>JAHWFO010093546.1:3122241-3156668 GCA_023313115.1 Rhysida immarginata
GGGGGGGGGGGGACGTGGGGACTCTCGCAGGCCGAGGGAAGACAGATACATAGATAGCTGGGCAAAATGGGGGCCCAAGTATAACAAGGAGACCCATTTCTTGGAGGGGGTAGGGGATTAGGCGGTTTGAGTCCGAGGAGGGCACGTTTTCGGCGCTGGAGTATACGGGAGACAGTAGACTCTGAGTACCGTTCATACGAGCAAGGGAGCGGCTGACTCCCGCTCGGTGGGCGGGGGGGGGGGGTTGAGGGAGAGCTTCAAGGCCCGGTCAATAAGGAAACGTAAGGAAACATGCTTGTGTATAGGTGGGTGTGAGGAAGAGTGGTGGATAAGTTTGGAGGAGGTAGTTGGTTTGCGGAATATGGAGAAGGTTAAGTGGCTGGTGTGGACATTGTTAGTAATAAGGACGTCAAGGTTTGGGAGGGATCTGTTATTTTCGGTTTCGAAGGTGAATTGGATATGGGGGAGAAGGAATTAAAAACATCAGCAATGGCAGGCGGGGCTGTTAACCGGGAATCATGCAGTATAAGGATGTCATCAACATATTGGTAGCAGGCGATGATGCTAGTATTATTAAGGAGGGGGGTAACAAAAGTTAGTTCTAAGTGTTGTAAGTAAACTTCGGACAAGAAGCTGCTAAGTGGGAAGCCCATTCCTGGCCCAGAGGGCTGGGAATAGAAGGAATTGTTATAGGAGAAGTAGTTCTGTGAGGATATGACGGATAGGATGGACGAAAGATCGATAGCGTCGGGTTTAAGGAGTGGAGAGGGATACAGGAGTTTTTCGAGGATTTTATGGGTGTCAGACACGGGGATATTAGTGTAGAGGTTAGTAATGTCAAGGGACATAAGGGAGGTGTACATTGTTTTTCTTTTCTCCTTAGTTTATTTGTCCTATAGGTTAATTTTCTTATTGGTTACTTTGTTGTCTTGCCCTGTACCTCCATGCTCATTGGTTCATTTGTACCCAAATTTCTGTATATAAAAGCTTGCGAGCCTCTTGCTGTGTATTCGAACCCACGACCAGGCGGACTCGAAAACTAGAAAGCCTACGCCCTTGCCCTCTCGGCCACCTTATAATAATGGATGTGTTAGTAATTCAATATTAACCCTCAACGTGCAACATAACTAGGAATCTGTGCAGAGACATTTGCATAGTTTTCCCATTGCACAGGGATTGGTCATAATAATGGAATCATGATTGGCTGTTAACATCTATAAAACACATTCAACTTTGTAATTGCCTAAGCTTGCCTAAGATGAAGACTCACGACAATAAGCTTGTGAAAGGGATACTGAAGAACTCAATGAATATGAACTGGCATACGAAGTATCGTAAAACGAGGCACGTTCTTGACATCAATTTTGAAGATATTAGCAACGTCTCTTTCCCAGACTACTGGAAGATGTGATAATCTTCTTTCTCCTTGTATTTTTTATTTCGTTTGTTTTTTGTTTCTGACAATCGTCAATCTTATTTTCTTTTTTGTATATTATGGAAGACCGCTTGGGTTGGTTAGGCTTCTTGACTACCTCAGTGTATTTCATTTGGAGTTTATTCTGGTTGGATGAGCTTGTGAAAGCGCTGCTTTCGTCCCATCCTAACAAGTGTACACTTCACTGTTCGATTGTCGATTGTCTTGCTGTGTATCCTTCACGAAGCCGGGAATAAATGGCGAAACTAGTCGATAATCCTGTTGTCCATCTTTTATACTGCAAAGCCACCATTCATTTCGTTAGTAGTAAGTACAGTATTAAGATCCTTTCTGATATATCAAAACTATAAATTAGAAAGGTAAGAGGCAATTTTCTTGTTTATTTTAATCGGATTAAAAACAAAAAAATTGGCAGAGTGGAAAAGCATTTGGAAAAAAATGAGTACATAACCAAAATAAGGGAACTACAGATGGGAAAAAAGAGGAAAATCGAGTTAAGGGAAATTAAAATGGGAGAATTGGAAATCTTAGTGAATATGATAATCTATAATACCATCAAATTTACCGTGTACAGCAGGTTATACCATACATACTGTAATTGTTGGTCATGATCATGTCATCTCATTCAAATAGCCACATTCATTTCATCCGAAGATTATTTTGTCACACAGTCAACTTGACATATTCCACTCGTCCAAGAACCATTTTGCCACTTAGAATGCTGTGCTCAAAGAGATTGCACATAGGATGCTATTGAAAGAGGTGATAGGTCAAAGAAGCAAATTAAATAATATAATGTATGTTTTAAAGTGCAACGATTAACCACGTACACTCACTCACCAAAAGTCATGGTACACCCATCCAATCAGGTTCCCTGTCTGTAATGAGACAGATCCCGCTGCTCCCATTCTTGGAATGCAGGTGCACAGAACTCCTTGATATCACACAATCATTGTAAGCAGAAGTAGCTGCAGAAATGTCAGCACGCCGAGAGCTATCCGCATTTGAACGGGGGATGATTGTAGGTGCCAAACGGACGGGTGTTTCAATATCGGATGTAGCCAACGCCCTACAATTTTCCCGCACAACCGTTACAAGGGTCTATCGAGAATACACACAAAGAGGGTTTATAACCCATGTCGAACAGCGGATGGGCCCCCCACGCCTCATTGATGCCAGAGGTGTTCACCGGGTCACCCGGCTTGCAACTGCTGACCAAAGGGCGACATCGGGCCAAATCGCCGTGCGGTACAACCAGGGACGTCTCACAACTGTGCCTGTGATGACAATTCGGCGAACCTTAGCAGCTGCAGGCGTTGGAAGCAGGAGGTCACGACGGGTGGCACTCTTGACAGCTGCACATCGTCGGCAACGCCTATCGTGGGCCAACCAACATCGACATTGGACCGCTGAGGACTGGCGAAGGGTTGCCTGGTCCGACGAGTCACGGTTTCAGCTGTGTCGCGCCGATGATCATGTCCGTATCCGGCGCAGGCCACACGATGCCATGGACCATTAGTGGGACATCATCGAACGATCTGTCAGGTCGTCACCAACACAACTGGTAAATGCAGCATCGTTATGGAGTGCAGTGCAGGCGGCATGGCTTGCAGTGCCTGTGGATGTGTTCTTGGGACTGGTCGCTGTCATTATCTGGGCCAGAGGGGGCTGAACACGTTATTAGGCAGGTGTGCCAAGACTTTGGTGAGTGAGTGTATAATATAACTGGTACCGCTATCTATATGGTGAGCTAAATGGTCGAGTCAACTTAGTGACAAAACGATCCTGGAACAAAGTGAATTCAACGAGCTGAATGTGTCACGAAACGACTAGAAACATTATGTAGGGGTGTAACCAAATTTTATTTCTTTTGTTTGTTGAAAGGAGTGATTGACTTAGAGTGTTATGTCTTTAAAGGGGAGGGAGGTATGAAAAGTATGACACAGCATGATATGGGGGGACACAGGGGTCGGCAAAGGCCAAAAAGAGCGTGACGTCTTTATTGAACGTCCCTTTGTTAGACCTATTGTTATCCATGGCTTAATGGTATCAAGTGCATATTGCTTTTAGGCCATTATCCATAATTATGGTTAGACATATTATTAATTGTTAGTAGTTAATCACTCGTTTTCATAGTAGATGGTAACATAGATACGCTTTAATAATAAAATATGAAGAAAAAATAGTCGTTTACACAGAATGCTTCAGCAATTGAGGCTCACTTCGTTTATCATTATATTGGAAGTCTACAAATTCTAGAGCTTTTATTTGTTCAAACATATAAAGAATAACTAGATTCTCCATTTCATCCTGCTGTCAGTTTAAGTTTATTCATTTAAATTCTTTTTGTACATTAGTTTACATAAATAGTAATTTACCATTAGATTTTTATATTTATATATTTTCTCTAAAGTGTTTTAAAATGTAGGTTACTTCTATGGATCCATGTTTAAGGCCTCGATTATATAAAACGAAAAGGTGCTCCTTTTATCCGCTTTGTCAGTAAAATTATTCTTATTAAAGTTTGTTTTCTCCATCGATAAATATGGAACAGAGCACGGACAAGTTCGCTGATGATACACCCGAAATATATGTAGGCACGTGCTCTAATGGTACGATTTTGATACCCCCTTAAAATTTTCAATGCTAACATATGAACATATGCCAAGTAATACTTTAAACAACTCGTAACGGCGTGTCATGAATAAATATAACAAGCAATTAATGAGAGTTAAAATTAGTTTAGTTTTACGGTTCTAATGGAACCATTTCCTTTGGGACTTTGATAGGCCATGTAATATATCAAAGAGAACTCGTATCGGCATATCACGAATATTTATAATGAGCAATAAATGGAAGTCGAAATTCTGTTAGTAGTACGTAAGCTTATTTTAACGGTATCATTTTTGTATCTTTGGGAACTTTCACTGCTAACATGTGGCATGTAATATATCGAACAACTCGTAATGACGTGTCATGAATGAATATAATGAATATTTAACCATATACAGAATTGGTTTAGTAATATTTATTTTATTAATACTGTATGGCATGTAACATATCAAACAACTTGTAACAAACTATAATGAATAAATATAACTATACTCGATCCAAGCTAACTTTGCACGGGATGTAAACAAAAAATAACCATGTATCCTTGCACAGGCTCCTGTGATTGGAGGAATCAATTTAGTTTCCCCTGACACACATGGCTTGGCAAGGCCAGATGAATCCCTATCTTTCTATCCTTTAATCAACTAATCTCTTATGCTCTCAAGAGATTCAATTGAAAGGGCTTTTTACTATTTATTAAAAAGAAAAAGTATCTATTTTAATGAAAAGACATTTACATAAAAAACTTATTTTGTGAACATTATGTATGAAAAATAATGTATGAAAATCATTAGATATATGATTTAATCAAAAAACATTGAAACATTTTTTACAAGCTTTATAAAAGATAGACATTAATTTATGAAAATCATGACATATTATTTATTGTAAATTATATCTTAAATAATTATCAAACAAAAAATATATATTGAATTAAATAGAGATGTCCAAAGTATAGCAGGAAAGTTCAATTTTTTATTTTTGCTTTCCATCATGAGATCATCTCAGATGTTGGAATTACAGCTTTTTTAAAAAATTAACAATAAATGATTGTTGAAAAAATGGTAACCTATATGACGATTTCTGTTATGGATATTTAGAATGTGGAAATATTTAATAAATCAATAAGGTTTGTATGTCATGCCTTATTTGGAATTTTATTATTATTTTTCCTTTGATATATTTACATATATTTACATAATAAATTACATGAAGAAAAAATCTTAAATAAAAGTTTTGGCTCTAAGATAAATAAACGCCATTTACTGTATTCAGTTTGTCTCGGAATGTGTTTGAACGGTCTTAAATTGCTTTTTGAATAATGGTTATCAATTTTATAAATATCATTGATTTTTCCAATAAATTACATGAAGAATAAATCTTAAATAAATGTTTTGGCTCTAAGACAAATAAACGCCATTTAGTGTATTCAGTTTGTCTCGGAATGTGTTTTGATCGGTCTTAAATTGCTTTTCAAATAATCATTATCAATTTTATAAATATCGTTGATTTTTCAGTAAATTACATGGTGAATAAATCTGAAATAAATGTGTTTGGGGCACCCAGACACATGTTTTCTTTCCTGCACAACATTCTTAAACTTTTCCATGGAGTAGTTTAATCACTTAATCCCTTAATCCCATGATGGTGATTTCTGTCCTGTCATTTGGCACCAGAGTTGTCAATTTCTTCCGTGTCTACTTTTTTTTATATATTTCTTTAAAAAATGATCAAATTATGTATAATTTATTATGTTTTTAGCCCAATTAAGAATATTAAATGATTTATTTATTTTCAGAACTGACTGTTACAGTTTTAAGTCAGATTTCCCGTTTTCTTTTGTGAACTACATTTTCGTGTGCGTCTAGGAACACGGAAGCTGCAAGGCTCAATCAGCCAATAGAATCGCACTTCACCACGTGCTCTTGTTTACATCCCGCGCAAAGTTAAGTTGGATTTAGTATAATATTTAATTATACTAGGAACAGGTTAGTAGTACGTATTCTATAGGTGCCATATGGTACCATTGGAAACTTTCAGTGCTAAGATATGGCATGCAATCTATGAAACAACTTGTAAAGATGTGTCATGAATGAATAAAACGAGTAATTAATGATACTCGAAATTCGCTTAGTAGGACGTGTTCTACTGGTACTATATCGTACCATTGGAAACTTTCAATTTCAAGATACAGCATGTAATAACAAACCACTCGTAATCACGTGTCTTGAATGAATATAACGAGTAATTAATGGTGATCAAAATTGGTTTAATAGTATGTGCTTTAATTAACACTCGGAACTTTCAATGTTAACACTCATATTCAGAATGAGTGCTCATAGTCTTGCTCTTACTCAAACCATTATTGAGAACAAACTCAATTGTATGAAAGTTGTATTCAACAATGATTTTGAGTGCCTAATCCAATGTGCAAGATTGCTCAATCTGAATACGGGCATAAGATATGGCATGTAATATAACAACTCGTAACATCCATAGCAATTGTTGTCCATAGCTAATTGCTATCAAGAGGAAATTGCTCATAGGCTTAAATATCAATATCTGAAGTCTAATTAGACTTATTGTTGTCAAAGCTAATCGCAAGTAGCTAATTGCTTACTTCAACAGTAGATAATTATGTAGAAATGCTTTAGCAATAGTATATGAAGAAATAATCAACGCTTACACAGAACGGTTCAACAATTAATGCTCGTTTCGTTTAACTTGATCGTAGGAATGCTTATGATAACTCTTAGTTATGCACTTTAGACGAGGAGGTGAAACACTTAACATCAAAGTGGCTGAACACGCAAGGACAGGATTTCTCCCAGGAGGGAATATTAAAACTCATCCCATGAACCGACAAGTCCCTAAACCGATATGGAGACCGTGTCGAAAAAAAACCTAATCTATGTACTATCTATCAGTTGGCTGTATTGGTTGCATGAAATAAAATGCGCACGTTTCACTTCAGGCTTTGTAACCTTACTTTTTTATCATCCCTCGTACTTTGTATCCATAAAATATATTTTTAACAATTCATTTTTAAACAATTTTCATGGCAAACAAAATTAATGAAAATTCAAATTAAGGTCAGTTGAATATTACTAATCAATAATCTTCGAGGGCGTTTTGAAAAGTTTTGCCTCCCATGGTTGTAACATTTTTATTTCATAACCGATTTTCAAAATTAGTTTTATAGCATATAGTTACATTTGTCCCCTATGTAATACACTATTCAGTTTTCAAATAATCCCCAACCCTTTCCACATACTTGCGCCAACATGTGATTAGGTGGGCGAACCCGTCGGAAAAGAATTCCGGGGTTGTTGTTGACACCAGTTAAGATCTTTATTTAAATTCATTAGTTTTATAAATACTGTAATGCCTTTTTAAAATTTTTCGTGACCAATTTTACTCTCTTGTGGTATAGTTTTCTTAAACAATAGAGTTGCAGAACGGTCAGCTAATCTGTCAAATAACATCTATATAACAAATAACATTTTCTAGGTCAAAATGCCCCTTACAAATAGAAAATTTCAAACCTTTCGACAGGAGGTTGAGTTCCTCTTTTTTGAACTCATGATCCATTTTGTGATAATGTATTGACGTAAAAACGAGGAAGGGGGAGGGGGGGGCATTTTCCTTTGGTTGGACAAAATTAGACGGAATTTATTATCCAATTTTTTGTGTTTTCGCTCAAATAAATGTTGGTTAATAGCGAAAGTATAGTTGGAAAAAGAATCCTAAAGTTCTGTGGGGGTGTTGTTACTAATTAACAAATGTAACTCATATAAGCATAATTCAAAAATAGCCAGTCTTTTGAACAAGCATGAAATTTCAAAATCTAATCTCTCAGAGCAAGTGAAGAACAAGGCCTTCTGGTCCCAAACCTACAGGCTCTAAAACTCAGTCTTACTACGAAGTTGGAGAAGACCTTAAAATGCTTGCAATTTAGTAAAAAGAAAATGTCAGCCTTACTCAACTTAAATTTAAGATTTAAAGACACAAACCTACTGAAATGCCATGGTGATAGAGCCTGAGAAGCAAACGATGAGAAGTGGGAATACACTGTGGATAAAGACATGATGCAAGAAAACAAACCTCTTGTCCACAAAATATTAATGGGCGAATATCTATTTCGATCTCTTTGAAATATGAAACATGCCTCAAGGAATGTAATTAAATGAAGCAGGTATTTAACTTATATGGCACTTAAGGGGGGACTTAAGACAAAATTTTTGTTATTCATTTAAATCCTCTCATTTTTCTAGTACAAAATAGTATTATAAAAAGAAGACAAAATAAAAAATTTCATCGATCTATCTTCAATAGTTTCAAAGATACAACCATTATTGTGAAATTTTGGATCTTTATGTAATTGATAAACAAACATGTAATGAACATTTTAAAATATTACTTTTTTATTTCTATAGTAGAAATCATATATTACTCAATAACAATAAGATATTTATTAATTTGTTAATAATGTTTCATGGTAAAAAATATATTAAAAAACATTTTTCACTGCTTTACGTAGAAAATAATTTTTATAAATTTTAGTAATTAAAAATATGGATTTTTCTCATTGAAAGACATATGGATTGAATTCCTCATGTCTTTTATTTAGTATAACAATTTTCGATAACATATCTTTATTTAATGATGTCATTTAATACTGCACAAACTCTTGATGTTGGACATACATAACATTTTGAGAAGATGCTTTAAAAGTTTTGAAATTGAATTCAGACAAAATACACATATGGTGGCTTGAGGAAGAGTGATGAATATTTCTCTTTTCCTGTCAACAACTAGTTGAGGGGGGGGGGTATATATATTTTGGTACTCAGCGGTAGTTGAGTATAATTTTAAAAGAAAATTAGCCTAAATTCTCACGCCTAGGGTATACACACTACAGTTTTCTCCCAATATTTAACTTATTGTATGCAAGTGTATTTCCGTTTTTTCAAAAGAGTATTATATTTTCTTATTATATAAGATGACAAACGATATAGTAGTATTGAGAATAAAAAATACTAAATCTTCTAGTAACATGTACTTATTTTATTAATTTTATTTAAATATAATTTTCATTATTATTAATATAAAGAAATAGACATAGTATCACGACTTTCTTTTGAATTAATTAACTTCTTGGCAATGGTTAATAAGTGTCATGATAGAGAAAGGAGGAGTGAACGAACTCGGTTAAATTTACGAGGAAAAATTTTAATAAGATTTATAATTAAAATATTCCAAGTTGAAATACATTTTAAATGATAAATAATTCTCAATTAATCAGTGTAAGTCTTCTTTAGGGCCTCGGCTGAAGAGCCGGAGTGACAACATCTTTAAGTCCAAATTGTCCTCTTGTGACGGTAGGCACCAGCGTGGGAAATATCGACTTTGTGGTAGTCCACGTCCAGCTGTGCTGAAGCATCGTTGAACACCCGGACAATATGAATCCACTTGAGTGCTGCGTTCCAACTCGTACAACTTAAATTCAGAAGGAAAAATATGCAGTGTTAGAATTCATATTATAATCACAAAAAATAAACTACATATCTATGTGAAGTGAGAGTGAGGAGTAAGAGAGTCATGTTGCATGAAATACTTAGATAAGAAAGCTGTCATCAATCAGTCTTATTTTCAGAAATGAAAAATTACACTTAGGTTCAATTCAAGAATTGTAACTGTACCCTGGGAAGCGCTGGGGGCAGCCAAGCGTGGCTCGCGTTGAGAGCTCTCTTCGCGGCGCGCGCTTGCTGTGCCTATATCGTCTGCTTCCTCGGTGGTTGGCTCGCTCGCTGGTTCGGTCCGAGTTACATTGACTCCTTGACTGTCGCTACGATGGCGTGCGATGTCCGTCCCGGATTCCTGGGCTGATGAAGGGTCCTGATGGGTCCTCTCGTCGTACTCGGCCGTTAACGTATAATCGGGTAAAGACGAGATGCGATCGATGCCGTCCACTTCACCTTTTGGTCGTAATGACAGCGGGGCTAGGCTGTCTTCGCCAAATTCCTGTTCAGAGCGATAGGGCCTTGTTATGACGGTACTCACGCCTCTTAAGTACTGCTCCGTGGCGGGGTCCTCGTACATGCGATGGGCGTCAAGATTCTTTCCGTCTTGGTTCCTCGCCGGTTGGCCGTCTCGGGTATCGTCGAACTTAGCTCGATTCTCGCCTTCCTGGGTCGGGAAATTAGAATTCATAAAAATTTGAGTACGGGATAAATCAAATTGTCCACTTATCTTTTTCTCGGTTAATGGGCGACAGCGCCGGTCGATTCCGCGATGAATAAACCTTTTGTCTTTCTTAATCTCCGTTTCTATGTTTGCACTGGCGCACTCACAGTTCCCTGTCGCTTTGACATGCCGGGGTCGGTATCGTGCTGGCCTTCTCCGTGCCTGGAATTCACCTAGGTCGGAATAATGAGAAAAGACGGATGGTGAGGGAGGATAGGAAAAACGAGTTTGCTCGGACTCCTTCCTCGCTTGTCCATTCGCCGTGCTGTTGGAGCTGGAGCAGATGGTTTATGCTCCAGCGAACACCCTTAGATCGATGTTAATGCAGGGTGCTCAGGCGCACATGCCTAAAGCGATATGATCGCGAAGCCTGTCGTAGGCTTCGACGCTTTAATAAACGCCTCAATTTCGAGGCTCCACCGGTAGGTCATCAGAAGTTTAAGGGGAACACGAAGTGGTGGACATAATTATTGTTATGGTCCCCTCCGATGACCTCACAAAGGCGTTTAGATGTAGCGTAACGCCTTTTAAAAACCAAAGGACCTAGCCGATACCATTCTAAGAGGAGGAAGGACCGTAGATGTGAAGATCCTTTTTTCCACGTAGATGACGGTGTGGAAAAGGTCCCCCTCGCTCTGTCTACTCTTGCTGACCAAAGTTGTTTATTAAAAAACATAATTGGTACCGCTAGATCCAAGTTTAAAGAATCACCGGTAGAATCATCCATCAGGAATCGCACAAACGAGTAGAAAAACTTGGCTAAGCTATAATGTTGGCACAAACGATTCCAGATGGATTGGGCGAACGAGCACTCGAAGAATACATGCGAAATAGTCTCTATATCACCACAATGTAAACAACCAGCAGATCTGACCACCCTCCATAGATGAAGACGTTGGAGGGAGTAAAATCCGTGGTGCAGCAACCGCCATTGAATGGAGAAAATGGTTCCGTTAAAGGCAACGGATTTTAATGCCTTTAAAATGGCTGACCACGGATAGTCTGGACAGAAACGAAAGATGTCGGTAGTCTCGCCCTGGTCAGATTGCTGATAAAACCATGATAAATGTAAATGACCCCATTCTTGGAAGTCCATCTGTCGTAACGCCGGTAGAATAGGTCCCCTTGAAGAAGATGGTAAATCAATGGGTGACGCACATTAATAATTATTGGCAGCAAGGGTGGCAACGGTATCCTATTCACTTTGAAGAATACCCGAAGGTAAACAAACACAAAGTGCTGCCTTGCTGCAATGAGATAACGCCGAATCTCGGGCAGACCTAACCCTCCCCTTTCAAAGGGAGTGAAGAGAAAACCTGCCCGAACTGGATGACGCTGCACAGAACTCCCCCACACACAATTTACAATAGCACTGCGAACTTTGCGAAGAAGTTCTATCGATGGTAAAGTGAATAGGCATTTAGCTGTTAACAATGATAATATATGTGTTTTCACAAACCGCACCTTGACAAGCATAGAAGTGGAAAAGTAAAATTTCCTGTCAAGGCGGGCAATACATTTATCCACCACTTGCTGCCAATGGATTGAGTCCATGTCCGGGAGAAAAGAAAAAATGAAGCCAAGCACTGTGATCTGACCACACCATGTTATTGGGAATGACTTGAGCTTGTCGATGGTCCATTTCCCAATAGCAATTCCCTTCGACTTGACGAGGTTGATGGTACTCCCCGTCGAAGTACTGAAGAGATCGAAGGTTTCCTTGTAAATGCTCAGAGAATATGAGTCCGAAGCAAACAACATGATGTCGTCGGCATAAGCTAAAGTCCTGATGTTGATGGACGCAGCAGGAAACTCATATCCCCGAACCTCCGGGTGGCGGTTTAAAAATTGCAGTAATGGCTCCAAACAGAAGATGTACAGGAGAGGAGATAGAGGACATCCCTGCCTGGCACCTTTTAGGAGTTCAAAAGTAGACGATGTGGAGCCATTAACCGCCACACATGATGTGGCCGATGCATACAGTGAGGAAATAATCACAGCAAAAGTCCGAAGATGAAGCTGGTGAAACACTTGGAATAAAAATTCGTGATTCACCTTGTCAAAAGCTTTTTCCTGGCCGAGACTTAACACAGCAAGAGTTTGTTGACGCACTTGCGCTTCTTCCATTACACACCGAATAGTTATAAGGTTGTCAGTCATCCTGCGTGTTGGTATTGAGCAGGATTGACCCGGATCGAAAAACTCTTCGGCGATGAGCTTAAGCCGTTGCTGGAACACCCCAGTGAAGATTTTGTAGTCCGTGTTGAGTAATGTAATCAGTCTCCACTGGGTCACGAGATTTGGATCCGGGCATGATTTTCCCTACAGTAAATTCCGGTGTGATGGAAGACGGGTCTTGAATGATGGAATTAAAGACTCGCACCAGGAAAGACCCAAGAAGTTTCCACGACGAATTAAAGAAGGAGTAAGGTATGCCATCTAAGCCCGGGCTGGACTGATGACGGCCGTCTGCCGAGAGAAACTTCTTGACTTCATCTTCGGTGAAGGGACGTGTTATGAACGAATCGGATTTCACAGAAAAAGGTCTCAATGCCTCTATCCACTGCTTCGTGTTGTCTGACGGAATGATTGGATGGCTAAAAAATGATGAAAAGTGAGAGTGAAAGGCTGATAAGATGTCGGCATCAGATTTCACTTCCTCACCTTCCACCAATAAACGATGGCAATGTTTATTGTTAGCCCGACGCCTCTCCTCAGCGAAGGCTGCCGATGACATGTGCCGGACGTCAGCTGCCCAGGTAAGTTTGGCCCTGAGTGCTGCGCCGGCAGCTTTCCGGATCATTAGAGCGTTTATTTCGCTCTTCACCTGTTGAATTTCAGCCTGAAACTCCTCCTTAGGGGTGGAACAACGGAGGAGTCGCAATATTTCTTGAAGCATGAGGAGGTAACGATGACGACGTCTGGCTGCGTCTAATCCAATCTTCCGAAAAAATTTTTTGATTTTAGTTTTAAAGTTCAACCACGATTCAAGCGTAGGAGGCACATTGTGGAGATGTTTTTCCACAAACTGAACGAACATTCCCCGGTACTCTTCATTGTCGAGCAGAGAAACGTTTAGAAACCAGTTCTTATTGGTAAGTTGATCTGCAGCAATTGCCGGAGAAACAAATGGAGGATCCCAAGACCACAAGATGGCACTATGGTCTGAAAAGGCACAAGGAATAACCTCCATTGTTCCAGCTGCACCAGCAAATACATTGTCGACCAAAAAAAGATCAAGTCGCAATGCCACAGTGGGTCCTTGATGAAATGTGAACCCACTGAGATCACCATGAGAATTAACAGGCCATAGATCAAACAATGCATTTTGCTGGCACAGGCGATGCACATGTCCAGACGAAAAGATGTTGTCTCCGTCTGAATGACAGTTAAAATCACCAGCAATCACTACAGGAAATGATGAACACAAATATATTTGTAGATCGTTGAAAAAGTCACGTTTCTCTGCACTCTTGCACGGAGCATACACGTTAAGCAATCGGAATTGAAATTTAGAAGATGTAATGTCTAAAGATATTACCCTGCACTCACTGTCGCACAAATAATTCGACACCTGAATGGAGGGGTTGAAGATGATAGTTGCAACCCCTTGCCCAAACGGTGACGAAGAGTTAATGAAAAATTTCCACGAGGGAATTGTCTGCAAAGGCCGGGCAGATCATACCATACTTGTGCAGGATCAAGTTTCACTTCTTGAAGCACAAGTATGTCCGGCCTGTACAAGGCAATAAACGTCGATAAAACCGATTGCTTAAAAGACGAACCCAGGGAACGTTCAGTGAGATGACCTTCATTGTGGAATCACGTTGCTGGCTCTTGACACTTCTCTGAAGGAGACTGGAGCTTCATGGAAGATGGTGGAGGCTCCGTCGACTTCCGCCTCGGAGATCGAAACGAGGAAGAAGAAGCGGTGCTGCGATGATGGCTCTCGCAGCTGTCTCGCTCGGTAGAAGAAGAAGCAGCAACGCTGTCCCTTCTGCTGTGATGCCGTCTGGTTTTGTGCCTGCGAGATTTGGATGACGTCGCAGGCACATCCCGCTGTGCTGATGCTGATGACTTCATATTCCCAGAAGATGATGACACTGAAGCTGATGTGGGCGCACAAGCAATCCAAATTGGCTGTGTAGCCGATGTCTTCGCTGGCGGAGGAAGAGATGGAAATTCCTCCTCTGGGAAGATCGATTCGGAAAAAGCCGATACGTCCACATCATCTTCTGCAGAGCTCACCTCCTCAACCATCGAGATGTCGCTTGATGGCTCAGGGAAGGGGGCGAAGTCTGGGATCTTCGATGGGGGAGTAGTGTGTGAAATCTCCTCCCTCGGTTTGACAGATAGTGGCGCTGGAGGCGGTGGCATCTCCTTCCTAGACTCCATAGGCAGCGGAGATGGCGTCGTACGCTGCCTTCGAGGTGGGCGCGGAGGCGAAGTGGCTCTGCTCGGCTCTGTTGACTTGGCCGGTGATGTCATCATCGGTGATTGCTGGGAAGACACTCCTTTAGGCGAAGATGGAGCTGCTGGCGATGCAAGCGTCCTCTCCGGGCACTGGTGAAATTTATTAACTACTTTGTTACAGTAGTCACATTTCACCAAGAGAGGACAGTCTTTCCTGACGTGAGCCGTCTTCTAGCAGTACCAGCAGCACTGCCTTTGACCTTTGTAAGACACGGAGACTTTATCTCCGCGCATTACAACGTTCTTAGGAATGTCTCTGTTTAAGTCCATGTAGACTATGATGTCACCCGTTCTTTGAAGTGGAGAATCAGGGTGCTGAGGATACGAAATCCTATGCACCACACCATAGTCCGACATGAAACCTCTGAGATATTTCTCAGTCATCAGCAGCGATGTTCCCCGGATGCAGACTGGTAAATATCCGGGTTCAGCATAACTCAGGTGGACGGTGGTCTGCACAACCTTGATAGTATCAGCACACACAATACGGTCTGCCTAATTACGCTGCCTACAGAGCATCCTCGACTCAGTCGGGGTAAACCTCTGTAGGACTAAGACAGCGGGATCGCCAGACGGGAGAACAGGAGGTATACTCGTTATGGAGTATAACTCCTTCATGAACATGCCGACGGAAAAAGGCCCGTCGGCAATCATATTCACCATGTTTTCCATGGTGAATAGATAAAGTCACAAAGAGTTCGGGGGGGGGGGGTGAAACCTCCCCCGGGGTTGCCGGGGGGAGGGTCACCAAAAGTCACACAAAAGATTTCACGCAAGCGAAAGTTGTTGATTGCTGCGTGAAAATCTTTTAAAGTTCAAAAAATCACTCACACAATTGAAGGCACTAATCGGAGTCAGTCGTCCGTCGTACTATGCTGTTGGAGCTAAGGCAGATGGTAATGCCTCAGCAGATGCCTAAACAGGGATCTTTAACTTTCTAAGCGCCTAGGCGCACATGCTGAAAAGTGTCTAGCAGTCCGATTAGGGACTGCGCAACTTTTATAAACGCCTCAAAAACGAGGCCCGTTCGCTACCGGCGAAGTATCAGAAGGCCATCGGAAAAGTGAGGTGGAAAGACTGGTCTCCTCCGATGACCTCGCATAAACACTTAGATGTTGCATAGCGTTTCTTAAACGAAGACGGACCTAACTTTGACCATTCCAGAAGAAGAAAAAATCGAAGCTGAATGGCCACTATCCTCCATACAGCTGTACGTGATGGAGAATGACCTAGCGATCGACTTACACGAGCCAGCCAAAGTTCTTTATTAATGATAACGATCGCTAGAGCTAGGTCCGGTTTCAATACCTCGCCGGTGAAATCGTTAATGAAAAAACGCACAGACTGGTGCGAAAACTGTACCAGCCCGTAATGCAGCATCAAACGATCCCAGATAGACTCCGCAAATGGCCACTCGTAAAAAATATGGCTGACCGTCTCGTCAACGCCGCAGAACAGACATCCAGCAGACCCGACCACTCTCCACTGATGAAGTCGTGTAAGAGAGTGAAATCCGTGATGCAACAGTCGCCATTGGTAATTAAATAACTTGAAGATGTCGGTTGTCTCTCCTGAGTCGGAGTGCTGGAAAAACCACGATAGGCGTAATGAGCCCCACTCCTGTGGATCCAGACGGCGCAGGAACCAGTTCTTATTTGAAGCACTGCCTGCGGCACAGGCTGAAGATGGAGGTTTCCATGACCACATGATGGCACTGTGGTCAGAAAAAGAACAAGGAATAACCTCCATCTGTCCAGGTGAGCCAGCAAAAGCATTATCGATCAAAAATACGTCTAGTCTTGATGATATAAGGGGTCCTTGATGGGAAGTGAACCCCGGATGATTTGTCAGTGACTGGTGTGTCCATAGATCGAATAATGCATTTTGCTGACATAAATGATGCACATGTCCAGACGAAAGGTTGTTATCATCGTCTGGATGGCAGTTGAAGTCGCCAGCAATCACCACAGGCACAGCACAACACAAATAAAAGTTCAGATCGTCGAAAAAGTCCGTTTCTCTGCTCTTCTACATGGCGCATATACGTTAAGCAATCGGAATGACACATCTGATGTTAAAATGTCTAACGAAATTACTCTGCACTCGCAGTCAAAAATACAGTTCGACACCTGAAAGGAAGGGTTAAAGACGATTGTAACAACCCCTTGTCCGACAGGTGAAGATGAGTTTATGTAGATTTGCGCATTAGGATATTGACTGCAAAGGCCAGGTAGATCGTAACCTTTCTGCGTGGAAGCTAGTTTAACTTCCTGCAGAAGAAGGATATCTGGCCGGTACAGAGCAATAAAATTTAATAATACCGATTGCTTAAAATGGGAACCCAGGGAACGTATGTTCAGCGAGATGACCTTCATTCAAAGGATTTAGGTAGAAGAGGCTGACCTAACTTCGATGGAGGCTGGTCCGTCCTCGACGACGAATATGGCTCAGCAGTCCTTCGAAGCGGTGAGCGCGTCCGATGAGAGGAACTATGGCGGCTACTCACACTGCCGTCCCTCTCGGACGATGACAATGCCTTCTTCCCCTTCTGCTACGATGACGGGACTTCTTTTTACGGGGAGACTTGCTCTCCGAAGGCCCTTCCGGCTGCGTCGATATGGAGATCGCCGTTGGAGCCGAAGATGACACTGGGAACGCTGCAGGAAGACGGGTGATTCCCACTGGCTGCGACGCTGGTAGAGACGGAGGAGGGAGAGCTGGAAATTCCTCCTCCAAAGGCGTCGAGACATCACCCAATGGGGCATCGATGTCTTCCTCTGCAGAGACCACATCTTCATCCATCACGACGTCGCTTGATGGTAGAAGCAAAGACGTATCCACAGCAACCTCTGAAGACGGAGGGAGTGATGATGGCGGCACTAATCCCTGCTCGTCTTCAGTCGGTAGTGGAGGCAAAGATGGCTCCGGTGAAGCGGCCCGCGACGTACGAGGAGAAGGTACGGGTCGGGCCAATCGTTGTGGCTCTGCATCTTGCTAAACTGATGTCATCTTCGGTGATGGATGAGGCGTTGAGGTCACTGCTGCGGTACTGTCATTCATCTTCTCCGGGCAATGATGGTTTCTGCCCACCAAGCGTGAACATTTGGCACACTTTTTCAGGAGAGGGCAATCTCTCCTGACATGAGAAGATTTTTTGCAGTACCAACAGCACTGCCTCATCCCCTTATAGTACACGAAGAAACGTTCTCCGTGTAAAATAAGGGAATCTGGAATGTCCTTGTCCAGCCTCATATCGAAATATATGTCGCCGTTCTGGAGCCGGGGAGTATCTGCGTGCTCAGGGCGGTAGATACCGAGCACTTCCCCAAACTCTGACATAAAATTTCGAATATAAGCCGTGGACAAGAATGGCGAAATTCCCCTGACGTAGACTGTGAGGTGGCCAGGATCCGCGTGATAGAAGCTGACGGTGGTGTTGCCAACTTTCACGCACTCCACATCGACGATGCGATCTGCAATATCGCTTGATTTGCAGAGCATTCTCAACTCCATAGAGGAGAGTCTCTGCAACACCAAGATGGAAGGGTCTTCAGAGGCTAAAACAGGCGGTACACCTGATTTGGCGTACAGCGCCTTCATGAACTTGGCGACGGGGAATGGCCCATCCGCCATCAACATGACCATTCTATCCATGGTCACAAGAAAAATAAAAAAGTCACAAAAAAGTTCGGGGGGGGTGAAACCTCCCCCGGGGGTTGCCGAGGGGAGGGACACTCACTCACACCAAAGTCACTCATGCGCTTGTTGGTTGGAAGCTGCGTGGAAAAATGTAAATCCAAATGTCGCACACTCACAAACACAAAGGCACTATTTACGGCTGGCTTCCACTCTAACTGCTGTTGCAGCTAAGGCAGATGGTGTTGCCTCAGCAGACGCCTAAACGAAGATCATCAATTTCTAGGCGCCTAGGCGCACATGCTAAAGTGTCTAGCAGTCCGATTAGGGACTGCGCAACTTTATAAACGCCTCACAAACGAGGCCCATTCGCTACCGGCAAAGTATCAAAATGCCATCGGAAAAGTGAGGTGGAAAGTCTGGTCTCCTCCGATGACCTCGCATAAACGCTTAGATGTTGAATAGCGTTTCTTAAACGAAGACGGACCTAGCTTTGACCATTCAAGAAGGAGAAAGAATCGGAGTTGAATGGCCACTTTCCCCCATACAGCTGTCAGTGATGGAGGTTTACCTAGCGATCGACTTACACAGGCTAGCCAAAGTTCATTATTAATGAAGGCAATCGCTAGAGCTAGGTCCGGTTTCAATACCTCGCCGGTGGAATCGTTAATGAAGAAGCGCACAGACTGGTATGAAAGCTGTGCCAGCTCGTAATGCAGCTTCAAACGATCCCAGATAGACTTCGCAAACGGGCACTCGAAAAAAATATGGCTGACCGTCTCGTCAACGCCGCAGAAGAGACATCCAGCAGACCCGACCACTCTCCACTGATGAAGTAAGAGAGTGATATCCGTGATGCAACAGTCGCCATTGGCAATTAAATAATGTTCGCTCGAAAGCAAAAGATTTCAGCAGCTTTAGGACTGCTGCCCACGGATAATCAGGGAAAAACTTAAAGATGTCGGTTGTCTCCCCTGAGTCGGACTGCTGAAAGAACCACGATAGGCGTAATGAGCCCCACTCTTGTGGATCCAGACGGCGCAGCATAGGTAAAAATGTCACAATGTCAAGGGTAAAGGTTTTGTATAAGTCCGGTTGTCGATGATAAGTAACTACTGGCAACAAGGGTGGTAAAGGAAGCCTATTCACCTTAAAGAAGACACGTAGATGCGAATACACAAATTTCGCCCACATGGGGGGGGGGGGAAAAAGGAATACCCGAATCATTGCAGCCAGTCTGGCCGCAATAAGATATCGTTTGATGTCGGGTAAACCTAAGCCACCTCTCACGAAGGGAGTAAAGATGAATGAGGCTCGCACTGGATGACGACACTGAGCCGACATTCCCCACACGCAGTTCACCATCGCACTACGCAACCTCTGAAGGTCTATGTACGAAGGCAAGTTGAATAGGCATTTCGATGTTAACATAGGAAGCACATGCGACTTTATAAACCTCACCTTGACGAACATTGAAGTTGGAAAGCGAAAGCTTCTGTCAAGGCGAGTGATGCACTTTTCAACCACTTGTTGCCCGTGCATAGAGTCCATAGTCGGTAGAAAAGAAAAGACATATCCAAGCACCACGATTCGGTCACACCACGTTATTGGGAAAGATTTAAGATAGTCCACAGTCCAGTTCCCAATAGCAATACCTTTAGACTTGACGAGGTTGATGGAACTCCCCGTCAAAGTACTAAAGTGGTCAAAGGTCTCTTTATAGATGTTCAAGGAATATGAATCAGACGCAAAAAGCACTACGTCATCTGCATAAACCAGTGTCCTGATGTTTATGGATGCGGCTGGCAGATCATATCCTCGAACATCATGGTGGCGATTTAAAAACTGTAGTAATGGTTCCAGATAAAAAATGTACAGGAGGGGGGATAATGGACATCCCTGCCTGACACCTTTTAAGAGTTTGAAGGTGGAAGATGTGGAACCATTAATCGCCACGCATGATGTGGCCGAATCGTAGAGAGCGGAGATCATCGTAGCAAAAGCCCGAAGACGAAGATGACCAAACACTTTGAAGAGAAATAAGTGATTCACTTTGTCAAATGCCTTTTCTTGATCAAGGCTTAACACAGCTAGAGTTTGACGGCGTGCATCAGGCGTGATTTAATTGTCCGACATCCTGCGAGATGGAATAGAGCAGGATTGTCCGGGGTTGATGAACTCGTCAGAATAGATTTTAAGTCTTGATTGGAAGACACCAGTGAAGACCTTATAATCCATGTTAAGAAGGGTTATAGGCCTCCACTGGGTGACGAGCTCTGGATTCGGCACTTTAGGGAGCAGGATGATTTTCTCCCTAGTGAACTCTGCGGTGATGGAGGAAGGATCTTTGATGATGGAATTCAGCACTTGAACCAAGAAAGGGCCAAGAAGTTTCCATGTCGCATTATAGAAAGAGTATGGAATGCCATCCATACCCGGGCTGGACTGATAACGGCCATCCGCTGACAGGAACTTCTTGGCTTCGTCTTCGGTGAAGGGACGTGTGATGAAGGCATCGGAATCCTCTGAAAAAGGTCGCAGTGACTCAATCCAATTGTCCGTGGCATCTGATGTGAAGATTGGGTTACTAAAGGCAGACGAAAAGTGGGAGTGGAAAGCTGATAAGATGTCAGAATCAGCATCCACTTCCCTAACTTCCACAACCAAACGGCGACATTTCTTGATGTTGGCTCGACGTCTCTCCTCAGCAAGTACGGCCGATGACATATTTCTGACGTCAGCAGCCCAGGTCAGTTTGGCTCTGAACGCTGCGCCAGATGCTTTCCGGATCATCAGAGCGTTGATTTCGCTCTTCACCTGACGAATATCGGCCGCAAACTCCTCCTTAGGGGTGGAATTTCGGAGGAGCCGGATGATTTCTTGGAGCATAAGGAGATAACGACGGCGGCGCCTCGCAGCATCAAACCCAATCTTCCTAAAAAATCGTTTGATTTTGTCCTTGAACACAAGCCACGAAGCAAGAATAGGAGACACATTGTGGAGATGTTTTTCCACAAACTGAACAAACATTCCCCAGTATTCCTTGTCGACGAGCAGAGAAACGTTCAGGAACCAGTTCTTATTTGAAGCACTGCCTGCGGCACAGGCTGAAGATGGAGGTTTCCAAGACCACATAATGGCACTGTGGTCAGAGAAAGAACAAGGAATAACCTCCATCTGTCCAGGTGAGCCAGCAAAAGCATTATCGATCAAAAATAAGTCTAGTCTAGATGATATAAGGGGTCCTTGATGGTAAGTGAACCCCGGATGATTTGTCAGTGACTGATGAGTCCATAGATCGAATAATGCATTTTGCTGACATAAATGATGCACATGTCCAGACGAAAAGTTGTTATCATCGTCTGGGTGGCAGTTGAAATCACCAGCAATCACCACAGGCACAGCACAACACAAATAAAAGTTCAGATCGTCGAAAAAAGTCTGTTTCTCTGCTGTTCTACACGGCGCATATACATTAAGCAATCGGAAAGACACACCTGATGTTAAAATGTCTAACGAAATTACTCTGCACTCGCAGTCAAAAATACAGTTCGACACCTGAAGGGAAGGGTTAAAGATGATTGTAACAACCCCTTGTCCAACAGGTGAAGATGAGTTTATGAAGATTTGCGCACGAGGATAATGACTGCGAAGGCCAGGTAGATCGAAACCTTTCTGCGTGGAAGCTAGTTTAACTTCCTGCAGAAGAAGGATATCTGGCCAGTACAGAGCAATAAAAGTTAATAGAACCGATTGCTTAAAATGGGAACCCAGAGAACGTATGTTCAGCGAGATGACCTTCATTCAGAGGATTTAGGTGGAAGAGGCTGACCTAACTTCGATGGAGGCTGGTCCGTCTTCGACGACGAATATGGCTCAGCAGTCCTTCGAAGCAGTGAGCGCGTCCGATGAGAGGAACTATGGCGGCTACTCACACTGCCGTCCTTCTCGGACGATGACGATGCCTTCTTGCCCCTTCTGCTACGATGACGGGACTTCTTTTTACAGAGAGACTTGCTCTCCGTAGACCCTTCCAGCTGCGTCGATGTGGAGATCGCCGTTGGAGCCGAAGATGACACTGGGAACGCTGCAGGAAGACGGGTGACTTCCACTGGCTGCGACGCTGGTAGAGACGGAGGAGGGAGAGCTGGAAATTCCTCCTCCAAAGGCGTCGAGACATCACCCAAAGGAGCATCGATGTCTTCCTCTGCAGTGACGACATCTTCATCCATCACAAAGTCGCTTGATGGCTGTAGCAAGGATGTCTCCTCAGCAACCTCTGAAGATGGAGGGAATGATGATGGCGCCTGCTCGTCTTCAGTTGGTAGAGGAGGCAAAGATGGCTCCGGCGAAGCGGCCCGCGATGTATGAGTAGAAGGTACGGGTCGGGGCGATCGTTGTGGCTCTGCATCTTGCTCAACTGATGTCATCTTCGGTGACGGATGAGGCGTTGACGCCACTGCTGCGGTACTGCCGTCCATCTTCTCCGGGCAACGATGGTTCCTGCCCACCAAGCGTGAACATTTGGCACACTTTTTCAGGAGAGGGCAATCTCTCCTGACATGAGAAGACTTTTTGCAGTACCAACAGCACTGCCTCATCCCCTTATAGTACACGAAGAAATGTTCTCTGTGTAAAATAAGGGAATCTGGAATGTCCTTGTCCAGCCTCATATCGAAATATATGTCGCAGTTCTGGAGCCGGGGAGTATCTGCATGCTCAGGGCGGTAGATACCGAGCACTTCCCCAAACTCTGACATAAAATTTCGAATATAAGCCGTGGACAACAATGGCGAAATTCCCCTGACGTAGACTGTGAGATGGCCAGGGTCCGCGTGATAGAAGTTGACAGTGGTGTTGCCAACTTTCACGCACTCCACATCGACGATGCGATCTGCAATAGCGCTTGATTTGCAGCGCATTCTCAACTCCGTAGAGGAGAGTCTCTGCAACACCAAGATGGAAGGGTCCTCAAAAGCTAAAACAGGCGGTACACCGGATTTGGCGTACAGCGCCTTCATAAAGCTGGCGACGGAAAATGGCCCGTCCGCCATTAACATGACCATATGGTCCATGATGAAAAAAAGAAAGTCACAAAAAATTCGGGGGGGGGGTGAAACCTCCCCCGGGGTCGCCGGGGGGAGGGTCACTAAAAGTCACAAGTTATTCACGCAGTTGGATGGTTTTAACTGCGTGAATAAATTATAAGTTCAATAAAACAAAGTCACTCACAATCACACACAATCACTTGCTTCCTTCGACTTTGAACTGTCAGGAACCATCGGCTCAGCAAATGCTCTCTGCCTTCCTTTACGCTGTACCTGCCTTTTATTCACCCTCCTCATTTGCATCCTTCGTTTAATTTCCAATTGGCTGCCTTCCTCACCTTTAGTGCTTCCTTCGTCGACCGATCTATTTTCTTTTGCGGGTGGAGGGTTTCCTCTTTTTACTTTCTTTCCGCTTTTACCTTCCCCTCCTCTATTGCTCTCGAAAGTTACTTCGCCCATTTTTTTCTCTCTTTTTCTTGTCGGGGCTTGGTGACCTGACACATAGAATACAGATTAACAGTCTCTTAATTTATCACTTAGCTATCGTCACTTAGGTAGAAGCATATGAGAAACTAATTTTGACATTTAAGCACACGAGAAACAAGTCCCCCCTTCCCTTTTATCCATTCCTGGGCCCATGTTTCACGTAAAACAAGTTTATCTGAAATCTATGATTGTACATACTGATATAGTGGTTATGTAATGCCAATAACCCGTCCTATATTCGTTAGGATGCATTTTCTCGTAGTCTGGTTGTGGTAGAAACTAGTCTCCTGGGAACATATACATGCTGTGATTGGAGAGAGAAACGGCAGCTGCTGCTTCTTCTACTTATCTCCAAGAGCTTGTATCAATTAACGAAACATGCACATTCCTTAAACATGTACATTTAGACGACTATTTAATAAATGTTTTCTTTAATCAGTCTTCCAAAATTTTAATTTAATCGACGCGTCGCGACGACCAGTTCAGCGGGCATCCATTTTAAGCTCTTCCTACTAAAGAAAGCGGAAGTTGAGATAGGTACAGACATGCACAATAACGATCAGTAATAACGATAATGATGTATAAAATTTATAAATAAAGCGATTTTGCACTTTCAAATAACGTTTAATTTTCCATTTAAAAATAACGAAAATTTTCCTTGGGAGATTTATTTATATTGAGTGACAAGAAACGCTTTTGGCACTGCGTTTTTGTTGAGGAGAAATAAATTCTTTTCGATGCGAGTGTTGAACTTTTCACCACAGAAGTAAGGTTAGAACCTAAAAATATACAAAAAAATTGTAGACACCTGCTAAAAAATCAAGTTTTAAATGTACGGGCATAAAAAATGAACCAATCGAAAGAAAAAGCTCGAATGCACATACAATTTTTATGGGGTGCTGATATCTATTAAAATATTTTTAAATAATAGTTATTAAATAAAAATGAAAAATAAATAATGATTAACGAAATAATTAATAAATAAAATCAAAATAAAACTAGAAATATAAAATCAAATAAAAAGCTGACGTTTCGGGTCGAGACTATCCTTTATCAAAGCAAAAAGGATAATTCTCTAAAGGCAATTAGAATATTAGAGAATTAGCCTGAAGTTATCAATAGGCTTTTTATTTGATTTTATATTTCTAGTTTTATTTTGATTTTATTTATTATTTATTAATTATTTCGTTAATTATTATTTATTTTTCATTTTTATTTAATAACTATTATTTATTGTATTCCAGGGTTTTTGTGTCTCGTCCTTTTCTGTTATAAATATCCGTTCATTAATTTTTATTGTGATGCTGAAGCAAAGCCATTGCTCTTTTATTGGCTAAGTTCCATTGTAACAGGGAAGGGGTGGGGTTTTTTATATTCATTATTGTTTTTTTAAGTTTTCTTTTTTATTGTTGGGGATTTTCTCAATTTTGTAAATAAATTGATTGTGGAGATTAGATATTATGTAACTTGTTCCCCCAACGTTCTTGTATTTAAATCCGTTCATTAAAATATTTTTGGGAGAGCTGCTTAAATTCGTGTTTCCATGTTAAAAAATAAGGCATTCGAGGAGGCAGACTTCCTAAATTCCTGGGTATGATGTATTGTTAAATCAATAAATGATTTAATAAAAAAAATTGATGTTTAAAAGTTTTAAAAAGATGTCATTTCTCTTCCTATTGTTGTCTACCATTCAAGAGCTGTCGACTCTATGAACACAGCGATCGTTATTTTAGAATTTAGCAACAGATTTATCATTAAAATCCTTTTTTCTGACTACAAGCTTGAAGTTCTATTTTCTGCTGCCGAATTTGACTATAGAGATGATAAAATACAAATACAGGTTGGTATACAAATGTAAGCTTGTGCAAATATCAGTAAACACGTGTGTAAATTTGTGCACCTGCATGTATAATTGTGTAAACATGCTATACAGATGTGTACAAAAGTGTAAAGTTGTGTAAATAGGTGTATATACGTATGTAAACCTGTGTGAATAGGTGTATACCCGTGTGTAAATTTACATATATGGTGTATACCTGTGTGTAAATTTACATATATGGTGTATACCCGTGTGTAAATTTACATATATGGTGTATACACCTGTGTAAATTAATGTACATATTTGTGTAAATAAGCTGTACAGTTGCGTAAATTGTCTATACACATGTGTAAATTGGTGCACATTTATGTATAAATGTGTGTAAGCTTGTGTATATAAGCTGTACAGACGTGTATAGACAATTTACGCAACTATGTGTAAATTGGTGTATGCATGTGTGTAAATGTGTGTAAAGTTGTGTAAATATTTTATACAGATTTGTACAAAAGTGTAAACTTGTGTAAATAGCTCTATACCCTTGTGTAAACTTGTGTATATTGTGTATACACGTGTGTAAATTTGTGTAAATATAACTATATAAATGTGTAAGTAGCTGTGAAATTGTATAAATATGTATGCATGTAAAAATGTGTAAATAGGTATATACGCGTATAGTAAACATTCCGTTAATGAGTCTGAATTCTTGTACAGTCGAGTCAATTGACCCGAGAATGGAGACTCGGAAATTCGGGTCAAACAACTTTTACTGGTGTATGTGTCCAATGACTCTCTTAAATGGGCCATATTAGAAGAATCATAGGACTCTCATTGCTGTGAGTGCACTCTCTATCTCCTTGTGTTCATCGATAAAATTGGGTTCAAAGCTTTAAACCTTTCACACTTTCAGACCTCTATCTCCTAAATGGTTGGATCAATTGAAAAAACACCAAGAATAAATCATTTCTCGAATATTCTCAATCTGAATATACCAATAAAAATAGGGGTTCTTTTTGGACACCTAGTATGGTAAGATTAGTGTTATGTAATATAAATATTCCATTATATTTTTAAATCTAGACGTGACAGGAAAATATGTGGGCATTTTCGGAATCAGTGCATCATTTTACATCAAAACCATTTTATTGAGCATTGGCGGGATGGAAAAATTCCTGCCCATGTCCAGGGTGAACGGAGCATAGCCGGTGGCCTCCAATATTAGGCTGTTAATTGCAATCTCAGTGGTAGTGAGTTAATCATCCCAGTCAGATTTATCTACGTTCAGATAGTGGCATAAAATCTGGATCGTATTTTGATTAGTTTGCTCCGACTGACTGTCAGTCTGCGGATGGTAGGGAGAAGCGAACTTTAACGTCATACTCAAAATCCATTTTTGTGCAATTACAATTTGCAACTAAAGGTTGCAACTTGTAAGAGCTTTCGTTTTTTCATGCATTTTTTATTTTATTTTTATTGCAATTTTGGATAATTATTAAGTTATGTTGGTCTATCTTTCTATATATATAAAGAAAAAGGATGCTTGTTTGTTTGCTTGTGGGTTTGTTTGTTTATTTCTTATACAAATCTACAGATTTATTCCGATCTTGATGAAATTTTGCATACTTGACCTTCAAATCATGAGGAAGGTCACTGTCTACCTCAGATTTCGGATAAATAATAATTATCGATAAAAAATCGATATTCATGGTTATGGTAAGGCATATTAATGAGAAATATTCCATGTCCGACAATGCAAGGCAAAGTTTGTGCAACAATAGTATCAACAATGGTATCAACATGCAATGCACCAACATTATGCAGGGATCAACAATATATATCTCAAGACCAACATTGAAAGGCAAAGTTTGTTCAATATAGATAAGGTTAAATTTGTAACAATGCATAGAATTCCTGTTATTCAGACTTTTCTTAGAAAGAGAGTTCTTAGTACTTAACAATTTCTTGAAAATCTTTAAAAATGATCAGTAACTGGAGATAATGGAGAGTAATCAGACAAATGAGGAAGAGTGGAAAGACGACAGAGGAAGCACTCCTTTCTGACAACGAACAATGACTCCTCGACAAAGGCCTCAAGCACGTTGTCTATAGGAAGCCAAGTCGATCCGATTTACACGATGTCATCTCAGATGTCAAACACGCCATCAACCTATTGCCCCAGACAGACCGTCCTTCAGCGCGAGCCATCGCCGGACATTTGATACACAAATCGTGCAAAGAAGCGTCCACGTCTAGTCCATCCCGTGAACTACTCACTGTTGCTGCTGCCTCTACCACCTTGAAAACGAAGTTACAAGAATCCGATGCCCTCGTCGTCAAGGCCGATAAAGGTAACGTGTCTGTTACCATCTACTGTTCTACATATATAGATAAGGTCAACGATTTCATCGCCGCCAACAATTTTGTCATCCTCTCATCGGACCCCACCTCTAAGTTCCACAAATCTATTATTTCTGTCGTCAACAAATCCCCATGCTTCAGATACCTCCGACGCCTCATCCCCCCTAACCCTCACCCACCCAACCTTAACACCCTAGTCAAGATCCATAAACCTAACATGCCTATACGTCCCGTTGTATACTATTCCCCTGCCCCTGCCCACCTTGTTGCCAAAACCCTTTCCACCTTCCTTTTTAACCTGAAAATCCTTCCTAATACTTACAACGTACGCAATTCCCTTACCCTTACTGACAAGGGAACCCCACATAGCCTAACCGCTTTAACAATGAAGTCCTTGTATGGTTATGTATGCGGAAATTTTTTCGATTTCGCGGTTTATTTTGAAAGAAACACAATTTCGTACTCTCTTATTTTGCGAGCATCTATAGTAGCTTCAGATGAGTAACATATTTCAATTTGGTGGAAATCTGTGACATACATGTTCGAGGGATTCCCTTGTGAGTCCCTTTCTTCCATTTACGCAGCTGAGCACCTCTCCCTTATGTCCCTTGACATCACCAACTTATACACTAAAGTCCCCGTCCCCCCCACGCTTTCTATCCTTCAGTCCCTATTACTTGCTTCATCTTTCCCCAAATCCGATACTATTGACTAGCTATACTCTCTATAATTTCTTAGCAGAACTACTTCTCCTTTAACATCTCCTACTATTCCCAACCCACAGGGCTTGGAATGGGGTTCCCATTCAGCAGTTTTCTGTCTGAGGTTTTCCTACAGCACCTAGAATTAACATACGTCACCCCCTTTCTCAATAATTCCTCCGTCATCGCGTATTTCCGATATGTCAATGACATCCTCATCCTCTTTGACTCTTGTTCCACTACCCCCGTTAATATTGTTAATACCTTTACTCCTTTTCCCCCATGTCTAATTCACCTTTGAACTAGAAACTACACTGTTCTATCCCTTTCCTTGACATTCTCATCACCAACAACTCCCACACTAACCACTTCTCCTTTTCCGTATTCCGCAAAATGACCACATCTTCCAACTTAATACACCATTCCTCCTCACACACCCCTACCCACAAACAAGCTTCATTAAGATTCCTAATCGACCGTGCGTTGAAGCTCCCCCTCAACCCCCTATCTAGATTTTCCGAACTCCGCATAATCCGGTACCTCTCCCAAGCCAATGGATTTCGTCCTCCACGTTCTGCCGCATCCTCCACCGCCGCAGACGAGACCTCCTCTCCCCCCCCCCCCTCCCATTTCGCCCCACCTTATGAAATGGACGTCCTTTTTATATCTGTGTTATAATTTCGTATCGTCCCAGCTCTCTGATTTCCTGTCATCCCTCGGCCTCCAAATATCTTTTCATACTCCTACCCCATCAGCTCGATCCCTGAACCCGCCCGCCTCCGTCACCACTGACAAGTATTCCCAGCCCAGAGTTTATCGCCTGGATTGTGCATTTTGTGACATGTTCTATGTGGGATTATCGACCCGCAATTTTGCAGTGTGATTCAAAGAACACGTTCACTCGTATAAAAAACGGGATCGTATTTCCCACTATGCAAACCATCTCGCAGATTCCGGACACTCGTTGAAAACACAAGAAGAGGTTATGTCTGTCTTGCATGTCTGTAATAAACCAGAAAAAACTGCTACCCTTGAAGCGATCGAAATATTCAAGGCCAAGAAGTCCACCCCCCACCTGCTTCTCAATTGCCAAACAGACTTTAACATGCATGCAATACTTAGTTCTTTATCTGATCTATTATGATTTCTTTCTCTCGTTTTCTGTATTATTTTATGCCTATTTTGCATTTTGTATATTTCTTAGCCAGCTCTTGTTTATTCTTATTTATGTTGTTTTATTCAATTCTGTAAATCCTCTTGTCCCCAGACAACCGGATAAGTTCTCCTTTCGGTCCGTGTTGAACACGCACCATCTCCGTATAACTTTTGTATATTTTCTTCCTTTTGTATAATTCAAAGTTGTGTTTTCTATTTTATTCTATTGGCCATTGTTTCCTCATCTCCTTTTTGAACCGAAAGGTGCTTTATGCTATCAGTGTGGTGAAACGTGTCTGTCCGTCTGTCTGTCTGTCTGTCTGTCCGTCTGTAACTCAAACTCCTCCGAGGTTATGAAAGATTTTCAAAATCTGTTTTCGTCAGTCGATGAATATGGTTCATGGCACGAACCAGTTACAAATATTATCTAAATCGGTTCATTGGCACGTGCACAAATGGTACCTCTATTTTCCCGCCCAGCAATTTTCAATGGGAAGAAATATTGAGTAATATATCAAACAAATCGTAATGACGAGATAGATGCGGTTATTCATTACTATTTTCGTCAGTCGATGAATATGGTACATGCCTTGAAAAAATCATAAATTTTATCTAAATCGGTTCATTAGCACGTCCACAAATGGCATCATCACGACCCCACCTAGCAATTTTCAATGGACAGATATACACTACTGTTTATAAAAATCGCAACACCCTGATGGAATGGTCTAATCCATATGCAATTTGCAATATTTGCATACAATGGGTCAGAGTATAAATGATTAGATTTTCAGAGTAATTGCTTGAAAGAACACCATGCCTCGACGACGACGAAGGGTACCATATCAACAGCTGACAGACTTTGAAAGAGGACGTATAATTGGTCTGCGTGAAGCGGGATGGTCGTATCGTGACATTGCTGCTTGTGTAGGATGTAATGCAACGACAATTATCCGTGCATGGAGGCAGTGGAGCGAAGAGAACAGGGCACACCGAAGACCAGGCTCAAGAAGACCCAGCACGACGACACCGCAAGATGACAGACACCTCAATCGCATGTGTGTAGCAGATCGTACAGCCACTTCCACAGTGTTAGCACAACAGTGGGGTGCTACAGTAGGCAGGACAATGTCTGCTAGCACTGTACATGCCGTTTGATTTCCAGAGGATTGATGGCACGAGTACCATTGTTGCGGATTCCTTTGACTCAAAACCACCGGCGCCTCAGGTTGCAATGGGCCCATCGACACCAACAGTAGCAAGCTGAATGGCAACAAGTTGTGTTTTCGGATGAGTCAAGGTTTAACTTGCAGCACCATGACGGCAGGATACGAGTCAGAAGACATTGTGGCGAGCGCGACCTTCCAGAATGCATCCTGCAGCGTCATTCAGGACAAACGCCAGGGGTGATGGTGTGGGGTGCAATCAGTTACCATGGCCGTTCCCGTCTGATCAGAATCCATGGCAATCTGAACAGTGACCGGTACATCAGGGAAATTGTGCAACCCGAGGTCATCCCCTTCCTGCAGAACCTTCCAGGCACTGTATTCCAACAAGACAATGCCCGACCGCAGGTGGCCAGAAATGTCGTCGCCTTTTTCCAAGCACATCAGACTCCCTTGTTCCCCTGGCCTGCTCGTTCACCAGACATGTACCCAATCGAACATGTGTGGGACAGGGTTGCTCATCGATTGGCTCGTCAGACTCCTGCAGCAGCAACTGTGGATGAACTGTATACCCGTGTAGACAGAGCATGGCAGGCCCATATTCAGAGCTTGTTTGACTCAATGCCACGACGTTTAGAGGCTGTAATTGCATCCCACGGTGGTTTCACCCGATACTAATGTGACAATAAAACGCATTGTATTGACCTGAAAATCTTATGGTTTCTTTTCTGACCCATGATATGCAAATGCTCCAAATTTAATGCAGATTGGGCTATTCCATCAGGGTGTTGCGATTTTTATAAACAGTAGTGTATTAAGTAATATGTCAAACAAATCTTAATGACGAGACACAAGCGAATATAAATTACTATTTTGGCCAATAAATATGGTACAGGAAATGAACCATTTTGAAAATTGCTGCAATCGAAACATTGGCACGTGCACTAATGGTACCTTTATGACACCTTCAAAAATTTTCAATGATAAGATATGGCATGTAATATATCAAACAAATTGTGATGATGTATCATAAATGAATATCACGTAAAAGTAATGATAGTCCAAATTGGTTTCAAGGAACCTGGTTTAGTGGAACCATGATGGTTTATTGGAATTTTGAATGATAAAATATGGCATGTAATATATCAAACAAATTGTGATGATGTATCATAAATGAATATCACGTAAAAGTAATGATAGTCCAAATTGGTTTCAAAGAACCTGGTTTAGTGAAACCATTATGGTTCATTGGAACTTTCAATACCAAAATATGGCATGTAATATATCAAACGATTTGGAATAAGGTGCCATGAATGATTATAACGTAAAATTCATGATAATCCAAATTGGTTTCAAGGAACCTGGTTTAGTGGAACCATGATGGTTCTTTGGAACTTTCAATGCAAAAATATGGCATGTAATATATCAAACGACTTGGAATAATGTGTCATGAATGAATATGACGTAAAATTAATGATAGTCCAAATTGGTTTCAAGGAACCTGGTTTTTGAACCATTATGGTTCATTGGAACTTTCAATGCTAAAATATAGCATGTAATATATCAAAAGACTTGGAACGAGGTGTCATGAATGAATATAACGTAAAATTAATGATAGTCCAAATTGGTTTCAAGGAACCTGGTTTAGTGGAACCATTATGGTTCATTGGACCTTTCACTGCTAAAATATGGCATGTAATATATCAAACGACTTGGAATGATGTGTCAAGAATGAATGTAACGTAAAATTAACGATAGTCGAAATTGGTTTCAAGGTACCTGGTTTAGTGGAACCATTATGGTTCATTGGAACATTCAATGCTAAAATATTGCATGTAATATATCAAACAACTTGGAATGATGTGTCATGAATGAATATAACGTAAAATTAATGATAGTTGAAATTATTTCAAAGGTACGGGATTTAATGGTATCATAATGGTCCATTAGAAACTTCCAATGTTAACATAGGGCGGTTTAAAAATATAGTTCCGCGAATGGTTTAGTTTAACCTTTCGGTACTTGGTTATGTCATTCCTTAATGGTTTATTTTATATCCTAATTGGTTCATGTATCTTAATAACGCTCATTGTATATTTTGTACCACTGTTCTGTATATAAAGGCTCGTTTGCCTCTTGCTGTATATATCCTTGACAAAGCCGGGAATAAATGGCAAAACTAGTTGGAACTCCTGGTGTCCCTCTGTTATACTGTAAGGCCACCACCTGTTTAGAAAGAATGAATATTGGTCAGAGAAACTCTGCAACTAAAACAGAAAAAAAGCTATATGGGCATTTGAAACATCTGAAGTTTCGAATACAGCAAGAGGGTATAAGAGCTTCTACGTCAAGCGCAAGAAAAACTTGTGTCTCAAGTATCTGCATAGCCTACTAATAACAAGTCTGTAAAGTCTCGTTTTCATGTGTGACCCTTTTTGTACTACGCATGCGCGAAAATACCTAGCGGCCAGTGAGTTGTTTAAAGCCAGTTTAAATGCTATAATAATAGCGTAGCCTAAGAAAAAAATCCATATATTGTTATAATGGTCACTATTTTTATTCACTTAATTGAATTAATAAAATTTTTTGATAAATTCGATTAGAAATTTTTTATTTCTGGAAATTTCAGTAGAAATATTTCGTGATTCATTAAATTAATAAAATATTTTTTGGTTCATTGTACATAAGTACTCATCCATCAACCAGTCAGCATGAAAGTATCCAATTATATATAAATAATACATAATATCAGACAATAGATTTGGAAATTAGTATTTTATCAAATTGCAATTAATTTTCCATTGCAGATTCGATGTATTCAATATAATTAAAAAAAAAACTTGTTTGCTTTATCATACAAATCCATATAATTATAATGAATTATTTTCCATGTTATGATACTATAAAATGAACCGCACAGCGTGTAAAAATCAGGTTTTTTTTTTAAAACAGTGTTCTATTATGTAATATTTAGTATCTGATATATTCTATTTACACAAAAAAATGTTTGCAACCCCCTCTCCGTCTCGCAATATCCCGTTCCGATTTTTAAACTATCTTGGTCACTAAAATAGCAATTACTGATTATAAAAAAGTTATTATTTTAAATGAAGAAAAATAATAACGTAAAGAGCTATTTAAAAAAAATACGTACATATTCGAGCCCAATCTTCTTACAATCTCGGCGACAAACTTTTTTCTAGCCTCTTTATTGCCGAACACAAATTTTCAGTTGTATAGTTATATTTCATATCGGTGGAAGGATGGATCATAATACTGTTTCTATTAACTAAA
>JAHWFO010093546.1:3171668-3200522 GCA_023313115.1 Rhysida immarginata
ATGAAAACTCACCTTACTTTTCTTCTCATTGAAAAGTTTAAGATTGCCCAAAAACTTATTTTGTGGGCCTATTTTTGGAAATAGAGTCTTTACCTGGTCATCTGTTAAATTAACAAATGCCTCCAAGTCAATTTCTTGATCTACAGACAAAAACAAAATAGTTCTTTATGACTCAAAAGAAAATCTGCTCTTTATGAAGAATGCACAATATAAAAAGATACTTGCAATGTAAGTTTATTCATATGAAAAAATTCACTCAATTGAAAGTGACCTTCATGTAAATGGATAACTGTGCATTAATTGTATTCAACTTTCAGTTGTATTTTAAGATTTTAAGATTGGCTTACTGTACAACAAGTACTTGATGCTGGTGAAAAAAAAAGAGACACTTTAAAAAAGAAAAGCAATATTTTCCAAGGTTCTCATGCTGGTAGAATGGAATGTTTTTATATACGTTCCATTTATCCACCGTTAGAATGGAATTAATATTAAAAAGTGGCCTCGGTTTCCAATATTATTGTTGGGTCTGTGTTTTAAAATGAGACATTTTCTGTGGAAAATCTGTCATATTTGTATTTTTTAAAAGATTATTTCAAAGAATTGTTAAAACAATGCAATACCTGACCCAGGAAAAGGAATATTTTTACAGTGAGATACTTTTATGCGAGTTACGCTCAAAAGTTACTATGCAGTAATGCATAGAAATCACCACTGAAATTCAGCAAATCTTAAAAATGCAAATGATAACCCTAAATCACTGCATGAGATATCATTCAGAGAATGTCTGAAGATTAAACAACATTTTGAAAAGTTAAAATACAAAGTTACAAAATTAAAATATTAATATTTCAGGGGTAGTTCTAAAAAAATTAAAAAATGGGGAAACTTTACCATCTTCCCTTCACCGGAAGCCAGAAACATCCAAGCGATTATCTTGCCGTATGCTGGCGCCGCCTATTGTTGGTTTTCCTGCCGTCTGCTTTTACAACTGAATTGAACAAACGCGAGCAAGTCTGAAAGTAGTTCCAGCGATGAACGACCTGCCGTGTGTTGAAAGAGGTTACCCAAGGAAAAAACTTAACTGACTAAATTGAACTATCTGACCACGACGCAATACTAGCCGCCACTTCTACAATACTAGTACGTGGACGCTAACGCTTCGCCCACGGCGACCCCGAATTATAAACACACCCCCAACATATTTGATTACAGGTGGCAGTTGGTTTCCCCTCGGCCGATTACAGGGGCAGTTTGTTTCCCCTTCTACAATACTAGTACGCGGACGCCATCGCTCCGCTCCAGCGTCCCCTGCCCACGGCGACGTCGATTTATATACGTACCCAACCTATTTGGTTACAGGGGGCAGTTGCTTTCCCCTCGGCCGGTTACAGGAGGCTAATGATCCGTATTTTTGGTTAAATTGAACTATCTGCACAAACGCAAACGCGAAACTGAACTATCTGCACAACCGCAAACGCGAAACTCAATAATCTGCGCAAACGGAAACGCAAGAGCGAAACTGAACAATCTGCACAGACGCGAAAGCGAAACTAAACAATCTGCACAATGCACAAAACGAAAACAAGACTTCACCATCCACCAAAACCAATGAAAAAAAAAGACAACACACCAAACAAAAGAAAAAACCAAACAAATCTAAAACATGCCAGACTGAAAAACGCAAACGGAACAGAACGCACACACTCCGAAAACCACAAAAACAGCAGTCATTGCAACACGGAGAAACGAAAACGCCACCAATCACACAAAAAAAAAAAAACAACTACAAAAAAACACAGCTACAAAAACACTGGCCGAACACACACACAAACACCGAATGCGAGCGCAATGAAGAGTATTATTTACTAAAGCGGGGGGCTCCGCCCCCCAAACCCCCCCTCTCTCACTGGCTCCCAACACGCACACACACACACACACACACACACACACACACACACACACACACACAAACAGAAAAGCACACAAAGCAGCCATCCAAAACTTAAAAAAAAGCAAAAGAAAGAAACCACTAACCTTCACCGAAAGCACCCGCACAACCACAGAAAACAAAATCCGACACAAAGAGCATGACTCCAAACACCATGAAAACACACGCACAAATGGCGACACCGGAAACAGCAACAGCAGCCCCGCACACAAAACAGGAAAGACGAAAAAAACAAGCATTCCACACCTACCCACAACAGACAAAACAAAAACACAAACACCACCACAAACCCCACCCCCAAAAAAACAAAGAAAAAAACACCGGAAAAAAACAACAGCCAAAAACAAAACCAAAACTCCTCCAAAAAAAACCCAATCAAATGCAAAAAGCAAAAAACACAATAAGCAAAAGCGCCATAAAAAAACACACAACCAAAGCGAAAACAGCAACAGCGCTCCGGCCAAAACACACAATACGAAAAACGCAACGCAAGCCCGCGTCTCCCCTCCCGCGCACCAGACTTGCGTTTTGTGCAGATAGTTCAATTTAACCGTATTTTTTAGTGGTCACAGAAATGGCTGCCAGAAAGTTATGGGATCTCATTTTATGGTTAAACCTAAGTTAACCCAACCTCAGTTAGCCTAACCAACATAAGAATGCACCCACACTTTTAGAATGAACCCCCCCAAAAGACCAAGCCCCTGTTTTTCGCAATCCCCTTCAAAATAAGTCGCCCACTTTTAGAATATTCTCTACAGATGGCGTCACCGTACATCATGCAGATAATCGCTCAGACGTGTCTGGCTTCCGGTGAAGGGAAAACCGTAAAATCATGCCTTCAAAAAAACACTTACCTTCAAACGTTTTTATATAGTTCGCCAAACCCCAATCGTGTAGTAATCTAGATACTTCAGCATCCATCTTGCTGGAGGACTTTTTTACAAATAGAAAAACCTGGCGTTTGTAACACTTCCAAAAACTCTCGAGCGCTCAGTTTTAATGGAGCGTTATCAGTAAACAAAAACAAACGCCCGTTTCTGCAAACCGTGGAAAGAGAGCGCAGTATTTGCAGGGCACTATAGTAACTGAAAAGACCGAACTTTATAGCGATGTTTATAACATAGATGAATAACTCCGGAACCAATAGGGATAGATTTATCAAATTTACTGAATGATTTCTATTATTGCTTTTGGCATTTCTCAATTTCCCCATGGCGCTCTTTAATCTCCCTTTTGTTACCAAAAAAGATAAACAAATTGTAGTGCAAACAAAATAAAAATAATATACATAACGTATTAATTATTTTTTTGGGCGTAGAATCTTTTATTTTAAAAGGATGTTAAATAGTGAATAAATAGAAACCTAAATTTGGTTAATGAAATGAATGCTTATTCAATTCGTTTTTAACTTCACTGATCAGTCACGTGACCATCTTAGTTTAAGCAACAATGCAACCTTCATTGTTGGAAACAATAAGAGAGGGAGGTTAAACAGCGCCATGGCAAAATTAAGAAATGCCAAAAGCAACAATAGAAATTATTCAGTAAAACAGGTCTGTAATAATAAAGGAGGTCATGCTTCGGTATAATTACACAAATTTGATAATAGTGAGAACGTGAATAGCGGTGCATTGTTCCAGTCGGGCCAAAAAAAAAATCCTGAAATTTCTTCCAATGGTTTCCAGCAGATTCTAATCGCCATGCAAAATGGATAAATGCCGTGGATAGAAAAGATTGGAAGCCAACCGAATATTCTTACTATGTGGACAGCTATTTGTTAATGTAATTATTTTAACATAAATATTTGCAATAATAAGTTCGTTAAATAAAACATAAGTTCGAAAATATTTGCAATAAAATATTGTTTCGATTTTTCATCATTGTCAAGGGTCAAATGATGTTTTAAATTTTTCGTTTATATTCAATAACTAATTGTGATGATGTAAAGCTATTGTTAAAGTTACATTGTTTGGAAATTTAAGTTGTTTTAATACGGTGCCAGATTCTAAGTCTGTTTGAGTATTTAACATGCATGATTTATTTTCAAACCAGCAATTAACAGCTGTGACAATAGTGGAATTTACAAATAACCTGAAACAAATGTGACAAATTTTTACATACAAAGAATGGGTAGACAATTTAACGTAGAGAGAACATATTAATTCCATAAAATATACAGATAACAATCAGAATTTGCTAATCATATCATTCACACAGTTCATAACTTTATCAAAATTGATGAAACAATGGAAATTCTAATCAAATCTAAGGACAATAACAAACTTATTAGCTCTGAAAAATCGTATAGTTTTATAACGAATGCCTAACAGTGGCAAAAAGTTTTCCTTGACCTGTTGGTACAGTAATTACAAGAAAGGGACTTGCTAAGTTCTCAACAAGCACGCATTCATATTTATTATTTTTTATCACCTCATATGCGTAAAGTGTATCATCAAAGCCGATTGATCTCAGAATCTGGCAAATTAAAAGTGGTTGTTGTTCCTGATTTATAAGGGAAAACTGCACTATGCCAAAAATTGGTTGGGGACAATCCTCTTCAGTAAATTTCATTAATACACAGGAGTGCTTTTTATATGTTTGCCCATCCAAGACAATTTTATGCAAGGGGAGTTCTCAAACTGTGAGGGCACAGACTCCTTAAACAAATCAAAGAAATCACAGTCAGAGATCTCGTGCAATTCTCAGCTGGACCGTAATCAGTATTTGGGAGAAGGCCTGTTCTGCTCATTAAACGAAAACATAGGTTTAGTGATTCTTTCAAGCACAATGTGTGAGTGATATGCACGCTTGATAATGCAGCACAAGCCTCTTTCTTTTTCAACCTGTGCTTCGATTCATATTTGCTGCTACTCAGATTGATAATAGGCCCAGATTGTTCCAATACTGTTCCGTAATGAATAAAATTGTGTAACTTGGGCCGTACCGATTCATTTGGGAACAACTCTAGAAACATCGAGATAAATTCCTCAACCACTGTTCGTAAGAGATTTGCACAACCTTTTTGCAATTTTCGGGAAAGGCACAAGTCAATGATTTTTCTTAAATGAATGTACAGAACCCACACCATATCATGCGGCACTAAATCATATACAAGCATAGAAAATATTAAAACAAAATTTTGCATCTCACTTCCAGACATTGACAAATGTTTACTTTTTACTTCTTTCTCAGATACGAGAGGTGGCCTATTGCTTATTCCATTGTGTAGGTAATCAAACGATTTTAATCTACCATTTAAAAGATCCAAAGATAATCTTCGATTTGCTGATTTTAGATCATAACAATAATAATGAAGCACAAGAGCCATAATTACTTTAAAAACACCTTCTGGGCCATCATGGAGGAAACACACAGAGTAATTTTCAGAAGATTTAAAGTATTTAACATTATCTCACACAGATTGTTCTTTAATGCCAGTGTGCCTTGTGTCATTCTGGAGTAGGTCTTTTTGATAACTCTCCCTGAAAGTTAATTGAGTCTCCCCTTTAGAAAAACTACAGAGCCGACAGTAATATGATGCATTAAAACTTTCCACAAAACCAAGGATTGAATTCAATCCCAAATTATCCCCAAGTATAAGTCCTAAAGAGAAGAAAAGTTTCTGACTGCCACATTCAGTTTGAAAGTCAATGCCTTCAGTTGCAAGGTAATTGAGCTCATCAATAAAAATGTGAAATATTCGATGATTTCTAAATTCACATCTGTCATGAGAATGAAACAATCCACCAAGAAATATGTTTTCAATTATCGAGTTAAATTCTGGAGGTAAGGAAGGAAATGAGTAATAAACGGCACCAAGTTTCTGAATTCCTTTGTGACTGCCAAGTGGTTCATTAATTTCAAAATCATCAAAAAAAACAAACAAAGGAAGAACTATTTTGCCTTGAAAGTATTTAATTTTCATTTGCCATAAATTACCTTGCACAAAATTAGTAATGATATCTTTATTCTGGACAAGGTGAAGATAGTAATTGTAAACTTTAGCAAATACATCTGGTAAGCTAAAAATTTTAGTCAGTACTTCTCTTATGGGCATAAATTGTGCTGTCACCTGTACAGTTTTTTTAACAATTTTACCTTGCAAATAAATGTTATCTATTCTGTCACCAACCACATACCTTTTAGACTGAATGAAAAAACCTGCTTTCTGGATTGCCTGAAGCCTCCGATACTCAGTAGAAAAAGCTTTAAAAGGATCCTCCACAATGTCAAATTTGGAGAATATTTGTCGTTTTAATGCATCATCTAACCCATTTTCATCCATTAAAATTCTTATTTCTTCCTTAATTTGAAAGAATGTGTCACATAATAAAATTTTGGTAGATTCAATAATATCCTGTACAAATTTACGAGGAACTTGATGATTGGCATACAATTGTGCTATAAAGGTCATAAAAAGCTCATACAAATTTTTAGCATTTGTCGTTCTTTTATTACACTGGCTGTGATCCCGCGGCAAAACAGGTGATTGATCTTTAAGAACACTCGAATCATTACAGTCAGATTCAAGAGACTCATCTGTGACTCTTTTTTTTTTTTTTTTTTTTAAGTGGGATACTCTCTTTATGTACAACACATCTGTGGTAAGTTACAAGGTGTTTGCGATACTTGCTCCAATTAAAGAAAGTCCTAAAGCATTTTGCCTCTTGACATCTGTAGTTGTCAGTATCCTCTTTTTTGTGAACTAACTTAAGATGGTGAGAGAGTGATATTAGGCAATTAAAAAATTCTTTACATTCTGAACAATTCGGCATTTTGTCAATAATTGGATAGAAATTTTGTCCTATCACCGTCGGGAAAATTGAAAACTTTGCACTTTTGTCCTGGTCCAATCACCGTCGGGAAATCAAGGAGTGGAAACCTCTGGTACAATTCTTTTCCTTCGTAAAAATCGCTGATTACCTGCATAAAGAAGAGACATATAAAAATCCTTGACTGAAAACAAGGCAGGTGCATGTTCAAAACCATCAAAACAATGTAACAGAATAAAGAATATTTTTACATTGAAATATTTTTATGCGAGATGCAGTATATGAAGACAGCACATTTATAATCTGTCCGACGAAAGTTTGACATGACGTGTCCAGTTAAATTTTAGTTTTCAATTGTTTAGGCATTGTTGCAAAATAAAATTAACAATGTCTAACAATTGATATTGGAAATTTAATTGGAAAGAGTATAAGTGTATGTTCTGTTACAGAAATGTGTGCATTTTTTAGTGTAATGTTTATCCTAAGTAATCACAATATTTTTTTATTTATAAACTTACTACTATAAACGGAAATATTCTAATGGGGGGAAAAGGAAATACCAGATATGTATTTACTTATTTTTTCCATCTTGTGGATTAGAGTTTTCATTTGTATTATTTCATGTATTATTATTTTGTATACTTACTTCATAAGAATTTCATTTAAAATTCATTAAATTCATTTAAGCCAAGGTAATATTGGTTAGTAAATAAACCTTACAGGATTAATTAAAATCAAATAAATGTTGCTATGTAAGTAATAGGCTGGTATTCCAGGAACGTGATCAGGATTTCAGGATCAAAATGTACAGAGGGTCTTTGCAACAATCGATGACGTCAAAACAATGAGCCATGCTGTATCCACTACTTTAAAGCTATAGCACTATATTATACTAAGCAGACTAATGATGTCAACAACAATAAAGACTGGAGAGAGCCTTCTAGGAGCGCGATAACACAGGCACATGTCTAAAGAATTGCCTGGAAAAGTCCACACTTTTCATCGTGCACCTATGTCTGGTAGCCATTCAATAAAGTATAAGAAAATAATTTTGAACATTAAAAAAAGCTGAAAATAATATTTTAGCTCTCATGGAATTATAGGGACTTTCTTTGGCAGTAGAATTTCAACAGAAAGTTATTAAAATAAATATCTCGCAATGTATATTTAATGCAATGATGTCAGCAACAATGAAGAGTTCATTATTCTATATTGTTGTTGAAATCACTAGTTTGAACCACAGTATGGTCATCGAGCTTCGGCCATTTTCCATTGTATCCAGAAGCTAAGGAAAACAGATCGCTCCAGGTGTCGCATAGATCGCACTATAGCCTAAAGTACCGCATAGATCGCACTATAGCCTAAAGTACCGCATAGATCGCACTATAGCTCTCTCTCCTTATCCAGTACTTTAACTATAGCCGACCGCAACCTACGATAGAGATTTTCATTGAAAGTGAATACGAAATTAAAGTTTCTGTCTCCCGATATGGTGGCGCTACAGGCGCAGGTGAGCAGATTGTACATGCAGCGCCACTTTTCAATAGAGTTCCCGCCCTACCGGGAGCTAGAAACTTTAGCTTCATTTTAACAATGGAGCTCTATAGACCGTAGTTTGAACGTGCGTCCACAGTATTCATCGAGAACGATGCCTGGTGCTTATCATTTTCTTAGACACTTTTGAATAGCGAAGCGCTCATAGATGGGTCGATCCAATCTTTATTGTTGTTGACATCATTGGAGCAGACTCGACCGCCATTACGAAGCTCACTTGTAATAGTAATGCATGCTATGAGAGTGAGGATTTTTATCTTACTGATTAAAATCTTTGCGAAAATGGCTAAAATTGGAAGAAATGGAAAGAGCAGTGTCAAATTAGTATATGCATGTGCGATGGAAGACTATTATTACCAATATTTCGAAGAAATTTTAATATTTATATGTCAAATGAGCATAATGTTGCCTCATCTCTTCAAGAGAGGGCGATATAAATGAAGCTAGAATAAAGCACTGTAAAAAGAAAGTATGGACATTTCGTGCCAGGCAGCCATTTTGATGCCTATTTCGACACGATGATTGCCTCTTCTTTGCATCAAATTCAAACATCAGAGGCACAATCCTCTCTAACTTTTGCCAAAAAGGAATTGTTCAATCTGCAAGTTTGAATTTACTGCCAAAAAAGAGGCAATCAATGTATCGAAATAGGCATCAAAATGGCTGCCTGGCACGAAATGTCCTTAGTTTCTTTATACAGTGCTTTAAGCTAGAAACATATGCAATACAATGATGTGTAATATAATATCGGGACTTTATCTAAACCCTGCTTGACTTGTCTCACCACTGCGGAGCATCACCATCTACATCACTAGCCTCAAATTTTTCTTGCCCTTGATGTAGAAGCTCTTACACCCTGTTGCTCTATTCAAAACCCCCACTGTTCAGATGTTTCAAATGCCCGTGTAGCTTTTTCAGGGAGCTCAAGGGAGGCACGCCAATTAATTTTCTGTCACTGCATCATCATTTTATGCTCATTATTAATAGTTCTTGGAAATGAACGTTCAATCATCGCATTATTAGCATCTCAGTTTTCAAAATATTATACACATTCCCACAGAATACAGTCAAAATGTATTTTTATGAAATGTTTGGATCTCATGTGCTAGCAAATAAGCTAGGTGATAACCCCGGCGTGGCTCTGATTTTTTTTTTTTGATTAAATTTTGCAATATCTTAAAAATAAACACATGAAAACGCTTAGGATAAAAACAGTAAAAATTCTTAATGAAAATTCGAAAAAAATTTTTTTTTAAAGGCTCACAATGGATGGACCTCGCCAAGGATGCCACTGCTACTCTAAATAATTTCTTACTCACGTAATCTTACTTTAGATGTACACTTGATGTTGTTGCAATTCCCACTCTGCTCTCGATGTCTTGAAGCAAAACTTGGCCATTCATCTCTTTGTGTAGTCTAGTAGTCGCCGATTCTTCTATTGACATGCTTACCATTTGCTCAATACAGCACGGAGCTAAAGGACCACTTTCTCTGTCGTCTTTCCACTCTTTCTCAATAGTCTGCTAACTCTCCATTATTTCCAATTACAGATCATTTCTAAAGATTTTCAAGAAATTGTTAAGTACTAAGAACTCTCAATTATAAGAAAAGCCTGAATAACAGGAATTCTATGCATTGTTACAAATTGAACCTTATCTATATTGCACAAACTTTGCCTTTCATTGTTGGTCATGAGATATATATTGTTGATCCATGCAAAGTGTTGGTGCATTGCGTGTTTATACCATTGTTGATACCTATTGTTGCACAAACTTTGCCCTGCATTGTTGGTCATGAGATATTTCTCATTAATGTGCCTTGACATAACCATGAATATCGATTTTTTATCAATAATTATTTTTTTCGAAATCTGAGGTAGACAGTGACCTTCCTCATGCTTTGAAGGTCAAGTATGCAAAATTTCATCAAGATCGGAATAAAACTGTAGATTTGTATTCAATACACACAAACAAACCCACAAACAAACCCACAAACAAACCTACAAACAAACCCACAAACATCCTTCTTTATATATATAGAAAGATTTTGCACTACTATGATGGTGTAACAATGTATGACGGTTTCCGTGCGAAGGCTTTCTCTTTAGGAGGTGTTGTTCCAGGCCCTGTTTTCTCGTTGGCCTCGTTGTCGCACGATTGATAATCACACTTCTAACAAAGGGAAACCGAAAGCGAAAGTCTAACCGTCGTCTCTGTCATTTTTGATGAATTGCTTTTCCTCATGAAAGTTAATGTTATTATGGTAATTTTTGTTACTATTTTTATTTGAATGTTCAACATTCAAATGTCTTTGTAAAGTGCATAGGGAGGTAACTAATAAATTCAACGTGATCCGTTCATCGGATTTTGGAAATTTGTTTTGTTTTGTTCGGAATTCCATGCTGAAGAAGTCTTCAATTGGAATTTTTCGTGTATCTGTTACGGTTTATCATATTAAAAATAAAAAATTTGTTACCTTCCTCAAGTGAAATATAATATGCCAAAATTATAAAAATATGCTTTTAATAATTAATATAAGTTTCATATATAATTTGTTCAAAAACATGTTTAAAAAATATAACTTATATGAAATTGGAATTTGAAACTGGGACCTTTAGCATTGTAATCTATTGACGTAACCACATGACCACTTTAACTACTTGAACGTCACACTGTCCGACTTTGTAAATATACATCAATAACATACATAACTAACTTTAAGCAAGTCAGGCAGCCGAAATGCCCAGGACCGATAGGATTTTAAGGCATTCGAGAATAAAAAAGAAAGTATTTGATTTCTAAAGAAGTCTTTGGTTGTTAGGATTAGATGAGGCTGCTAAGGAAGCCTCTGATTGCTAAGCAAGGCATACTTCTAAGGGAAATGCATACTTCAAGCTGATTAAAACTCAGGGCCGTAGCCAGGACGTTATCTTGGGGGGGGGGGGGGGGCGATTTTCAAAATTTCCGGACGTTTTTCAAAAATTCCACTGAGTCGGACCTTTTTGCATATTTGGGAGGCGGACCTTTTTGCATATTTGGAAGGCGGACCTTTTTCCATAATGGGGTGGTCGTCGCCCCCCCGTGCCCCCCCCCCCCCCTGGCTACGGGCCTGAAACTATCTGCGAAGTTTAATGCAGAAAGTAGCAATTCTCTATAGATTAGAACATATAAGAATCCTTTAACTTATAAGCATTCCAGTTTATTGAAATAAGCGTTAATTGTTGAAGCGTTCTATGTAAGGGTGAATTCTTTCTTCATAAGCAATTGCTAACGCTTTTCTACGTAACCATGTACTATTGAAGCGAACGATCAGCTACTATACTCTGTCCAACAAAAATTAGAGTGGGCATGTCCAGTTAAACTTCCTATTTCAATTGTTAGACATTGTTGATTCTACTTTGGCAACAAAGTCTAACAATTGAAATAGGAAGTTTAATTGGACACGCCCACTCCAACTTTCTTTGGATAGATTATAGCTATTGTTAAAATTTGCCTAACACAAATTAACTCTTGATAATAAAAGACGTAAGTAATTACATGACAAATCTTAGCATTGAAAGTTTCCAATGGTTCAATAATGGAAAACTTTAAAAAACGCATAATGGAACCAATTTCGACTATCAATAATTTTACGATATATTCATTCATTAGTCATCATTCCAAGTTGTTTGATATATTACATGCCATATTTCAGCATTGAAAGTTCCAATGAACCTTAATAGGTCCACTAAACCAGCTGCCTTGGAACCAATTTCGACTACCATTAATTTGACGTTATATTCATTCATGACATATCATTCCAAGTCGTTTGATATATTACATGCCATATTTTAGTATTGGAAGTATCGAATGTACCATAATGGTTCCATTAAACCACATACCATTGAACCAATTTCAACTATCATTAATTTTATGTTATATTCATCATTACACATCATTCCAAGATGTTTGATATATTACATGACATATTTTAGCATAGAAAGTTCCAATGAACCATAATGGTTCCACTAAATCAGGTGCCCTTGAACCAATTTCGACTATCATTAATTTTACATTATATTCATGCATGACACATCATTCCAAGTTATTTAATATATTACATGCTAAATCTGAGCTTTGAAAGTTTCTCCTGAACCATACTGGTTCCATGAAACCACATACCATTAAACCTATTTCGATTATCATTAATTTTACGTTAATATTCAATCATTACATGGTATTTCAAGCTGTTTGATATAATACATGCCATATGTTACAGGCCCGTAGCCAGGGGGGGGGGGGGTCAAGGGGGGGTCGACGACCAACCTATTATGGAAAAAGGTCCGCCTCCCACATATGGAAAAAGGTCCGACTCAGTGGAATTTTTGAAAATCGGCCACCCCAAGATAACGTCCTGGCTACGGCCCTGTGTTAGCATTTTAAGTTTCCAGTGGACCATAATGGTACCACTAAACCACCTATACTTGATCCAGTTTTGATTGATATTGACCATCAAGGAAGACGATCACGTGTCTTCACTTAATTCACAAGCCTTTTCTCTGCTTTAGCTATGGAATTCCAAAGGGAAAACAGAATTTGGCAATACACTGGCCATTTATACATGGAATTGTATAGTGAAAAACGTGGTCCCCTAAATTAATTTTGTCCCTTTGAACCGGAAGTAGTTCATCGATTTTTTCCACCAACGAACTCAGTCTTCCGATTTCCCTAAGTTGTCGAAATATTCGGAAGCGTTCGAAAGTTAGAGCACCAACAGACAGACGGACGGACAGACGGACGCACATTGTGAAAACATAAGCACCTATCGGTCCTAATAATTGTATCTCGTAAACTAATGCCCATTAGCATGAGTTACAGTTATCAAATTGTAAGGCGGAATGGAAGAGTTCACTTTATCGCGCTCAATAGATAGGGATGTCATAGAGATAGTATACTTTATATCTTCATGCGCGATCTGTGAGCTGCTTTTTTTCACTCAAGCCTGCTAGCAGTCGCTCATTGGAGCCTGTTGGTAAAGTGCCAGGATTTAAGAAAATTAGAGCATTTTAAAAAAATTTTCCCTACCTATTGAGCGCGATAAAGTGAACTCTTCCATTTCACCATACAGTGTGAGAATTCTACCATGCCACATAATAGCGAGAGAGGTGCGTAACATATTTAAATTTCAGTTAAATCCAAGCTTAACAGACTTGGTCCTCCCCTTGTAATAAGAACAATAAGCTTATGAATTAAATATATTTTATATTTATATTTAAATTTTATATTTTTATTTAAATTAATTAATTGGATCCAATACGTCCATCCAGGGCCTGTATGGCCAGAGGCCGACGAGTTGGGTCCCTGGATGGAACTTGATTCACGACTGCTATATCATGACCTACTTTATTATTACAGACCTGTTTTAAGCGATGCTATCCTATTGTTCGCTGTGGCACAGCCGTAGTTTCTCTTTCTGCCACTGTGGCGCTACTTGCACCCCCTTGTTTAACACACATTTGTATGGTTGGATTAGGATATTTTATTTGCTATATTGATAAATTAATTATCCTGCTATGTTAATGAGCAGTAATTGTTTAGATTGAATATGAGACTAAATTTTCATCAGTATACGAATAATAATTCCTATTAAAAATAAGAAGAAATGAAAAAAAACAAAAACTCATGAAAAGCACATCAATGCAAACGGATTTTATCATCAGCTTTTTTATCTTATGTCAAATAATCAATATCGACATTACTGTTAAGCTTATTTATTCCTTGTTAATTATTTTTTAACTTAAAACTGTTGACAATAAATAGATATATAATTTTAAGACAGAAATTTATTAAAAAGAAAACGCAATCCTCAACCTTAGTTTCAAAAAAATTTATTCTCTTTACACAGTAACATATTACAGATTTCACGAAATCTTCAGGAGTTTTCGAGATTTTGGTTTAAATTTCAGATTTATTCTTGCATCACTATCATTTAATATTTGTGTATAGTTAACAACTAAGATTTTGATATATGCAGGCACAATTATTTCCAGTAGCATATTTTCATGTTCAGAAGATCGACACCCGCATTGAAACCATTCAATGGATTCCACTTTTGGTTTTACCATTCTTGTCAAATAGTCTACAATGCCATTACTCCTTGCTACTTTTGCCATAACTTTATTAAAAAAATTATAAATTTTTTTTGGCTAATAAAACAAATTGTTGTTGTTGTGGGTAACATAACCCCCCACGATCTTGAGCATATATGAGAGAATGCAATCCTGCATAGGTGACTGGGGTAGAGAGGGAAAATGGTGGGCACGGCATCTTTTTTTAAACGGCGTCGTTTACCAATACAAAAATCATTTTCCGTGAAGTGCAAACTGCAGATTCGTGACCTATGGAATCAATAATTATTTATTAAAAACTACTATAAATTATTATTACTCTCATGTATACTGTCATCGCAAAGCTGAATAAACTAGCCTCGTCGTCCTCGGTAGGGATCGAACCCGCGTACTCGGGCATCAGAGGCGATCTGATGCACCGAGGCCGATAAGAGCAGCTAATGTCCCGGAGATTAGAAATGCTCTTGATACTAGAAATAAAAATAATAATGCTCTTGATACTTAAAATAATATCACAGGAAATAAAAGCTTAAAATGATATCACAGGTAACGAATGCATAGAATTTACAGGGTTCCCACATTCTGGAAGGTCAGGGATACTCAGGGAAAGTATTTTATTTGTCAACTGATTTTCAAAATTTTCTATCTGATACTTGCATTTATTTGTCCAGTTACGGACCAGGAGGCAAAAATTCTTGAACAAGCCTCATAATACTGATACTAATACTAATTTCATATAATGTGACAACTAATAATAATAATAATAATAATATTAAAATTGTGTCTGAAAAGCTGTTGCATGTTTTTTTTTAAAAAAAATTACGATTTGGTCAGGGAAATGAGACCGTCGAGGTCAGGGAAATGAGATACAGATTTTCTGTGGGAACCCTGAATATACTTTCACAATAGTTCTTTATGCATATTTCAATTTATTTCTCCCCCCCCCCCCCCCCAAAAAAAAAGTTATCCTTAATGACAGCTATTCATCATTATATTAGGATCGCCATTCAAAACCACGCGAAATTGAATGAAAATGCGTCAGTGTGAACGGATCAATCGCAGTATGCATGAAGAATTTTGTCCAAACATTATAAATCACATGTGTTATCATTTCTTATTTTAAAAATTCCATTTCAGCAGATTAAAAGTGGGACAAATTACCTGTCAGCTGGAGACATTCTTCTCTGTCTTCTCCTTTTCTCGATATATTTTTTAACCACTGCTTTCTTTGACTGATATCAGAAGGAAATTCATGATACGAAATTCCCCTTGTTTTGCTTTCTTTTGACTTGCAGTGAGGTACACAACAATAAACCATGTCTTTTTCGTGAATGCTGCCTACACAATACTAAAACCACATGCTATTTACTATGGTTTGTTGGGGGGTGCACGTGGCGCTTCTAGTGACTAAATTAAGAAATCGCCCGGACCGCATTCCCGTGCGCTTAAAACAGGTCTGTAATAATAAAGTAGGTCATGGCTATATGATGGTCACAGTAGCCGGGGGGGGGGGGGGGGTAAAGATTGGCTATCACGGATGGTCACTCATCCAGTGACGAGCCGTGCCTGATGTAGCTTAACTTCACAGAAGTTGTCTTCAGTGAAAGCCCACCAGCCCACGGCCTCCCCCAAGATTATATTATTTAAAAAATACAATGATTGATAAATGTCTTTTTACTCAATCATGAAATACAAGTTGTTAGGAACATCTGATGAAAAATTTAATCTTCGCTAATGCCATCGCGATGCATCATTCGCACATCGTTCTTTCTTTTCGGAAACGAAATTGTAAATCGCTGTTTTCGTTCCTTCTGGAGCAGCCGGAAACATAACAATTTAATATCTTATCAAAGTTTTAAACACTGGATTTATATACAAAGCGATTTTATTTCATTGGAACGATGCGTGAAGTCTCGATTCAAGAAGACATGTTTGGAATCGAGCCACGTGACTTAAAGGCACCCGGGGGGGCTGGGCGTCGTTACGCAATTACCGCAAATGATCTATTATATTTGTATGAAATGTATCGTATTTTGAATTGCAGTTGATTGGCGTCATTCATATTATTCAACCTATATCATATTAGCTGGTCCGTTCGAAGATAAAATTGTTTAACACGTGCATTTCTCTACTACACAATGCGAGTCTACCAAGTTGATAAGTTGATTCTTCGCCTAAGAACTTCTTTGACTGAGCGAGTGACGTAATTTCTCGACCAATCAACAAGCAGATCATGATCAGCAACTTCGATATTGCTGGATGGGCATTCATATATTGATGACGGAACAATAGTTGAAATGGTCTTTTCCGATATTGGCACTGCATCATTATTTACTTGATGCTATATAAAAAAACTATGTATTAATAGTAAATTGTAATGGTAACAATTTGAGAGTGTAGTAAGATAAAAGTTTATTCATGGTGCATCAAATTGTATTGTTGCTTCAAGAAACAAGCGCTCATCAACTCCTTTATTGTTGCTACATCCAAAGCATTTCTCTCCGTGTACGTAAATATTTGCCTGTTTCGCACAATTTTTCTTCTCTTGGGGTCTTGTCCATTTATCAAATTTATATTTTACAATTAGTCACGTTCATTTATAAGGTAATTAATGGTCACTTAAAGCTCTCGACGCCTTTTTCGATTTGGAATCATTTGGATTTTCATTCCTATGCTGCGCGATCTGTGAACTCGATCCGCCTTCCATTGGTCCGAAGGAATTTTCAACGTCCTTGCATTTCTTATGCTGGCATCAGAAGGTGGTCGTTTGTACCTGTCGCTCTTCGTGCTTCCCTGACTCCTGCTTCTTTTAAAAGGAATGTTAAAATATTCCTGTTTGATACTTGTTCTTCTACTAACCCTTGTTAATTTTTTTTTTCTTTTTTAACCTATTTTATTTTTGGTAATCCTAATTTTGTTTTTTATTGTTTATGAATATTTGCTTAGCATTTATTTTTTGTTGGCTTGTTTATTATTATCATTATTTTGGTTTTCTAATTTTTACTTATTCTATGTAGTTTCGTGTTTTCTACTTTACTTTCAGGAGACCTAACTCGTCGGCTCTTGGCCATACTGGCTTCGGCTAGGTAATTTTTGTAATTTTTTTTCTAAATAAATAAATAAATAAATAAAAAATAAATTTGGTAGCACATCAGATTCAAACACTTCTTAAAAATACATTTTGACTATATTCTGTGAGAATGTGTATATGTTGGAAACTCAGATGTTGATAATGCGATGATTGAACGTTCGTTTCCAAGAATTATTAATAATGAGCATAAAATGATGTGCAATGACAGAACATTAATAAGGCAGCGTCTATTGATGAGGCAAAGGAGACATGCGTGTCTCCCTTGAGCTCCCTATCAAACGTCCAGACGACTGGCAAAAATGTATGTGCCTGGAAAAGAAACAGAATGAACGAGTATTGGCAGAGAAACTCTGCAACTAAAACAAGAAAAGCTATACGGGCATTTGAAACATCTGAGCAACGGGAGTTTCGAATAGAGCAAGAGCTTTACGTCAAGAGCAAGAAAAACTTGAGTCTAAAGTATCTGGTCCCGGTATATCACCTAAAATTCCTGTTTTTCGTATTTTTCGTAGAATGCTCTTAGAATGCATCTTTGCTCTGTGTTGTATTGATTGAGTTATTATTTAACCAATTGGGAGTTATAATTTAATTTTTTGAGATTGTTCTGTTTACCTACATGTGTAACTATCCTGGGCAACGCCAGGTACCTCTTCTAGTTCCAAATATGAATAATGCTGGCTATATCTTACTTTTAATTATTTCATATTTGCAAGGAATATTTATAAATACGCAATAAAAATTAAATTTCAAACATGCATTTGTTTCTCAACTTTTTAAAATAAGGAAATTAATTTATAATGGAAGTGGAATTTGGATGAACAATTTTATAATAATAACTTTTTCTTCTAGAAGTAATGAATGATAGAAAAAATTTTTGATAACATCATGATTAAGTAAAAGTCTTCAAGATATCACTCTGTATATATTTTATTTGTAATCAGCTGTATGTTGAAAAAACCGATAGTTTATTGTTCATGGGTTAACAGGACAGTTTTTTTAGGAGACTACTTGTGTGAAATTAACAGTTCATGGCTTACCCGGTGTGAGACAGTCATGATGCAAATTGTCTTGATGGATGGATGTATCACTTATGCTGTACATGTATATGACTTATTTTTGCCTATTTAGATATTATCAAAATTGTTTTCATTATTTCCAAAAGAAAAAAATTTCATTAAAAAATCGTTCATCCAAATTCCACTTTCTTAATAAATTAATTTCCTTATTTTAAAAACTTTACAAGCAAAATGTATGTTTAAATTCAATTGTCATTCATATACCTCAACTGTATCCTATATTAAACAATATATATAAAGAAGGATGTTTGTGGGTCTGTGCGTCTGTGGGTCTGTGTGTATGTTTTTTATACAAATCTACAGTTTTATTCCGATCTTGATAAAATTTCGCATACATGACCTTCAAAGCATGAGGAAGGTCACTGTCTACCTCAGATTTCGGAAAAATAATAAATATCGATAAAAAATCGATATTCATGGTTATGGCAAGGCATATTAATGAGAAATATCTCATGACCAACAATGCAAGGCAAAGTTTGTACAACAATAGGTATCAACAATGGTATCAACACTCATTTCACAAATACTATACACGGACCAACAATATATATCTCATGACCTAACAATGAAAGGAAAAGTTTGTGCAAGTGTAATTATCCCGGGCAACGCCGGGTACCTCTTCTAGTTAAACAATAAAAAACAAAAAAAAAATAAGTTAAAGCATCGTTATCCAACAATATAAAGGTTTTAGCATCAAAATGTTACAAGCAGTAGCGGCTTGTGACTATAATAAGTGGAGGGGCAAAAATTTTTAAAATTTCTGCTGGGCCTTATATTACTTTTTTGTATATTTGCAATATTTTTTTCAGTACCACGCTATGTACATACAACATTTCAGGTTCCTAAAGACCTTTACGTTCAGTTGGATTTGGTGCCTCGAGGCCCATGGCAGGGTCCTAGAGGCTTATATCAGTTTCCTTCTATATTGGCTATATTTTTAATACCACACTGAAAACATACAAAATTTCAGGTTTCTAGACCTTTCCATACTAAATTTATAATTTGATTTGTATTTGAGGCCTCGGGGTCTTTTGGTGAGGGCCCAGAGGCTTATATCACATTTCTTGTATATTTGTTATATTTTTTTAGTACCACACTATAAATATACAAAATTTCAGGTTCCTAGGTCGGTCCGTTCAAATGTTATAGCTTCAATTGTATTTGGGGCTTCGGGACCTCCTGCGGGGACCTAGAGACTTATATCACTTTTCTTGTACATTGGTTTTATTTTTTTTAGAACCACACTACAAATTTACGAAACTTCAGGATTTTAGGCCACTTTATTCAAAAGATAAAAAAGGAACCATGAAATTCATATAAGTGGCCCCTGAGGGGCCCCGGGCCACCCTAGAGTATTCAGTATATTTTTCGCACCGTCCTTTGTGTAGAGCCTACGTGTGTACAAAATTTCGAGCCTCTAATTCAATCCTTTCAAAAGATAAAAAAGGCAAAATGAAATTCATACATGTGGCCCTGAAGGGCCCCAGGCCACCCTAGAGTATTCGCTATATTTTTCGCACTGTCCTCTGTATAAGGCCTACGTGTGTACGAAATTTCAATGAAGATAAAAGATAAAATTTCTTTTATCTTTCTTGATTTCAAGCCTCTAGATCAATCCTTTCAAAAGTAATAGCGTGTGACATACACACTTACAGAGACATACATACATCTGTTCCGTCGTTAATAGGATTTTAGATGATGCTAAAACCCTAAAATGCTACAAAAAGTATTAAACTACACCAAAGCAAGAAGAAATGCTAATAATTTACAAGTTTTATTTTTTTTTTGTTTTAAAATAACAAATATTTATGTGTTAATAATTTTATAGAACGATTCAGTTGATGATCAACAAATATTGTTAAGAATATTGGCTATAATCTCATGGTTAATAAGGAAATACACATTTTTAAATTAGTTGAAAATTGTTTTTAATTGTTCATGTTTTATAGTATTGCTCATACATTTCGCATAATTAATGCGTTTCTAAATTAAATTTATTTTAAATAACAGTTCTGTAGAGCCAATGTAATGAAGAAAGGTTTTAATGCTTGAAGTTTAAAAAATATAATAAACAACATAAAATGGCATACTCAAAATTATTGAAAATATGAAATGCAACATTACAAAACGTCATGTAATGTTAATGCAATCTCTATATATATAAAGAAGGATGTTTGTGGGTCTGTCTGTGGGTCTGTCTGTGGGTCTGTACGTTTTTTATACAAATCTACAGTTTTATTCCGATCTTGATAAAATTTCGCATACATGACCTTCAAAGCATGAGGAAGGTCACTGTCTACCTCAGATTTCGGAAAAATAATAAATATCAATAAAAAATCGATATTCATGGTTATGGCAAGGCATTTTAATGAGAAATATCTCATGACCAACAATGCAAGGCAAAGTTTGTACAACAATAGGTATCAACAATGGTATCAACACGCAATTCACAAACGCTCTGCATGAACCAACAATCAATATCTCATGACTAACAATGAAAGGAAAAGATTGTGCAAGTGTAATTATCCCGGGCAACGCCGGGTACCTCTTCTAGTGTTATATAATGATTGTTGTAATTAAATATATTAAATTTGATTAAGACAAGTCTTTTCATTTGTCTTATTTCAAGGCAAGTTTATTCCTTGTCTTATTTCAACTGTTTGAATAATGAATGTTAATTGGAGTTATACTGTTTAATTGAACAATTGTTCATATCAATTGGTGATCAGTATTAATTTAATTATAATAGAAAATGAAATTCAGATAAGGACTATAGATTTGACATGAAAACTGTGTTCAGTATATCTAATATGCATCCTAGCAGCATAACGATTTTAAAAATAATAATATAAAAATCATTTCTATAATTTATTCACTTCAATTATATTTTACAACATATATCATTGTATTTGCTTTGCACAGCCTCGTCGGTCCAGTTTCCATAATTGTTTTCGCCTAATTCTAAGCACCAAATTGCTCTATGTTCTTCGTTTCGCTTTCCTGAAAGAATCGTAAATAATCTGCCTTTAACAGCTCCTCAGCATTCAACAGCATAATATCCTGTCATTTTATTTTATTAAAGAAAAAAAACATGGGAAAAAACACGTTGGAAAAGCAAAAACTTCATTACAAGCTAGCTTCACGCCTGCTGCGACGGATCATCACGTGACTTGGCTGAGCCAATCATTACGCCGCTTTGTCAGCAAATGACGGGGAAAAGAGTAACCATATTTTATCTATCTAGAACTTTACCTTAGACCCATCTTACATTTAAAGTTTCCCTTGCCCTTGACGTAGAAGCTCTTCTACCCTCCTGCTCTAGACAAAGCTTCCCTTGTTTAGATATTTCCAACACCCAGATAGCTGATCAAAGCTCGTTCTTTCTCTTTACTTTCCAAACACACAAATTATCGCCAGTCGTCTGGACGTTTTTAGGGAGATGAAGGGAGATACATGTAATTCCTTAGCCTCCTCGATAGACACTGCCTTACCTACGTCCTCTCATTGCATCTTCATTTTATGCTCATTGTTAATACTTCTTGGAAACAAACGTTCAATCATCGCATCTTCACCACCTCGGTTCGAAAATATTCACATTCACACATATTATGGTCAAAATATATCGGGGATTTTTGTAGATAATGTTTGAATCTGCTGTGCTACCAAATAAGCTAGATGATATCCACGGCATTGCTCGGACTCTTTTTTGCAATATATGAATATGAATGTAAATATAAATAAAAATGAAAGCATGAAAACGCTTAGAATTAATACAGTAAAATTTCAAAATGAAATATGAGAAAAAAAAAATTTAAATACTCCCAATTGATGGACCTCTGTACGTATGGCACAGCTACTAAATCTTCGGTCACATAAGCTTACTTGGTAATCTGATGTTGCAATTCACACTCTGCTCTAGATGTTTTGAAGCAAAACTTGGCCATTCATCACTTTGTTGTCTAGCAGTCGCCGTTTCTTCTGTTGATATGCTGGCATCGTCGAGGGTCGCCTGAGAATTTCGATGACTATTTGTTAGCTCACCACTTGCTCGGTTTCTCATTAATCTGCTAACTCTCCATTATCTCTAGTTGGTGCTCATTTTTAAAGATTTTCAAGAAAATGTTAAGTTCTAAGGACTATCAATTCTAAGAAAAGCCCGAACAACAGAAATTCTATGCATTGTGACAAATTGAACCTTATTTATAAAGCACAACTTTGCACTACATTGTTGGTCATGAATTATATATTGTTGGTCCGTGCGTAGTATTTGTGAAATGAGTGTTGATACCATTGTTGATACCTATTGTTGCACAAATTTTGCCTTGCATTGTTGGTCATGAGATGCTTAATATGCACTGCCGTCATGATGAATATAGGTTTATTATCAATAATTATTATTTTTTCGACATCTTAGGTAGACTTTTTTCGATGAAGATCAAGTGTGCAATATTTCAAGATCGGAATAAAACGGTATATCTGTATTAAATACAACAACCCCACCCACAACCAAACACTCCTCTTTATATACAGGCTGTCGCAAAATTCTTGGTACAAACTTTGCGAGGTGATACAGGGTGCAACCATAAGAATCTTTTCTATATAGTGTTTTTAGGGAAACTCAACCCTTGCAAAGATATGAGGGGCTAAAAGTAGGATGCTCTAAACATCCAATGACTGTAATTGGATGTGACACAAAAAAACGAAATACGAACACTGACAGTACAGTGTTTGATTAGAAGTACGTATTTTATTCAAAGCAAATGCTCAAAATTTCCGTCACCAACCTGTACACACAGTGGACATCTGCGTACTAATGATTGGTGTGTGTGTGTGTGTTGAAAAATTTGTGTATGGGCTAGGATTTCAACAGCTGTAACAGCAATGCGCGCAGTAAGATCATCAATGTCTTGGACATCTGTTGTATACACCAATGTTTTCATGTGGCCCCACAACCAGAAATCGAGAGGAGACAAGTCGGGCGAACGTGGTGGCCAACGTGCCAGGCCTCCCTGACCAATCCACCGACCATCAAACAAGTTGTCAAGCACATTGCGTACATTGCCAGCGAAATTAGCTGATGCTCCATCATGCTGAAACCACATCAATCGTCGACAAGCTAATGGAACATCCTCCAACAAATCTGGCAATACTTCCTCCAGAAACACTTAATAAATGTGTCCGTTGAGGCGAGGAGGTAGTAGGTAACACTCGTTCAGCATATTGTCAAGTACACCATACCACACATTCACCCCAAACTGTTGTTGATATCCATGGCGAAATATCGCATGTGGATCGGCCATTGCCCATGTGTGGTTGTTTCGATAGTTGATAATTCCATTACGGTCAAAGAAGGCTTCATCGGTGAAGAGAACATATAATGGGAACAGCTGATATCTTTCCGATTCTTGTAGTAACCATTGTGCAAACTGCATTCGAGCTGGATAATCTTGGGGAAGCAACAGTTGCACTTGATGGTGAAATGGATACATGCTGTTCTCATGAAGCAAACGCCAAACCGTACTTCGTGAAATACCCACGTTCTGGGCTGCCATGCGGGTGCGACTGAATGGTGTTTTTCAAAGTATTCAAGTACTTTAATCTTCTGCCGAGATGTCCAGCCTCGGGTCGAGATGTACTCGTGGATGTCCAGCCTCGGGTCGCTGAACATGAAACGTTCCATTTTCGCGGAATCGAATGTGAATTCTGGTAAACAGCCGGCTGTCAGTGTGTACTCGACGTGGAAACTGGTGACGATAAATTCGTGCATCTTTCCTGCTGTTTCCATTTGCTACACCGTAAATGTAATGCATGTCAGCAAGCTCAGCATTTGTGTGAATCGCTGCATGACAGTACTGATTCCAGAACACAATGGACAGGCTTGTTTGTAATAGCAATATTTTATCGGTAGGCTTCGAATTTGCATGCGTTTACGTATTGTGAACTTGTCTTTGCAATCGGGGTGGTTGATGAATTTAATTATGTTTTATCAAGTGACACTTCATTGACGACAATCAATTAATAACAGATCACACCTATGTTTTGGGAGAGTTCTTCATAATGCAAAACAATTCGAACCTTATTTATCAGTGTCAGTAATTGTGGTTCAGTGCCATTTCGGTAATGGGGTGACAAAGTTTAAAGAGTTCAAATTACCGTCATTGGAGTTCAAATTAGAGCTGTTCTGTACGCAGGACAGCCACATTGCAGGCGGTGCATCCTCATATGTTTGCAGGGGTTAAGTTTCCCTAAAAACACTATAGAGATAAGATGCTTATGGTTGCACCCTCTATCACCTCGCAAAGTTTGTACCAGGAATTTTGAGACACCCTGTAGATTGATAGACTAGCAGGCACCCGGTGTTGCCTGGGATAGTTACAGTTGCAGGTGAACAGAACAATCTCAAGAAGGTACATAATAACCCAAAGTTGGTTTTCAGTAATTCTACAATTTTCTGCTCTAGACTTTCCCATTGTCCAGATCTTTCTGACACCAGGATAACTTTTTGTCTCTTCAATACTCGTTCTTTTCTTCGATGGCATTTTTTTAGATATAAATTAACATGTTTCCCTCGAACGATTATTGAAGAGCACAATACCCTGTGTTTGTTGATTTTATGTGTGCCTTGTTAATGGTTATGTCATAAGCTGTCGCCCGAGACCGATTACGTCCTCATTTGCCATACCCAATCAACTGTTAAAGGGCGTCAAACACACGCTTTGGAGAGAAAGGATGCCCTATCTACATCGTACTATTAGCCTATACTCATTTTCTGCTCATTATTAATAATTCTTTTGAATCTTCTATCTTGAACATTGCATTATCTTGAAAATAGTGTTATATCATCGCCACATCAGTTTTCATGGACACAGTATTTCCCCGGCGTTGATGTGGAAATATATGGTAACAATATCTACGATGAAACAGCTCTCTTCTTGGATGGCAGTGGATGTACAGTCAACCAAAGGAAATAATGCACACGAGTTTAATACTTAATATTACATTTCATGCTAATGTGTTGTTTTAATAGCTTTTTTAATTATAATTATTTAAATTTAATAATCTTAATAATGTAACTCTAGATGTAGTATTAAATTATTAAAAATAAATTAATATTGAAACAGTAAAACTTAGAGTAAAATTCAAGTGTGGATTATTTCCCTTTGATCACTGTACATGATCATGACTGCGTGTTCTCCAATTCCAACAATCTGTGTGGGGTTATTCACTATTTGGTAATGTCGTTGCAATTACACTGTGCTGTCGATGATTTGAAGCAGAACTTGACCATTCATCACTTTATGTGAACTAGCAGTCGGTGTTTCGTCTCTTGACACGGTCACCATTTCCTCAGCGACAGCAGTGTGCTGGCGAAACCAATACAGCACCGAGAGAGAGGACTGCTTCCACTTTCCACCAGAGACATTTAATAGAGAGATATGCCATTTCATTTTTTTAATTTTCCCATAGAAAAAATGTTGTTAATAGGCGCCCTCTGAGCTTCTCCAAAGAAACAGTCAGGCCATGCATGAATGACGCAAGTAGTAACAACGAGGCAAGGCATTATTGACGTCACAGTAAAAACTGTTCTGCAAAAATTTGACTGGACACGTCTAACAGTTGAAATTGGAAATCTAACTGGACACGCCCAGTTAAACTTTCATTGTACAGCATTTTCAGTTTAACATTTTTTTACTTATATTTTTAATTTTAAAATTATTTTTCTTTTTTTTTTTTTCAACATGGCCGACACAAACGGCTGCCACTAATCTCGCTCTCAACTGAGGTAGATGATTTTGTTAAACAACACATTATTGACTTAAGTTTAAATTTGTAACAGGATTATTTTTAATACTACTTGTTCGTTCCTGACCTGAATTTCAACGATTCTGTTTATCTTGCATATAACTTAACATGCCTAAAACCGTAAAGCAGCAGCCTACGCATAAGCCTAACAACTGCCATAATACGACGAGCTCGCCGACCCCCTCCCAGCTGGATGACTCCACTCGATCTGCCATACAAAAATACGTCACCGATTATCTGTCCAACTCGGCCACCTTGGATAAACTACTTGACTCTTTATTCCAGCGCTTCTCTCAAAAACTGGATATTCTTTTATCTGATCTGATTAACCGAATATCAACAGCAGAGTCTCGCCTTGACGAGCTGCACTCCCGCCTTGTTATCATTGATTCGTCGGTCAGTGATCTCAAGATAAAGCTCAATGCACCACAACCTCCTCCGATCCCAGCTCCAGCCTATCGTCCCAGCTTCATCAACAAATAGACGATATGGAACAACATGCCAGAAGGGCCAATGTGAGAATTTATGGCCTAACTGAATCTCCATCCGAAAACATTATTGCCGCCTGATTAAACCTATTCTCCACCAAGCTTCATGTTCAACTCGATCGATCTTCTGTTCTTTCCGCTCATAGAATCGGCCCCCGCTCGTCCATGAAGACTCGCCCGATTCTGCTTCAGTTCTCGTCTTCCACCTTCAAAGACTCTGTGATTAGGAATAGAAAGATGCTCAGAGGGCTTCCTATTCATATCGCCGAGGATTAACTGCTGCACGTTACCGGCTACTATGCCCGGCTAAGACCATACATGGCCCACGTAGTGTATGGGCACATGGGGGTAGGATCCTAACCAAGGACCCTACCGGCATGATTACTGTCATCCGTCCTGATACTGCTTACAATCTTTAGTCAATATCCCTTAAGTTTTATAGTTCCTAATGTTTGTAATTTTTTATTAATAAAATCCTTTTTTTATGATGTATTTTTCTTTTTTATATAATTTCATCTGTTTCACCCTCTCACATTGTCGATGTTTTTTTATCCGTCCTTCATTGTTCTACCTCAACTGCCTGTCCTCTCCTAATGGTCTCTCTCTCTAACTCTACTACTACTAACGAACTAAATTCCTATATTCATAGTCTCGCTAACAATTCCACGACCCCTTTGTTTTTCTTCAGTCTGAATATTCGCAGTCCCTCCGCTAACTCAACCACACTCTTTGCTTCCCTAAATCTCCTGCAAATCGCTCCACATATTATCTATTTAACTGAGACATGGATGAAATCTCTGTCCGACATACCTCCTTTAAATAATTATAACATTGAAGCTATTCGTCGTCCCTCTAAACGGGGCGGCGGTCTTATAATTTACATTCTAAAAACTTTATACTGTGCACCTGTCAGCGCCTTCACCACCTGTAACCCCGACATTGAAATATTAACACTTTTACGAGGGGCGCTTGATAAATAAGGTCTCCATGGCTGTAACTTTTTTATTTGTTAACCGATTTTCAAAATTCTTTTTGTATCTTAGACTCACATTTGTCCTCTATATAATGCACTATTCACTTTTCGACATAGTCCCCATCCCTTTCCACGCATTGTACCAGCGCGTGACCAGTTGGGTGAACCATCGGAGAGGAATTCCGGAGTTGTTGTCGACACCAGAATTGAATGGCAGCGTTTACCTCGCCATCAGAACCAACTCATGTCCCTTAATGGGCTCTTTCTTCTTTGGGAAGTGGTGAAAGTCGCAATGTGCAAAGTCTTTCATTTTTGAACTGCAATTTTTCATCTTTGAACTGTAGGCGCTGCAATGCCTCTGGTGTGTGGTGACTCGTGTGCGGGCGGACGTTATCGTACTCCAAAAGAGGGCCCAAAGCTGCCATTCAATCCTGGTGTCGGCAACAACTTCGGAATTCCTCTCCGACGGGTTCACCCAACTGGTCACGTGTTGGTACAATGCGTGAAAGGGATGGGGACTATGTCGAAAAGTGAAGAGTGCATTACATAGAGGACAAATGTGAGTATAAGATACAAAAAGAATTTTGAAAATCGGTTAACAAATAAAAAAGTTACAGCCATGGAGACCTTATTTATCAATCGCCCCTCGTAATTAATGACAAATTTTTCTATATTTCTTTATATCGCCTCCCATCAGGTATATTTTCCAAGTTTTTTAACTATCTATCAGCTATGCTTCTAGATTTAAGTCTCTCAAATAAGAAAATCATTATCTCGGGCGACTTCAACCTTGACCTTTCCGAGTCTTCTTCCTATGCTAATATACTATTAGACCTTTTATCCAGGGTAGGTACCTCTCTGTTAATTTCTTCTCCGACTCACTATTCTAATTTCCATAACAATTACTCTTTAATTGATCAATTTTTCTCTTTTTCTCTTTTTTTCTTGACAATCTGAATAGTGGTTCTGTAGATTGGCATCTCTCAGACCACTTTCCTATTTTTACTTTTCAAACCTTCTCCTCCCCTCTTTTCTCTCCAACG
>JAHWFO010093546.1:3208904-3270873 GCA_023313115.1 Rhysida immarginata
AAATATTTCAAGTATTTTACAATTATAAAAGTATCAAAATATAAAATAAAATGTAAAATATTTAATAAAATAGGAATTGATTTCATTAAAGTTTTGATGTAAATATAAAAAATTATTCGATAATTATATTTTGTTATAAAATTTATAATATCGATTTGATGGAAATTTCAAAAATTATAATTTGGAAAAAATAAAATTCACACACAAAAAAAGAACTACGCATGCAATGTATTATAAAATTTATTAATTTATTCATTTATGGAGGTTTATAGTGTTGAGGTAAAAATCTACCAAAAACTTGTTCCAGTTAAAATTTTCTATATTTTTTTTAACCAAACAGCAAATTTTCGTTATTCAATTATAAACGTTACATTCAAATAATGATGAGTGATAATTAACTTCGCTAAAAAAGATAAAATCAAATAAACCTAACATCTAAGTTTAAAATTTAAATGTGGTTAGTCTCCTTTTAATGGGGAAAATCGTGAAATTAAAATTTAATAAAAACAAAAAAATAAAGTCACCAATCTAGAAAAACGATGAAGAAACTTGTGAGATGGAAGAAAACTTAAACGATGTAGTCTATTGAAGATGTTGTTGATAGTAGAAATAAATTTAGTCTATTGAGGATGTAGATGAAGTCTTGTGAAGATAATATTGATAGTATAAAACGATAATCTTGAAGGAAGTGTTGGTTTTGAAATACAGATGAAATTTTGAATTTTATTAAATTTTAATTTCACGATTTTCCCCATTAAAAGGAGACTAACCACATTTAAATTTAAAATTAATCATTTAAACTCCTTAGATCAATAATATTCATATCTAAGTTTTATTTCAAGTTTTTTAATGCTCCTACTTTAACATTTCACAAACAGTTTAACTTTGTTAATTAAATTGTATTTTCTTAAAAAAAACTATATTCGACTTGTAATTAAAATTTTCAGTAATTTTTCTTTAATGTGGAAAAAATATATTTTAAGGAATTTATTAACCTCCAGGGAGCAATAGATTGAAGAAGCCTGAAGCCTGAATAAATTTTGCTTATTCGGATTAAATTTTTGGTTAGAATAACGGATATATCATTAAAAATTTAATTTAAACTGCATCCTCCACATGCATTTCAATGGTATCTATCGCTGTGTTTGAGCCAACAATGGCTGACAAACTCACGTGACTCGCGTTCTACCAATCAGCAGCTGCGGGCGGCGCAGAAAAGGATTGCCGTACTTTCCTAATCTAGAGCTTTACGTTGAGGTAGAGAGCCTTTATAATCAGAGAGTGGTCATAGGGGGGACAAAATTTGATTGGCTCCTCATATCACGTGGTACAAATCCGCCATGTTTTGACAAACATTTCAAAGTAGATAGTGTAGCGAACACACGGACTGCTGAATTGTAAACTATTCTTTGCTTGGAAAATTTTTAAATATTCATTTATGATATAGTTAATTTTGCTGTTGACTTGTTTAATATAAATATATCAAAAATAACTATACATAGCTGGTTTCAGCAATATTTTATTTCAGTAAAACAACATAAACAGTTTACATCTTCATTTTATTTTAAAAGATTTTTTTATTAAAAAAACAAATTTTTACAGTGTTTACAAATTGGTTTCATACAATTTTAAATGAATTTAAATGAATTTAATACTCTTTAAAATAGATTTAATACATTTTTAAATGACTTTAAAAATAATTTTGAATACATTTAATACGATTTTTAATAAATCTAATGTGTTTTAATTCAGTGTAAATGGAATTTCATTACTAAACTAAGTAAAATATCATTTTTATTGAAATCTTGTTTTAGTAAATTTACATTAAATTATTTCTTATTATTTTAATTCAATTACAAAAAACAAAATTGTAGCATTAACAAATAACACAAACGTAAAAGGAGTAATGAGTAATGACTTTGAAAGGGGTGGTTGTCAATGAACCAAGCACTGCGACCTCAGGTCTATCACAGTTAACCGCTGTGTAATTAAACTAAAAAAATACAGTAATACTACAGATTTTACAAATACGTTTTATACAATTTCACATGAATTTCAAACATTTTTAAATAGATTAAATACACTTTTAAATGAATTTAATACGATTTCAAATGCATTTACCGGTGAAATACCCTCTCAGTTATGGAAATACGGAAGAACAAATATTTCTACTATTATTGCCATTTACTTTAGTTTAATTACACAGTTGTTAATTGTTACTCATTTTACTTGTGTGTTATTTGTTTTTGTTACTGTTTTGTACTCTGTAATTGAATTAAAATAATAAAAATAAATTTACCTTAAAATTTACTAAATCAAGGTTTCAATAAAATATTTTTTTTATATACTCAATTTAGAAATAAAACTCCATTTACACTGAATTAAAACACGCATTATATTTATTTAAATCATATTAAATTCATTTAAAAATGTATAAAATCTATTTAGAAATGCATGAAGTTCATGTAAAACTGTATGAAACCAATGTGTAAAAACTGTAAAAAATTTATTTTTAGAGTATGTATTTAGTAATTAAACCTCATTTACACACCTTAAAAATCGTTTTAAATCCATTAAAAATTGTATTAAAATCATTTAAATATGTATTAAATCTATTTGAAAGAGTATTAAATTCAATTGAAAGTGTATTAAATCCATTTAAAAGCATATTGAATCCATTTAAAATCTATTTAAAAATGTATGAAATTCATTTAAAATTGTATGAAACCAGTTTGTAAATGTAATAAACATTTGAGGTATATTAATGACAAGTAAATTTTAAACTTACATTTGCTTCTAAATTTTAGAATAAACATATATAAAAGAAAAGGAAATAATTTCAATGAAAATGCATGCATTTGAATAAAAATAAATTTAATGAATTTTTAGCTTTGGAAATTATTGATGGAAAACAACAAATTTAATAACTTCAAATTTTAAAATTCATCAAGATATCAATCTCTTAACCAACATACAATGAATTGATATTATCTCGATTTATAAATACATGTACTGAATGTTTAAACCATTGATAATTTTAATGGTTTAAACAGGTCTGCGATGGTTTATTATCAAGAAAATTTTCAGTGATTTTTACTAATTTCAATATGCTCATTTCAAATTTTATAACTGTTTTGAGATATCACGCAAGATTTATTCGTAAAACGGCATGCTCATTTTACTTGTTATTTTATGAAAACAGACAGTATTAAAGTTAGAAATTCTCTGGAGTCCAATTACTCTATTCTGCGCTTGGACAGTCAATAAAAATAGTTTTACAGTTTATTTATTATTATTATTTATTTATTTAAAATCTAATTTAAAGCTTGACTCTGGCTGAAATTACGATTATGAAGTAGGAGTGCATGTAGAATTTGCATTATTTGCATTTTTGAAAAGTTCTGGCGTGATGGATGAAAACTGAATTCATTTTCAAAGTTAGCAAACCAAAATTATATTTATTCACTGATTAAAATTAAAACAACTTTCCAAAAGCTAAAATAATATTAATTTTTTTAAATTCAAATACACGCACTTTCATTATAAATTATTTTCTTTTCTTTTATATACGTTTATTCTGAAAATTTAGAAGCAAATGTTTGTTTTAAATTTATCATTACATTATTGTATCTCATATGTTAATTAAAAATTTCTTTTGTTAATAAAAAATTGCTTTTAAGATAAAATGAAACTAATTTTTTTACTGAAATAAAATATTGTTTTTACGGAAATAAAATGTTATTGCTGAATCCAGTAATGTATAATTAGTTTTGATATACATGTAATTACATTAAACAAATCCATTAAAAAATTAACAGCTATATCATATAAGAATGTTTTAAATTTTTCCATGTAGAGAATAGTTTAAACAAAATATTAAATTTTATTTACTTCTCGAAAGTCTGATATTATATTTAAGTTCTTGTACAACAGTTTACAACATTTTTAGTACGATTGTTTCATCTGAAAATAAATATATATAGTACTGCTGTAGTACTTTCAAAACAGAGGTTTACCAAAACATGGGCCGACCAGGTGGCCGTGAGGGCTAGGGCGTAGCTTTCTAGTTCTCGAGTCTGCCTGGCCGCGGGTTCGAATCCCGCCGTGGGCATGGATGTTTGTGTTTGTCCTGGGCTGCATACTGTTATAACTTGTGTAAGGGAGCGTGCACACTGGCAACTAAAAAGTCAGGCAATGAAATTGTTGCTCGAGGAAAAAAGTTGTTCACGCTAAATTCGCGCGCACATTATCTTCTAAATAGTTGCTGGTGATTCACAAAATACGCTCAAATCCTTTTCATTTCAAGATGGATTTCGAACAAAATCTTATTGACAAAATGAGATAGGTAAATAAGATAAAATAAATACACAAACTAAATCTGGAAAAATAAATAATAAAATTGAAGTATAATAAATAAAATAAATCAAAATAGAATAAAGTAAATAAACTAAAATAATTAAAATAAAATAAAATATATAATAAAAATTAAAAAAGATAAAACAAAAATAAAATAAAAAAAGATAAATTAAATTAAATAAATATAAAAATAAGAATAAAATTATATAGATAAAATAAACAGTCAATCTTAATAAAATAAATAAATTAATAAATAAAATAAAAAAAATTAAAATAAAAAAATTGTAATAAAAATGTAAAATAAAAATGTATAAAAGCTAAATAAATAAAATTAAAATAAAATAAAATAAAAATATATTTTAAGAAACTTCTATTAATTCTAAATTAATCACATAATTATGCTAAACATAGCGTATAATAATTTATTAAATACCTCATTAATATCAACCTTTTAAAATAATCAATATAAGAATAATATTTATTTAAACAGCTTATTTTTTTCTTTTTTTTCGGCAATGGCTAGCTTATTCCAATCCTGAACAAATTGTTCACTTATTTCTGTCCGTAATTTTTCTGTTATTTTTATCTGAATATTTATTTAACTTAAATTATAAAGAGCAGGTCGTTTTTCGATTTCACTAATAAATAGCTCGATATTAATTGACATTTTTATGAGAGATTTTTTAAAAAAAGATGTTTACAGCAAAATCAGTCTGAAAAAAATTCCCAGATAAAATATCACCGCAGAACTTGTAGTATAAATAGGGAGTTTTAACAAGTGGGGGTGATAATTTTTTAGCTCAGAGCAACAAAATCATCACCAGTGTGCGCGTCCCTTCTATATCCTATTGATTCTATTCGAGTGAGCAACAATTGAGTTGCCTTGAAAATGGGTCTGGTTGCATCTTTTTAGTTGCTGCAATTTTTAAGTTGACAGTGTGCGCGCTCCTACAGAATTCCATGTAATCCATTTTGGGCAACTATTTAGTTGACAAAAAAAGTTGCCAGTGTGCGCGAGCCCTTAAAGGCGCAAAATGATCTTTGTACTCGATGCCAAAAGTTCTAGAACCCCCCCCCCCCCCAAAACATGGCTACCTTTCTACTCATGGCCACCCTCTGATTATAAAGACTCTCTACGTTGAGGTTACATGCAGTGCCAAGTATCGGCTGCCGTAACTGATATTCGGCAATCTTCGAAAATTGACATTAAAAATCAAATTTTCACATATTTAACCGTTAATTTGAGGGAAACGCATTATTGCTTAAAATATATTACGACAAACTGCATCTAATGACACCATAAAATCAACAAGTGAAAATTCCGTGTCACTTGACTTTTAAAAATAAGAATTATAAACATAATGAAATGAATTTCATAATTTTCAATAGCTAAAATTACCGTAGCCACCGATAAGAAAGGCCTGCCCACTTGGCCTGAAAACGCCTGACAATAAATCTAGTTTGCAAAGTTTCACTGCAATCAGATGGCGCTGTATGCCCGAGAAGTGAGGGAAGCATTTTCAATGCATTTGAAGTAGTACCCGGGAGCATTTCAAATCGAAAGACCGATAAATACAAAGGAATTACATTTCAAATTTACAAAAGAGGAATTTTTATTAAAAATAAAAACAAAAAAATTATTTAGTGCAATAAACAGTGTGGAAATAACAGTCATAAAACATTTCCTTACCAACAATCATTTATCTTATTTATGAATAAATATTTGAATAGTATAATTATTACACTAACAATTCCCCCCTTTATCGTTTCACATATTTATTCCACATAAACATTCATCTTCCTTAAACAAGATTCCATTCGTATAGCTGTCAATATTTTGGTTAATATATCTGCCTTCATTTCTTCCGCTAGGTTAGGCCCTGTATGTTGCATTTTAATTTGACCTCTTCGTGCTTCATCCTTAACAAAATGATACTTCCTACCAATAGGCTTCGTTCTTGTTTTCCTTCCCATTCTTTCTATCCATGTTATAGCTGCTGCACTATCTGTGTGAACTTGTACTGGTAATTTGATCATCGAACTCATTCCTATTTCTTGTAATAATTCCTTCATCCATTTCATATGACAAACGGCATCACAGATACTCATTAGTTCTGCTTCACATGTTGAAAGGGCCACTAAATGCTGCTTTTTAATTTTCCAACAAAATTTCCTAACTTCACACAATATCCAGAAAGACTTTTAGCATTTTCCATATTGCACCAGCTTGCATCGGCGCTCAATGCTAAAATTCCTCGGTGTCTGTCAAAAAATAATTTATAATGTTTAGTCCCTTAAAGGTATCTGTAAATTCTCTTAACTTCTGCCAAATGATCTTCTCTTGGTCATTTCGAAAATTGGGAAAGTAAACTAACTGGAAATACTAAATCTGGTCTAGTACTTGTAGCTAAGTACATGATGCATCCCAACATTTCTTGATATATTTTCTCATCAATCCTTTTTGACTCACTATCTTGCTTTAAATTCTGTAAATCTCCCAGTGTCTTCGTCGAGTTACAATTTTCTAAATTGAATCTTCATAAAATTTTATCTATATAATGTGTTTGGTTGATGTATACCCCTTCATCTCTTTCAATAATTTCTATGCCCAGATATTTTTTTTCTCCTTCCGTCTGGGTTAAAGTCAATTTCTTTCTTAACTTTGTTATTACTTCATCTAATATCTGGTCATCTGACCCTATTATCAATATATCATATACATATAACCCGATGAATACTTTCTTCCCATATTTTTGTAAATGATAAACACATGGATCAGATTCCACTCTTTTCAACCTGTCTCCTCCAAAATTTCTTTCATCTTCTCGTACCAACATCTGCCAGACTGTTGTAAACTGTAGATACTTCTCTGCAATTTACACACCTTTGATGTATCGTTTCCATTCTTCAATAGATCTTCTGGAATGCTCATATATACTTATTCACTTAATGTTCCATGTAAATATGCCGTTTTCACATCATATACTCGTATCTTCATATTTCTTTGAGATGCTAGTGCTAATAAAACTCTCATAGAATCCCTTGTAATCACCGGTGCAAACGCTTCCACGTAATGTATTCCAGCACGTTGTCCTGAACCGACCACGACCAGCCTGGCCTTATATCTTATAATTTCTCCTTTCCTATTCTTTTTCTTCACAAAAACCAATTTGTGCTTTAATACCTTTTTATCTTCTGGCTTATCTACTATCTTCCAAACATCATGTATTTTCATAGAATTTAATTCTTCCTCTACAGCTTGTATCCATTCTTCAGAATCTTCTGATTGTATAGCTTGCGTATATGTCGTTGGATCAGCTGTATCGTCAACCGTTAAATTAACTTCATACTCTTTCACTTTTTCTTTCTTCGTTTTCAACCTCTCGGATCTTCTTACTCCTTCTTCCAATAGCTTCTGTTCCCGTATTTCTATCTGTTGCTCATGTCTTGTTTGTATCTCTTTATTGCTCACTCCAGCTTTTCTGCCTTTTGACCTGGAACTTCGTTCTGCCTCTCTTGAAATTCCTGCATTAGATTCTTCCTCCTCCTTTGTTTCTTCTCTTTCTTCTGAATCCTGCTCTCTTTCTTGATCAAGATTATCATTGATCTTCTCCATACACTCATACTGTATTACACCATCATCTTCATTTATTACATTTTTTGGCATATGTTTCAATACATCTTCAATACTTGATGCATTTTTAAGTAATTGTTTCCCCAACATATTTTCATTGAACTTCACTGGCCTTGTTTCAATTACTTCTTTTGTCTCCACATCAAACACTTGATATGCCTTTCTACTCCTTGAGTATCCTATAAATATTCCTCTTCTTGCCTTTGGTTGCAATTTTCTTCTTTTATTTTTACTAACAAAATAAAATGCCACACATCCAAATACCTAGAAGTATGAGACTGTAGGTATTATTCCAGTCCATTGTTCCATGGGTGTTTTACCTTTTAACCAGCTGCATGGTGTTATATTTTTCAAATACGCTGCGGTCGCAATTGTTTCTGCCCAGAAAGTCATGAGTAAAGCCGAATCAATCAACATTGCTCTGGCTTTATCTAACAGTATGTGATTCATCCTCTCCGCTACTTCCTTTACTTTGTGGACTATAAGGAACAGTTTTTGATGTCGAATTTTACATTCCTTAAAAAATTCTTTAAATTGATTATTTACAAATTCTCCTCCATTATCTGTCCTCACAGATTTTATCTTCATTCCGGTTCTATTCTCGTATTCCTTCTTAAATTCTACAAAATACTTCAATGCTTCATCTTTCAACTTTAAAAAATATACAAATATTCTTCTACTGTTTGAATCCACCATCATAAAGAAATACCTTGATCTTCCCAACGATTCCACTTCTATGGAACCACATAAGTCCATATGTATTAGTTCCATTACATGTTTCGTTTTTCAACATTTACCGACTCAAAAGGTTTTTGGGTCATTTTTCCTAATATACAACCGTCACACATTGGGATCTTTCCAAAAGCTATATTCAATCCCCGAACCATTTTCTTTTTCATTAGTTCATCCATCTATCTTTCATTTAAATGTCCCAATCTTTTGTGCCATTAATAATTTCTCTGTAACTGCTTTATTTGCTCCTATGTCGAGACAATATTCCTCCATTATGCTTTCTTCTGATTTTCCTGTCTTCATCACAAATAAATTATCCTGAACTTTTGCTTGAATGATTATTTCATTACCTCTATTATAAATGTTTGCTCCATAGTCTTGAAAAACAACAGTGTTACCTCGTTTCATCATTGCTATCACTGATAACAAATTCGTTCGCAACTTTGGTACATATAATACATCTTTTATCTCAATATTTACTTGCTTCCTATCTTCTTGTATTGCTTTCAACTTTATGGACTCTTTTGCTTCGGCATTAATAGTTCTTTTTTCCTCTGAAATCGAAATTCTTGATTCATCCCCTTCTATGTCTTATAGCCAATCCCGCCTATTAGTCATGTGCATTGTGCATGCTGAATCTATGTTCCAGATTTCAGATTGACTTTGTTCACCTACTTCTTTATAGAAATTCATATAAAGAGCATGATGTTTATTCTCGCTTACCATGCTAGAATGTTGTTGCTGTTTGTCTCTGTCTCTGAAAACATTATTCTTCATGATCTTCCTTGAACGTGAATCTTTTCCACTCTGTTTTCTCTCTTCGTTCATGTTAGCTGCACGATGCGAGCAGTTTTTCGCAATATGTCCAAACTTTCCACATACAAAACAACCCTTTTTGTTTTCCTGTTTACTTCCTTTTTTCTGCTGCCATTTCTTTACATGATAGGCACTTTCATTTATGTCATTACTGTTTCTTTTCAAATTTCTCCTGTTTTCTTCTTCTCACAAACATTGTCTCACTTCTTCCAGTGATGCATTCCGTTGTGATCTCAGGATCATAGCCACCAACTCATAATCACTATGAATTCCTTGAATACATGAAACACCGTTTCTTTTTCTGACATCGGGCTATCCAAGGCTGCACATCTACTAGTTATATTCTTAGCTCTAATAATATAACTATCTACACTTTCATTTTGTTTCATCCTTATGTCTTTAATCTCTAACATCGTATCAATAATAAGATCTGCTTTACCCTCGTAGATTTTCTTCAATCCGTCCCATATATATTTTGCGTCGGTACATCCAACAAACATACCAGCGTGTTCATCACTCAAGTTCATTACGATTAATCCAAATGCCTCATCATTTTTTTCTTCCCAAATCTTCCTTACCTTCTTTTCTTCTTCACTCGTTTAATCTTTAACTCTCTATTCATGGTAAAACCGTGCGAATCTGCCATCACGTTGTAGCAATCACTTGACGATGAACTTGACTTTCCCCGTCTTCTTTCACCGACTTTAGGCCTAATTCAAACCAAGTTCTTCCTTGTATTGTTCCAATGATTTCCACATCTGGTCCTTCACAGCAACCACGGGCCTCTGCTACCATTAATTGTTGTGCTCTGAATAATATGAGATCATAAATTAAGAAGAACGTTTTGAAATCATAAATAAAACAAACTCTTTAATCCATCTGCTTACAACGTTCCATCCATTACAAGAAAATTTTGTAATTATAATAAACTCAACAATCCACTTAGCAACAATCCACTTTATTACACTAACAATATGCATGCCCTTGTTATAATAATTAATAACATTTTTTATAAATTTTTAGTTTTTGAAAGCTAATCACTGATAAAACAATTTTTAATCACTGAGAAAACAATTTTTAATAACTTCAGGTTGTAAAAAATCATCAAAGTAACAATCTATTAACCAGCATTAAAACTAAAATTTTTTTACTAAAATACTACCAAGAACACATGAAGGTAAGCAATTCCCCCCCCCCCCCCACTTCATCTGTTCCTGATACTGCTTAAAACTGTTAAGTATTTTAGTAAAAAATTATTGTAAAAATAAGACTGATGTAGAAGATATTACGCAAAACAAAAAAATCAAAATGGACAAGTTTGTTTAAATAATACTAATTGTTTTTGAATTTAGTCAAAAATTCAATTAAATTGATTAATATCTATTTGGGTCATTCCATGTCAGTTCAGGCAGGCGTTGGCACTGTCCTCTCGGATTTTAATGAAATTTGGTATATACAATTGCCCTAGGGAAATGGTAATGAATGCCAAATATTATGATTTGTTTTTAATTTTTATGGAAGTCACGGACATTTAAAATTTGAGAAATTTGAGTGGGGGCCTTATCTATGAAGTACTATAACTTCGATTCTATTTTACTTACAAAGATGCGATTGGTGACATATAAAAGCTCTTTAACTATAGATTCAGTATGAAATTTTTAAAATTATATTACGCATGCGCAAATATTTGAATTTATTAAAAATATTTTATTTATGCACATTTCTCAAAAGGTGGGTATTTTTTTATTCGTTAAAAAATTAGTAATATCTTACACATACCTTCATAAAAAACAATACAAAAAAATTCAGAACTGTGTTTTGCTCCGTTTTGAAGATATTAATTTTTAAAGCTTGAGCTCCAAGCAGCAGGAGTAAGGAAGTAGGGACTTGACTACTCGTACAAGGAAGAGAAAGCGTGTAACCTTGGGACCATTCATTTATTTAAGTTTTATTATTTATATCAATAGTATTATTGATTATAATTACACGAAAAAATAAAATGAATAATAGAATTGCAATATTAATTACGAGGCATGTTTTTTAAGTAAGTACCGTTTTGGAATTAAAAAAAGACGTGCAAAGATATCGCAATAATTTTATTTTTACATGAAAGCCTGTACCTTAATCTACTTTTCTACATAATTTCCGTGAATATTGAGGTACTTGTCATAACGTGGCACCAGTTTTTGAATACCCTCCTCATAAAATTCTGCCGCCTGACTTGTTAACCACTGTATCACAAATGTTTTGACTTCGTTATCATCTTGAAGACGCTGACCACCCAGGTGTTTCTTCAAGTGCATGAACAAATGGTAGTCGCTGGGCGCGAGATCAGGGCTGTATGGAGGATGATCTAGAGTTTCCCATTTAAAAGATTTGATTAGATCTTTGGTCCGATTAGCCACATGTGGACGGGCATTGTCATGCAGCAAAACGATACCCTTACTCAACTTGCCACGTCTTTTGTTCTGGATTGTACGATGCAGATTGTTCAATGTCTCACAATAAGACGCTGCAGTGATTGTCTCATTACGAGGCAGAAACTCCACTAGCAATACTCCTTTTCTGTCCCAAAAAACTGTGCACATGATTTTCCGGGCAGAAATTGTTTGCTTAAACTTCACTTTTTTGGGTGATTATGAATGTCGCCATTCCATGGATTGTTGTTTCGATTCTGGTGTGACGTAGGCCACCCATGTTTCGTCACTAGTAACAATTTGGTCTAAAAAATCTTCACCTTCATTGTGGTACCGCTCAAGGAAAGTCAATGCACTGCCTAAACGTTGGGTTTTGTGCAAATCCGTCAACATTTTTGGAACCCAACGTGAACACAATTTCCGGTAATTCAAGTTCTCGGTCACAATGCGATACAAAACACTACGAGAATATTGAGGAAAGCAGTCGCACAATGATGAAATTGTAAAGCGTCTGTTTTCTCTCACCTTTTCGTCCACTTTCTGCACCAAAGGACGAAGGACGCCCACTCCGTTCTTCATCATGCACATTTGTGCGGCCATCTTTAAATGCTCTCACCCATTTCCTTACCATTCCATCACTCATAATGTTTTGTCCGTACACTTCACAGATCTCACGATGAATATCGTTCGGTTTTACGCCTTTAGCACTAAGAAATCGTATAACAGCCCGTACTTCACAATCGGCGGGACTCACGATTGTCGGAGGCATCTTAAACACTCAGTAAACAACGTATACAATGAAGAATCAGACTGTAATGGCGTCAGTGCGTAGACAAGAGATGTAGTTAACCAGCGCGCATGCGCGGAACACCGACCGTAGCGCTGCGGCGGCGGAATCGCAAAACGGTACTTACTTAAAAAACATGCCTCGTATATGAATAGGAAAAATGTTTCTTAGAACTTCAGTTTGTTTTTTCAGAAGTCAGAAAAGTATTGAGCACCTGTTAAATAAGAAGATAATTTAGTAAGAAAATATAAATTTGCATTATGATGTCGAATTGAAAGTAATAAAGAAAGTATATTTACTTTACACTTCCTCAGAGTCAGTCGCTTCTGAGTTACCCTAAAGGACGAGATGAATTGCAGAGGCAGCTGAAGTTAATACAGGCTTCATTATACAGGGCGATTCAAAAGTTAGTGTATAATGGAAACGCTCGCCAGACCACACACCTCTCTATTTCTTCCTTTGGGATACCTTGAAAGGTAAAGTGTATGCAAACAATCCGGACATTTTGCCTGAGCTGAAAGAGGAAATCACAACTGAAGTTCAGTAAATCTCACCAGCCATATTGAACGGAGTGTTTCACAACGTGCAACTGCTCTTTTATCGCGTCATCAGGGATTGAATGTCTCTTAAGGTGCTTTTTCTTATTTGGGAAGTGGTGAAAGTTGCAAAGTGCAAGATCTTTCATCTTTAAACTGTAGGCGCTACAACACCTCTAGTGTATGGCGACTGTTTGTGGGCCAGTGTTGTCGTGCTGCAGAAGATGGTCCAAAGCTGCCATTCAATCCTGGTGTCGACAACAACCCCGGACTTCCTCTCTGACAGGTTCACCCGAGTGTTCACACGTTGGTGCAGTACGTGGAAAGGGATGGGGATAATGTCGAAAAGTGAATAGTGCATTACATAAAGGAAAAATGTAAGTATCAGATACAAAAGAATTTTGAAAATCGGTTAACAAATAAGCCTCATTGAGACAGGTGGAGAAATTCAAGTATCTCGGGATTGCATTCACGAGTGATGGACGGCAGGAGAAAGAATTGGATGCTCGGATCGGTGCAGCAAGCTGTGTCAGACGTGAACTGTGGCGATCCGTGGTAACGAAACGCGAGCTGAGTAACAAAGCTAAGCTCTCCGTCTTCAAATCCATCTTTGTCCCCATTCTCACCTATGGTCATGAGGCTTGGGTAATGACCGAAAGAGTGCGATCGCGGGTACAAGCGGCCGAAATGAGATTTCTGAGAGGTGTTGCAGGTGTTACCCTACTAGATAGAGTGTACAGCAGCACAATAAGGGAATCTTTAGGTGTTGAGCCGCTACTTCTCCGCATTGAGAGGTCTCAGTTGCGCTGGTATGGCCACGTGATTCGGATGCCGCAAACTAGTCTTCCTAGGCAGTTGTTATTTTCCAAGTCGGTGGGTAAGAGACCAAGGGGTCGGCCTAGAACCAGGTGGCTAGACTACCTGGAGAATCTGGGTTCGAGTCGCTTGGATATTACCAGGGAGGACATGCGCCTGATGGCGGAAGATCGCGATCGCTGGAGATCCTCCATAGGGCTGCTGCCCCCGCGACCCTAACGGATAAGCGGGTTTGAAAAGTAAGTAAGTAAGTTAACAAATAAAAAAGTTACAGCCATGGAGGCATTACTTTTCGACCAACCCTCGTATCTTCTCTACGTTTATTGAATTTTCTTTTAAAAACTTAATGAGTTCACATTGAAAGGAAAAAAAAACAGCTGTAGAATGCTTAAGACAATCGCATATTACCAAAAAAATTATATTTCTTAGGATGCCTTGTCAATCTGAAGAATTGTAACATACAAACGGATGTATTGTGGCTTGGAACTCGAGTTTTAAAAATTAATATCTTCAAAACGGAGCAAAACACAGTTCTGAATTTTTTGTATTGTATTTAAGAAAGTATGTGTAAGATATTAATAATTTTTTAACGAAAAAAAAATGCCCACCTTTTGAAAAATTTGCATAAATAAAATAGTTTTATTAAATTCAAATATTTGCTCACGCGTAATATAATTTTAAAAACTTCATATTGAATTTACAGTTAGAGAGCTTTCATATGTCACCAATCGCATCTTTCTAAGTAAAATACAACCGAAGTTACAGTACTTCATAGGTAAGGCCCCCGCTCAAATTTCTCAAATTTTATATCTCCATAACTTCCATAAAAATGAAAAGAAATTAATAATATTTGGTATTCATTACCAACTCCCTAGGGTAATTGTATATACCATACTTCATTAAAATCCCAGAGGTCAGTGCCAAAACTGCAAAATTTTTGCCTGAATTGATGTGGAATGACCCATTTAAGAAATTTTTGTCTAACTTCAAAATTAATTAGTATTATGTAAATAAACTTGTTCTTTTTGATATTATTATTTTGTATCATTATATGGTTGAATTGTATTCATATTTTAATATAAATATAATGTAGGTTAATAGATTGCTGCTTAGATGGCTAAAAATAATATCTGTAAACTAACAGCTAACTCCCATTAATAGTAATTTTTATTTAATCATTAAGTTGAACTTTATGATTAAACAATTACAATTTATTAGGAATTGTCAAATCTAAAAAGGAAATTTAAATTTGTTTTGAAATTATCTCTTAGATAAAATTTTTCGTGGAGCCTCCAACACTTAAATTTCCTGGGCATGCAGCACCACTGGTGTCAGTTAAGAGAATTAAAGCCGCCATTTATTGTCAGGCTCCAAGCCCTGCCTCAGCGCGAATTGGGCAGGCCTTTCTTATTGGTGGCTACGAAATTACTTACAGGGTCGCACCCAAGCGGGGGGGGGGGGGGGGGGCGCGGGGCGGCCCCCCCCCCCGACATTTTCCACTTTGTCAACTATTTCTGTTGCTCCGGGGGACCCCCCTCCGGTAGAAGAATAGGGCCAGCCCCCTCAACCCCGCCCCTCGAAATAAAATTCTGCGTATGGCCCTAATTACTTATTTAGGTTTTAATTTGATGTTTTAAAAATATTTTAGCGCATTTCTTAAAATGATAATAGATATAGTTACTATAGTAAAAAATGATGACGACAATATATTTTTGGATTTTAGCAATCGGTGTTTTTTCGTTTGTTGGAAAAAATGAAGGTTAGAAGGTTGTTAGGCACTATGGAAGAATAAGATTTTTACATTAAATAAACGTACCTCTCAGGATCCATTGGAAATCTAAAGAACGAAAGATGATTTACACAACAACGTTGGGCACAAAATTTTGCAGCACACTACTGACCAGACATGCTTCTAGAAAAACACTTTAATAACTTTCATGTAAGTTTTCGCTCCTCGATTTGCTTGTTATAAAACTTTGAACATTTTCCGAAAGTTAGAATCGAAACTATGATTCTTCGTAACAATGCCATCTGGATTTCTCCAACAAAACACCCAGGAAACATTACATGAAAATTAAGTAAATGACATGTCTCTGCTTTCCACTCTTTCTCAATAGTCTGCTAACACTCCGTTATCTCCAGTTAGTGCTCATTTTTAAAGATATTCAAGAAAATCTTAAATTCTGAGAACTATCAATTCCAAGAAAAGCCCCAAAAACAGCTAATTGAGCCTTATTTATTTTCCACAAATTTTCACTTACATTGTTGGTGATTAAATACATATTATTGGTACGTGCATATTGTGGTAAATTGTGTGTTAGTATGATAGTATGCCTTGCCAGTGACCTTCCTCTTGCTTTGAAGATCAAGTGTGCACAATTTCATCATGATCAGAATAAAACTGTGGATTTGTATAGAGCTTTTTCACTACGCGTCTTCGTGTCGTCAAAGTGATGTCATAAACACGAGGAAAGATTATGCCGCCATATTGGATAACAAGCTTTCGCTTTCTTCGCTATTAAACAAGCTTTATATTATATTTCGCTACTCGCACACTCTCTGGAAATTACTATACAAGGTCTTTTTGCTATATTTTAAGATGTTCTAATCGGCGAACTAGAGATAGATTAAAGTCTTTTTACAGAATACGTGTAGATCAGAGGCACCAAGATAAGCTAACCTTCAAAAGAACGCAGAGGAGAAGAGCTTGGCTCGCCACGATTAAGAGTTGTCCCCACGACTGCGACAGTGTATAATACTGGTGTGTCTGCTCCGGTCATTTCGATGATCGAAATGAAATTCGATCATTTCTTAGAATGAGATTAATCTGGATACTACATACAGAAAACGCTTGTTTAATTAAATAAATGCTGCTCGTCGTAATTTTTCCAAAGGAGTCTGGTTTATCAGAAATTGATAAAGTTCAGATTAGCGTCTCCCAATTTTCTTGGCTGACATCGATCACCCTCTTCGCGTTTATGCTCTGAATTTATTATCGTAACATATTAATTAATATGTATATGATTTATCATATTATGGAAATTTTTTTTAAGAAATTCATGCAGGAAAAAATCACGAAAGTTCCCTGACGGTATACGTTAAATGATGGGCGGGCATGCCAACATAAATGACCAATGGTCGCCCGTTAGCTGAAGTTCATCGTCACGGAACTTTTGTGAATTTTTCCCTGCATATATTTCTTAAAATATAATTTCGATAACATGATAAATCATTTACATATTAATTAAATATATTACGATAATAAATTCAGATCATAAATGCGATAGGGTTTATCGATGTCAGCCGAGAAAATTAGGGGATGTTACGCTGAAACTTTTATCCTGAAATTTTATTTTCGGCATCTCATTTATTACATACCTTGCTATAAACGAGTGTGTTAACGTTAATTTGTTTGTAGCGGACTTCGAGGACCCAGCCACACAAAAAAATTCTTGTATGCATCGAGTGATTTGCAGCCTTATTTCTTTGCGTGTGATACAGCTGTGGACGACGTAGCTTGAAATTTCGATGCGTTCCAACGAAAGCAAACTGCTTTCCTCGAAAGTGAACTCCTGATTTAATAGGGTATAAGGAACAATACTATCAATATCAGCAATATTTTGTTCATATCTCAGTTGTACATGGATTGGGAGATTAGTGTAATATGCCGATCTTGCCATAGCGACTAACGTTTGCGAAGCATGCTTGTTATCCCAGATGGCTGACCTAGTTCTGCGTCCTGAGTTGCTAAGCAACCTAAACCCAGAATGCCTTACGCGGTCACGTGCTGTAAAAGCTCTATAAAAAACAAACAAACCCACAAACAAACCTACAAACAAACAAAGCAAACAAACATTCTTCTTAATATACAAGGTTAGCAAGAAAAAGTTTACCATTTCAGAGGGCTGTAGAATGCATTCTAATGGTCCAAATGAGATAACTCAAATGATGCGATTCACATTTATTAAAAAAAAAATTTTAGTACAAAAATCCGCCGACAGATGGCGCTCTGAATTGAAAGCAAGCATAACACGCCATATCACTGCGATTCCTCAGGAAACCCTTCGCTCTACTGTGGAACATGCAGTAATGCGCTTTGAACATGTCATTGACACAAATGGAATGCACGTTGAACAAATGCTCTGATTTTATAAATTTCTCTGCTTATAACTTGTTTTTGTTATTATTCATGCGCCATAATTTGATGTAGCGGTCAAAATGTGAACTAACTTCTTTTAATAATAATAATTATAAACTGGAGATTGTCTCCAAACAGAGGTAATAATTTTTCGATTGAAAAATGGAAGGAAAAATTCTGCGACCCGGATTCGAACCAGGAACCTCGACTATCATGGCCGACACCTCTACCAAATGGGCTATTGCAGACACTACGGACAGCCAAGCTGTCACAAGGTGTCTTAAAAACAACCAAGTTGTCACGGTTGAAAGCCCAATGGGAGGTGGGCTCCTGGCTCTCAGATCGCGAATTTCTCCTATCCAAACCATCAGAAAGTTTGATGAACTCACAGGTAATAATAATAATAATAATTATAAACTGGAGATTGTCTCCAAACAGAGGTAATAATTTTTCGTCTAAAAAATGGAAGGAAAAATTCTGCAACCCGGATTCGAACCAGGAACCTCGACTATCATGGCCGATGCCTCCCATTGGGCTTTCAACCGTGACAACTTTGTTGTCTTTAAGACACCTTGTGACAGCTTGGCTGTCCGTGGTGTCTGCAATAGCCCATTTGGTAGAGGCATCGGCCATGGTAGCCGAGGTTGCTGGTTCGAATCCGGGTCGCAGAATTTTCCTTCCATTTTTCAATCGAAAAATTTTAACTTTTTTTATTGCAAAATTCTCTTCCCCATGGTCTGTATAACATATCTCAAGGTTTCGTCAAAATCTGATTACCAGAACGGCCGCTAAAAAGGTCTAAATAGTGTCACTTTAATTATAAACTCCCTGTACATCCTTCTGCAACACTCGTAATCTATTTGCCTTGTTCGACGGTATTTTTCAACGGTGACTGTGAATTATCATCTGTTAAATTGAACAGAAGACGTTATTTATTTGTTCGGAGTGGCAGCTTGTCTAGCTGATGGTAGGTTAACTCTGATTATTTGACCCTTGGCTTTGTTATTTGAGCTACATTAGTTCTTTGTTGACCTTCGAATGTTTGTTATATTGCTACACAATGACCAAAGGCGGTGAAAATAATACTACTGCTTCTAAGCCGGGAAACCCCACCATCATGGGATGGACTCCCCAAGCAAGGCCGCCGATGTGAATTTAGTTTCGTCGATTGAAAAAGTCGTCAACGCTCGTTTTGATGATGATAGTTTTTTAGACAAATTAGTTTCTTTATTGTTCATCTAGAGAAGAAATCTCCGAGATTTCGAATAAACTGGCCAACACTATAGAAAATGTTGATTCGCTGGCCTCGCATCGTAAAGAGATAGACAATCAAATTTTAGCCATTACCACCCAACTGGGTATATTGGAAACATCCACTCATGTTAATGATAAATTGGTCATCGATTAAACGTTAGTGAAAATCGATGAATTGGAACAATACTCAAGAAGAAACAATTTGAGGATCCTGGGAATCCCGGAAAAGCCGTCGGAGGATCTAGCTGTTGTGATAGCAGAGATTTCTGCTTCCAAACTGAATGTTCCAAAGTTACTTCAGGTGACATTGCGGTGATCCATCGTTTCGGTGCTCGTAGTTCTGCATCAACGAGGCCAATACTTTTACATTTATTCTCCACCACCTTGCGCGATTATATAGTAAAAAATCGTAGCAAATTACGGAATACTAGTATTGTAATCCTTGATGATCTGACCACTCGTCGGTGAAAACTATTGCATGAGGTGAAATCCAAGCTTGGAGTGCAGCAGGCTTGGTCTTCTGGTGGCAGAATTTTCGCAAAGACTCAGAGCGGCAAGATAGTAAAATTATCTTCGGAAGAAGATTTGTGCAATCTACTGTGTTCTTAATACGTTATTTAAAGTTACTTTGTGATTTCAGTGATTATTTCCGTTTTATAGTATCCTTTTTAATGATGTGATGTTCAGTGAATTAAGCAATAGACTGTGCTCGTACTTCCCATTGGTTATCTACGGGATATTAATATTATTGTAGTTCTGTGTTGATACTTTAGTTTTTTTGACTTTATCTGATTATTGTTGATTATTGCTTGCTGTCTTTTTACTTGTTGCATATTGTATAGATTAAGTTGGTATTAAACCTTATTCTATGATATAACTTGTCTACATATGACTCTTGGTGATGAAAACTTATCCCCTATATCTTTGAACTGTGTTAATAAGGCGCTTTCTAAGCTTCCTAGTACTTAGCGCTATTTTACGTTTTTTTTTTTGTTTTTTTTCTGCTAATCAAGATGTTTTGGTGGTTAATCTCAGCTTACTAGGCGTTTCTCCGTCAGTTATTGTTCTTGCAGAAACCTGGAGTGTTGATCCTGTAAGTATTCCGGATATTAGAAATTATAAGGTTTTTTCGATCAGCAGGTCAAAAAAACGTGGAGGGAGCGTTTGTGCATAGTCTTGGATAGTTATGAATGTAATGTTATTCCATCTTGCACGTTAATTTCTTTAGACCATGAAATTCTGACAGTAGAGATCAGTTCAAAGGACAACTCTACGCAAAAATTCGATTATATTTTTGATATAAATATAACACGATTCCGTTGAAATTTTTAATTCTGGTCCATAATTTCTATATAAAAAATGCTTTAAAAAGCGAAAAATAGCGCGCTTGCATTCCCCTCGCGCCGGTCATTATTTTTCCGGAAGTGACGTAGTGCGAGGTTAGCTGCTGGGGTCGATTTAATATTTTAATGCTAATCCCAGTTGTTTGTAAGCTTCCACAGCGTGATATTTTTAAGTAAAAAAAACTACAAAGAGTTTCCAAATATTACTTTGGTTATAATAACATAAATGTGAATCTCCTTTTTGAATGAAAATAAAATTAAAATAAAATAAATAAATGAAAGGCACCAATGTAAGTTCTAATGAAGGTGGGGATTAAAAAAGGTGATTCACGTGTTATTGAAATATTATCAAATCACTCCTTTTATTATATAATATTTATTTTGGTCATTTTAATTCATTTAATGTACTCTATGTAAATGAATATTTATTGAAATGTGTGTAGCTTTTAAAGCGAAGTCACGAACGGATGATTTTCAAAAATGAGACGTTGCATGAATGACACTGAATGAATTTTGAAACTTTTTTTAGTTTGTTTATTAAACAATCACACTATGGAAGCTTTCAAACAATTAATGCTAATTATTTCACTAATTCACTGTGTTGACATGGATTTTACCGCCTTGCCCCAGCATTAAAAATTAGCACTCTCTCTAACGTCTTCTGATATTTTCTCACTGAGTAGATATTTACGACCAATCTTCCTAAATTTGTAAATCGCATATTCGTCATGCCTCATTCTTATTTAGTATTTGGCTATAAGAATAGAGGTAGTGATAATAATTTATCATTTTTTGAATTTCCTAAGTAAGAATTAGGAAGAAATTAGGATAATTTTTGATAGAAGAGATAACTGGCTCTGCTCAACGCCACCTAAAAAACAAAGCCTTCTCACTGCCTGTAGACTGCGTCATCAAACCAGGGCTGACAACCCAACTTTCACTGTTTACAACAAAAGAAAAAATGCTGATTACATCGGGTGCTTTTTTGTTTGTTGTAAACAATGAAAGTTGAATTGTCAGCCCAGGTGTAATGACGCAGTGACCAGGCTTTGTTTTTTAGGTGGCGTTGCTCTGCTCCGCTCACTTTGAAAAGTTTTGTTTTGTTATTGATCCTGTCGTATTAATGTACGTAGGTATTAATTGCGCAAGGCTATGTAACTAAAGAGGTATCCGGATAAAACGCAACCGGACAAAATGCAACTACACGTTTTGAAGTGTTCAGATGGCCACATTCGATTGAAAATGATGAGAAACATAATAACATAGAGCTCGTTTTCATTTATAAATACTACATCCGAGAAATTCAATTTTTCAAACAATAGACGAACTCAGAGCTCCTGCTACTTCGTCAAGGGGAATTATTTTGTTCATTGAAGCATTTAATGGAAGCCAACGAGAAATAGAGAGGGGAGGGGGGACTGCCAATTGATTATGATTTGAAGCCACTTTTTGGGTTAAAATTCACAAATAGAAAAGGGGGGGGGGGACTAGTTATTGGCTATTGCTTTTAATGTTTGACTAAAACCCCATTAAAATTATATTAGGTAATCTAGTTAAATAAGTAAATGTTGCTAACAGTAGCAAATTTTTGTTTAATGTTTGAAGCTAATACATTTGTCATTTAAACTGGCTGAAATAGTTTATATTTAGTGATGATCGTAAATTAAAATATATCAGTGTAACAAAATACATTTGATAACTTGAAATTTAGTTCGATTTTCCATAAATTTTAGTTATGAATCAAATAAACAAAGAAAATTGCTTGAGAGAATTTTAATTAGTTTTAATAAAATTTTACAGTATTTGAAACCACAATGTTCTTGTGAAGGAAAGATTTTTCGAATGGCTGTCACAACGCAACGGGAAAGAACTTTTCTTTTTTTCTTCCCAGGTGCACCCAAATCTAATGGACAAATTAGTTTGTTGGTATATCGTAATCCACGCAGATTTTTGAAAAGACTGAATTTTCGGTGATGCACTCCGAACCACTGGATCTCGGCTTAATCACGACAGCATACGTTCGCACTTGTGATGTCGGCTTATCTTCACATATTGTGCACTGATACTTAATTTAAAAATTAATATCATGAAATTCTTCACATTTAAATAACATACGTATTAATTATACATGACAATTTGTTGCGGGTGATACATTTTCCATCGATTCGGCGACACTGTATTCCTCGTCTAATGACGGGTGATCGCGCAGTTGAGGTTCTAAACTATATGGTTTTACGCCTAAACCATCCAAATCACCCACAAGGTTCTCCAAATCGTTGTCCAATTTATTATATAGATAGTTGTTAAAATAAGCCTCCATATCTTCGTAAGTCTTAAAACTAATATCTGAATCGCTGCTTTCATGTCCAAACATTGTGAAAATTGTAGTGAACGCAGTACTGAGTGAATGTAGATCTATAGTGAATGTTAAAGCGTCACTGCAAAGCTTGCTGAGAGCAATCCTCGCATTACGTCACGCCTCCACCCAAGATAGATGCCCCCGATTCCAAATCGCGCCCGGAATTTTCGTTTTTCACACATTTAGGATTCGAATTTAAAAAATTTAAATATGCTATGATGTTATTAATAGGTTAATCTTTCGATTTAAGTAAAGTTGTATATGACCGTAGAATTGTTCTTTAAAAAAAAGTTTTAATTGTCGAGAATCGCCCTCCTACAGGCAATTTTTTAGCGTTTTGAGATAATACTTGAGACATTTTCAGGAAAAGAGATCCTCATAGTGGGGGATTTTAATATACATCTGAATAAGTCTTCACCCATGCTGAATATTTTTTGGATTTAATTCATCGGGCAGGATTAAACATCAACGTGCGTGCCTATACGCATTTTTCTACTTGTTATCAATCTTACTCTTCTATCGACAGTTGTTTTTCAACGATGGGTACTCCGTTACTGAGCTGTTCACTAAATGTTAACATTAGCGATCACTTTCCGCTGTTAATTGTTTATCCAGCTACGGTTTATTGTACGCCATCTAGAAATCGAAATCCTACTAGACTGGTCTCTGGTGAATGTATCATAGGGCCGAATCACTAGGCGCTGTAAGAGTCGAGTCGAGTAAGGTTTCCTACTCCAGCGACCGCATTCAAGGGAAGATCTGCCCTCATCTCATCAGTAACGCGTTATACTGGAGTGTGAAGAGAGTTTGCCACTCCAAATTTCAAGTGACCATTTTTCGCCACTTGAGGAGCGAATTCTCCACTCCACCTCGCTGTCTAGTGAAACAGCATGGCAGCCATTTCATCGCTTCGTAGTAAAAATGTCATGCCATTGCATTGTTTTTACTTCAGCGCGAAAAACGAACAAGTTATAGAATGCCTTTAATTGAAAGGTATCATTATATCTTGTTGCGAGATACCGTCGTATTAAAAACTTAGTAAAAACGTTCATTTTGAAATGGGCTCCATACAGGAGGATTTCAAACGAATAGAGGCGGGGGGAGGGCAGAAAAACTGCTTTGGCGAAATTTATTATGTATGCCTTTATTATTTTATAAACATGCATATATATTTTTAAATTATATGCCCGTTCTAACATTTATGCTATTAAAAATTATTACTATTTTATACGAAAATATTGGATTACAATCAATAAATTAAATTAAATAAATAAAATAAAATTAAATAAAGAAATAAATTAAATAAATAAATTGATATGAAGCAGTATTTAAAAAATTTTCTCGTTTATTTTATTAAGCTTATGAACTATTAATTCCCTTAATTAACCTAAAATGAATATTTAAAAAATGTAAAATGGTAAAATATATTTAACTATTTAATAATTTATTTAAGGTAAACATTTTTTGTTAAATAAGCTATATTTGTGTAGGCAACAGAAGTTTCTCAGAAGTTGCATCAGTCTTTTTCATTGTCCTATGTCCTCCATTGTTGTTGCCTAGCAACGTGACACTTTCCATGCGAAAATTTCGTCACTTTCGTTAAAAATATCCTCAAACCCATGACTGGTTTCTTCAAGGAAAGCATCAAGCAACACTCGACAGAGGGAAGGCGGTAAATGCGTTACTGATTGGAATCTGGATTTTTCGAGTAGCCCTTGACCTTCAGCCCTAAGGGCGGAATCACTAGCACACCACTCGAAAGAGTGACAAACTTTAGTCTTTCGTTCTTTTTTAGCTTTGTCTGACTGGGACCTTCTTCTGAGCTCGGTTAATAATATTGACATGTTATTTACTAGATTTATTGAACATAGAATTGGATGGGAATGCTATTTTACATTAACTAAACCTGTGTAAGAATGCAGAAGTCATTTCCTCGTAATTCTTGAATTAATCACGAATTATTAATCGAAAAAATTATTTAATTCTTTGATTAAGCGGAATAATTCTCTATACAGGGCTTATCAGGTTCAATGGTCATAAAGTACTTAGCGTTGTTCTCCGCAAAATTCTAAGCATAATTTTCCTTATCCATTTTTCAAAATTCTCAAAAAAAATTTGGCTATTATGACTTAATTCTAAGCCTTCTGACGTAATTCATCCATGACGTAATGACATATTTTTTCCTGGCTCCTGTCATAATAGCCAGGAGCAACTTTGGATAGCCTTTTGACGTCATAATAATCTATGAGAATAGTCATAATAGCCTTCTGACGTCATAATTAATTCATTCCTATAGCCTTCTGACGTCATAATAGCCAAACTTTGGATAACGATTTCAAGCATTTTTTTTGAGAATTTTGAAAAATGGATAAGGAAAACTATCTTAGAATTTTGCGGAGAACCATGCTCGGTACTGGATGACCATCGAACCTGATACACCCTGTATATGAGATCCAGGAAGAACACTTCAGATCGGTTGATCAGAGAGTTTAAGGATTTTTCTAACCATTTAGTCTTTCGAGCCGATGTTCTTAAAGCCATGGATGTGGAGATTGCGCTCCCCTTATCAATTATAATTAACTATTCATTGATTTCTGGTGTCTTTCATCCAAAATAAAGGGGACCCTGCAAATTTTAGCAATTACAGGCCTGTTACAACTTTCTCAGTTTTTTCAAAAATTATGGAGAAATTGTTCTACAACCCTAGCGTCAATGAACTTCGGACACCTACAGAATTTTGGATAAGTACAACGAAACTAATTGTAAACAAATGAAAATTACTTTATTGAGTGCACAGAGCTTTAGTACAACTGTGATATAGCATTTTAACATAAATAAAAAACGAGAAAATTAAATAAGCGACTTTTTGTAATGCCCGGTTTTCAACACGTTGCAATGAACTTCGTACACCATACCGTTTATTGCACATTACCACTGAATGGCGTCACCTTTCTGACGAATAACGCTCCGAAGTCGTTGAGGCATGCTGGACACTGACTTCTGCGTTGTTTCTACTGGAATTTTGTCCCACTCTTCGTAAATACACGCCCGCAACTGCTGCAGTGTTTGAGGCTTCCGCTGTCTGACTTTTCGCTTTAAAATGCGCCATACATCTTCAATGGGTGACAGATCTGGGCTGCAGGCAGGCCAGTCAAGCACGCTGAAACGCTGCTGTTGTAGCCAAGCCTTGGTGTTCCGAGCAGCATGAGGCTTCGCGTTGTCCTGCTGAAAGATGCTTGGTCTTCTATTGAACAACTTTTAGCGGGATGGACGCAGATGCTGTTGAAGAACGTTTATATAGGCAGCAGAGTTAATAATGCCCTCGCAAAAGTGAAGCGATCCTGTCCCGGCTGCACTCATGCAGCCCCACACCATCAGCGATGCTGGCTTCTGAACTTTCCTCTGGTAACAGTCGGGATGATTACTTTCGTGCTTGGTTCTTAGCACCTTGCGACCGTTGTTGCCATACATCACTGCAAAGGTGGACTCGTCGGACCACAGAACACTATTCCACTGAGCAAGGGTCCACTTTAGATGGGTTCTGGCCCATGCTACCCGTTGACGCTTAGCTACAGTGTTCATAAATGGCTTCCTCTTTGTAGCGTATAATTAATAGTTGCATCTTCTGATGTAACGGTGGACTGTGCTTTCAGATATGGGTATATGAAAACATTCTCGAGCCCAAACAGTCATTTCATTTATGGGAGCATGCCTGTTTTTCACAATGTAACGCCGAAATACTCGTAGGTCCCTAACATTCAATAATCGCTGCTTGCCTGGTGCAGTCCCTGGTTCTGTTTTTCCGATTTCTCTGAAACGCTTGATGATCCCATTAACAGTAGAAAGTGGAACTGATAATTCATGGGCAATAGCTCCCTGGGATTTGTTCTTCTGGAACTGCTGTATAATTTTTTGCCGTATACACGTTTCTACTGGCTTACCACGTCCCATGGTTCAAAACAACACGAATACTGTGCTCTGTCGCGTGGACGGTGCTTTTAAAGCCTGATGCAAAGCATTCTGGGCGTTTCTACAGCCTTCAGGAAAGTTCTATATGCTGGCGACCCCTTGTGTACGAAGTTCTTTGAAACCTGTTGACAACGCAATTTTACATAAATTTGAATAAATTATTTCACACCATTAAATAGATTCTAAATCGATGTTGATATTGTTACATATACTCAGTAAATCTATTTTCATTAGCCTGCAATCCTCTGTATGCATTTTTCACTGTGTTTTAACCAAATTACTTGGTGTCTGAAGTTTATTGACGCTAGGTTTGTATAAGCATTTAGCGTCTTATATCTTTTCCAGTAAACTTATTAGTAGCAGCCAGCATGGCTTCGTTCCGAACAGGTGCACAGATACTGCTTGCTTTGAGGTTACAGAGTCTATTACAACTGAAATGGTCAATAATAAACAGGTAGCAGCATTATTTGTGGATTTTATGAAAGCATTCGACACGGTTTCTATTCCGTTATTACTTGCAAAGCTCAGAGCATATTTCCACATATATGGTCCACTGTTGGCGTGGATTGCTAGCTCTTTCAGCATAGGAAACACTTCTTAAGCCATAATGGTTTTTCTTCATCACAGATTAATAGGAACCTTGGAGTACCCCAGGGTTCCATTTTGTTCCCCGTACTCTTTGCTTTATTTATTAATGATCTTCCTTAGCTGGTCAAAAATAATAATGTATGCAGACAACATGACGTTGGTGACTACAATAAAGTTGCTAATGACCTTTTGGTCTCCCTAAATGTTGCAGCCAGGAGGCTATTTGATTGGAGTGACCAAAACAATTTAAAAATTAATTTAAACAAAACTCAAGCAATGTTTTTCTTTCATCGTAATAAAAAAATTTCCCTATTGAACCTGATATCCATATTGATAATTTACAGATAGGTATTAAGAAATCTTTCAGATATCTCGGGATTGAATTGGTGCATGATTTGTCCTGAGACTTACATGAAAATTCATTAATTCAGAAATTTACCTTAAAACGGGTATTATTTCCAGATTAAATTATTTACCCTCTAATATATTAATTCTATTATATAAGGTTCTGATACATTCTAATTTATGCTATGACGTTATATTCTGAGGAGCTACTACGCAATATAATCTATCTAGAATCTTAAGACTACAGAAGAGTTTTTTTGCGGATTCTTTTAAAAGTTCCTCGTGATACCTCTATCTCTTGCTATTTTCAGGAACTGGAAATATTTACTGTATAACAAATTTATAAGATGCAACTTTGCGCTTTTGTATATAAGACTAAAAATCGAATTTTACCTATATCACCTTTGGTATCTTCAATCTTATGGTGCCTGGCACGAAAGAAAAAGGAAACTGGCGCTTGCGTAAATGAAAAAAACCTCGTTCAACAACTCAAAAAGTAATACCCCGTTTCTTGTTCACTTCTGATTGGTTGAACGAGGTTTTTTCATTTATGCATACGCAAGTTTCCTTTTTTTTTGGGCTAGGCACTAGAGTAAAGGATATACATGTTTACTCCACTAGACAAACGCTTAGTATAGGGTGTTTCTAAATGGAAGGACAATAAGTACACAGTGTGATTCCATGCATCAATAGAAGCCAAAAGTTCCGTATCAAAAATGTTGAAAACTCAAAATTTAAATTGCGTCGTTACAACATTTATGAATTTTCTGCACCAACACTTCACATAATGAACTGCGTTACGCCATGAGAAAACAGTGGCATTCGTTGAGATTAAATGACTTTTTCCACCAGTTTTTAGAAAATTTCGCGTGATGTTTAGACCCTTAAAATTTGAGTTTTGAACATTTTGCATAAGGAACTTTAAGTTTGTTATCATGCAAAGGATCACGATAGGTACTCATTGTCCTTCCATTTAGAAACACCCTGTAATATTTGCCTAAAACAAAGAATAAGTATGCAAGTAATCGTGTTTCCCAGGCTGGTATTTTGGAATGTTCTAAAATCCCTCGTGAACTTTGTTCATTAATTTGTTACTCTGTTTTTTATCGAAGTTAAAAAAATACGTTCTTCAGAATACTCTTTCCAACCCTTATTGCATATAATGGCTGTTGATCTGTCGCATGATTGGAAATTGATATTGCTATTTCTGTTTTATTAATACTAGGTTAATTAATACCAAATTTACTAATGAATTAGTTTTCGTTAATTTATTGGTTAATTTTAAGTTTCAATAAATTTGTATTCAGATTTGTATTTGATTTTATTTAAGTTTCAAGAATGATATATGATTTATATTTAAATTTTTTCTGATTCTGAACGGTGCCCAGGGGAGCCTACTTGCCGGTTTTGTACCATACCAGCTCACCTTGGGCAGCTTTTGTATTCTTTGTATTCACAATTTATAAATAAAAAATAAAGAAATAAAATAATAATACGAAACCAATAACTATTATGAAAAATCTGTAAAAAAAACCCCACTGACATTACATGTCACAATATAAACAGACAGTAATCTAGTTTTAGAAATTTTCTTTATTTCCAGTGAATAGTGGAAAAAATATAAAAACTAGCTAAGAATTATAACACATAACCTAAAGTAGAAACTGGTTCAAAATAAAATGGAGCTAATTTGCTGCATTTCGATCCTCAAAACATCATGCAAGCCGAGGGTTAAATTCCGATATCTAGTAAATATAATTAATAAAGAACATTTATCAGCATTAAGAATGTTGAAATTAATTTAAACAAAATGAACTGAAATATATATATACCTTTTCTTTAGCTTTCATGTCTTTCTTCTTCTGCTTTTTTTCTTTCTCGATGTTGGCCTTGTCATTCTCCGTTAAATTTGGAAAAAATTTCCTAACTATAGCTGTTCCAACAACTTGACTCGTACTGAAAAGTACCAACTCTGAGCCGACACCAAATACCATGGGCTTGCTTAAATGAAGAATAACCCTTGGGGAGGAAAAAAAGTGGCATTAAGTAACTCAAAAATAACAAAAACGAACATTAACCATTTGTATGAATATTTGTAGCTTTGATAATATGAATTTACAATAAAAAAATTGAACAAAGGGTAGTAAAATCCTGAAAAAAACGCTGACGTTTCTGATGGAGGCTATCCTTTGCCAATGTAAAAAATGATAATAAGGGCCAAGATTCTAGAATAGCGAATAAAAATTATCTAAACTTAAATTTGACATATTAAGAGTAATCCAGAGTTGAATTTGAATAAACACTAAAATAATAAACTTTTGAATAAACCCCATTTGGTTATACTTACCACTATTATTACGTTTATATTAACTTGTACAATTATCTTATAATTTAAGACTTAAGGGCAAATGACACCAAATCGGAAGTTGATTTCATATACCAGGAACCAAAAGAGTGCTTGCCATTTTTATGTTGCCATAAAATAAACTAAAAGAAGATATGCAAATGAGTGTACAGTGAAGTCCAAAATCTGTCGGGAGGGGTGGGGGGGAGCAGGAAGGTTAGCCTGTATAAATACAGGGTTGCTGGGCATTCACATCAATCACATCTGGTGCAGAAGTGAAGACAAATGGAGGTATTGAAGAAGATGATTAAGTGTTGTTTGCTATATGACTTCAAGGTGGGCTTGTCATCCCTATATGTCTTGCATTTGGGGATGATGCTGTGAATGAACACATCGCAAGGCAGTATTTCTCAGGACACCGTGCCTCACACCTCAAAGCCATCCCTACACCCATGCAAGATCATGCTGTGTCTGGTGGACTAGACACCAAATGGTTCACTACGAGCTGCTATCAACTGGCCAAACCATTACTGGGGACCTGTACTCCCAGCAGTTGGAATGTGTGCAACAGAAGGAGCCAGCATTGGTGAATCGCAAAGGGTTACTCTTCCGTCCTGACAATGCGTAGCCACATTTGGCGCGGGTGGCCAGGGAAACCATAGAGTGACTTGGCTAGGAAACTTTGTGTCATCCACCTTATTCACCAGATCTTGCTGCAACGGATTATCACCTTTTTCATACTGTAGACAACCATCTTCATGGAAAATTCTACACCAATGATACAGACATGCGAAAGGCACTCACGGACTTCTTTGAGTCCAAGACCAGCAAGTTTTACAGCCAGAGGATTATCAACCAGAGACACGTTGGCAGAAGGTGCTAGATGTTAATGGGGATTACTTTGGGGACTAGCGATATGCTTCTTTTTTGTGTACATCATTTTGTTTTCCGGAACTAAAAACGGCAAGAACTTTTGTGGTTACTTGGTAGTTTTGAATATTTTACTGATAATAAATATGAACATATGAATTTTATTCTTTTTTACTTTCATTTTTAATAAAGAAATCATAATTTAAAGGCCACTTCCAGTAATGTAAACTTATTTTGAGTTTTGTCAAAAACTCCCGCAAGAGCATTGCTTATAATGTCAACTGAGCCAAACTGAAGCCAACGAGATTTACATGTCGTGGAGGGATTCACAGGCACAGGCCCGACGAGATTTCCAGGGACTATTAACCTCATTGGCCTTAGTTTGTCTAAGCTGAATTCACCTCCAACTAACGTTTTTGAATGTAAGGGCCCCCATTTCGCAAATAAATTTGTTGCTTCTTTCTTAAAATTCTTTTAAATTTTTCCATAAAAACTTCTTCTTGTTTTAACACACTTTATTCTACTTGCTTGGTGTGTTTGTTAGGGTGGAATTTTGTAATCGATATCAAGGTTACTTCCAATTAAATGACTGACTTGAAATTTTGTACACTTACTTACTCCTGATGACAATGCATGAATCAATTAAAAAATCCACTAAATAATTGAACAAAGACGGCGTGAAATTAAAAAAAAAAAAATTATCCTTACTTTTTTATGCAACATTCTATACAATTATTATCTTGTTAGCGACATTTGTTGTGTCATTTGCCTTTTAAATGATAGTTAGGATTATACGAACTGTAATTTCGTTTTGCAATGCACTGTAGAAAATTAAGGTCAGTTGAGACCAAAAAACGATAACTTTTTAGTTACTAAAGATAAAGTGTTAAAAGTTTGCACAAACATAAGCAGTATATGGTGCTTCTAATGAATTGCTATTTATTAGAATTTTTCGTAATACAAAATATTTAAATGCCTTAGAATAGCTTAGAAGATGACAAAAAATACATAAAATGCTTACCTACTAATTATAGAAATATTTTGCATAGTTGGTTAATAACAATTTTTAAGCAGTTGTTTCTACAGAATAATGTAAAGGTACATTATAGATACTACGTATATTATACTTTAGGATCTTCAGGTTCTAAAATAAGTTCGTTGACTTTCAAATGTTGCAGAATATGTTCATCAAGTTCCTGCACATATTTATTATACGGTCTTCTAATGCTGGTGATGTACGGATCAGAAGTGCACAGAAGAGCATGAAATACATCCTCATTTATAGCTGATCGAGAGCATTTCCTGGCAAGATGAAGGCGAAATTTTTTATAATCCTTATTACGGGATTCTTGCACATCTTCTCAAGTTGACCAATAAGAAATACTGCAAAATGCTGTATGATATTTCTCCGTAATTAGGATTTTGTGTACTGAGGATGGCATATAGTACCATCCATAATTACTCACATAGATTCGGGCAGTTTCTATAGCATAACTACCAAAACTTTCAGCATTTATCATAACACCTGAGGAGAGAGCTTGCACAATTATGTAAAGTCGCTTAATCAAATTTTCATCTACTTCTGTAATTTCAGAAAAGCGGCTTGCGTTGTAAAATATATTCTAACAGTTTTACCATCATTGGTATTACCACTTATTTGTTTTGGTTTTTCGATGATCAACCGTAGCTCCTCACGAAAACGTTTTTGTACCAAGGTCTTCTTCTCTTGCTTTAGCCATTTCTTTTCACCGCAAAATAAGTGCAAATAAACTAAAGTGGCATGGTATCAATGAATAATTGAAACTAAATAAAAAAAAAACATAAACCAAACAATTCTTATAAATAATTAAAATGTGAAACCATGATAAATAGCGATTTTCTGTTTTCTGACTTGTATCGATGAACTCAAATGTTTTTTTTTCTCTTATTTTATTGTTCAATTAATTACTCATTAAAATTAAAAACTGTATGATAAAATTAAAAACGTAAAATTGTCCTAAAAAATCATAAGCTTTTCAGAAATGTATAATATTTTATAACTCTTCCTACAAAATTTTAAAGGAAATTAACTTTTACTGTTATGAAGCAAACAGGTTTGAAGTGGACATCCGCAAAAATCAATTCATTAGAAGCATCATATACTACTTTATGTCTGTGCAAAATTTTAACACTATCTTTAGTCACAAAAAAAGTTATCGATTTTTGGTTCGAAGCAGACCCTAATTTCCCACAGCGCAACATCGCCTTCGTTATATGGTTACAGTAGAAAACCAGTAGTTATACATGGTGTATTAGATTGCCCGTGCCAGGCTTTTTTTCTCGGAAATTCAATGCCCTAGAGCTTGGTGACATATGAAAGCTCTTTAACAGTAGATTCTATAGAAAATTTTTAAAATTATATTACGCATGCGCACATATTTAAATTTAATAAAAATATTTTATTTATGCAAATTTCTCAAAAGGTGTGTATTTTTTTTCGTTAAAAATTATTAATATCTTACACATACTTTCATAAAAACAATAAAAAAAATTCAAAACTGTGTTTTGCTCCGTTTTGAAGATAATTTTTAAAGCTCGAGTTCCCAGCCACAATATATCCGTTTCTTCAGATGGACAAGGCAGCCTAAGAAATATAAATTTTGTGGTAATATCCGATTGTCTTAAGCATTCTCCAGCTGCTTTTTTATTCCTTTCAATGTGAACTCATTAAGTTTTTAAAAGAAAATTCAATAAATGTAGAGAAGAAACGAGGGTTGATCGAAAAGTAATGCCTCCACGGGTTACTTTTTAACCGATTTTCAAAATTCTTTTGTATCTGATACTTATATTTGTCCTCTATGTAATGCACTATTCCCTTTTTGACATTATCCCCATTCCTTTCCACGCATTGCACCAACGTGTGACCACTCGCACGATCCCGTCAGAGAGGAAGTCCAGGGTTGTTGTCGACAACAGGACTAAATGGCAGCTTTGGACCATCTTCTGCAGCACGATAACGTTGGCCCGCAAACAGTCGCCATACACTTGAGGTGTTGCAGCACCGACAGTTCAACAATGAACAACTGCAATTCAAAGATGAAAGATTGTGCACCTTGCGACTTTCACCACTTCCCAAAGAAGAAAAAGCACCTTAAGAGACATTCAATCCCTGATGACGAGATAAAAGAGCAGTTGCACACTGTGAAACACTCTGTTCAATATGGCTGGTGAGAATTACTAAACTTCAGTTGTGATTTCCTCTTTCAGCTCAGGCAAAATCTGCGGATTGTTTGCATAAACTTTACCTTTCAAGGCATCCCAAAGGAAGAAATAGAGAGATGTGTGCTCTGGCGAGCGTTTCCATGCACTACCCTACACAGACTTTTGAATCACCCTGTATAATGAAGCCTGTATCAACTTCAGCTGACTCTGCAATTCATCTGGTCATTCAGGGTAACTCAGAAGTGACCGACTCTGAGGAAGTGTAAAGTAAATATACTTTCTTTATTACTAACAATTCGACGTCATAATGCCAAGTTTATATTTTCTTACTAAATTAACAGGTGCTCAATACTTTTCTGACTTCTGAAAACCAATCTGAAGTTCTAAGAAACATTTTTCGTATTGATATAATTATTATTGCAATGCTGCTATTGATTTCCTTTTTACGTGTAATTGTAATTAAGAATTAAACAGGTGGTGGCCTTACAGTATAACAGAGGGACATCAGGAGTTCCAACTAGTTTCGCCATTTATTCCCGGCTTTGTCAAGGATATATACAGCAAGACAATCGACAATCGAACAGTGAAGTGTACATTCGTTAGGATGGGACGAAAGCAGCGCTTTCACAAAGCTCATCTAACCAGAATAAACTCCAAAGGAAATACACTGAGGTAGTCAAGAAGCCTAACCAACCCAAGCGGTCTTCCATATTATACAAAAAAGAAAGTAAGATTGACGATTGTCAGAAACAAAAAACAAACAAAATAAAAAAATACAAGGAGAAATAAGATTATCACATCTTGCAAGAGACGTTGCTAATATCTTCAAAATTGATGTCAAGAACGTGCCTCGGTTTACGATACTTCGTATGCCAGTTCATATTCATTGAGTTCTCCAGTATCCCTTTCACAAGCTTATTGTCGTGAGTCTTCATCTTCTGTATCATAATCAAAAGGAGATCCTGTATAAACTTACCGATATGGGCCATGTTTAAATCGAGGTGGATGGATTGGTTTTTCACCGTCCTTCTGTCCAGCTGGGCAATGGTCCTCAGGGTAACATTCTGGAATGACTGTAGTTCACTCCATCTGCTTTTACAGATAGTCGCCCACGCAGGCATGCCATAGAGGAGTATGGTCCGGATAATCGATTTGTACAGAAGTAGCTTGTTGTCAATGCTGAGGGCGCTGTTGCGACCCATAAGAGCTATGATACTGTACTTAGCCCTCTTCGCTTTGTTCAGAGCATAGGACATATGCTGGTTCCATGAGAGTCTTGAGTCAATGATAACTCCCAGGTACTTGTAGTTGTCCACCCAGTCCAAGGGGATTTTCTTATTAAACAGAACAAGAGAATCTGGGGGATGCTTGAGCTTCCTATTGAGGTACAAAGCCTTGCACTTTCCGACGTTAAGGTTCAACTTCCAGCAGTTAAACCAGTCTTCGAACTGCTTCAAGGCGCACTGCAGCCGAGTGATAACGTGAGCCGGCTGGTGTGCCCATGTCATAATGGCAATGTCATCCGCATAAAAATACAGATTACAATTATCGGGTTTTGGGAAATCATGTACAAAGTAATTAAATAGCATAGGCCCGAGGACAGAACCCTGAGGGACACCGGCCTTTACTACACGGGGTGTGGAAAGATTTTCTCCAACCTTGGCTTGATAGGATCTGCCGTCAAGAAAAGATTTCACCATCAAGATCAAATCGGCAGGGAACCCGTCTCTGATCATTTTGTAGACAAGGCCCTCATGCCACACTTGGTCAAAAGCTTTACTGACATCGAGAAATACCACCCCACAGTACCTGGATAGGTTCAGGGGGGTGCTCAGATCTTCAACGAGCCTCCATATCTGCATCGGACAAGAGTGGGCAGCACGAAAGCCAAACTGCTCTTCCCGTAAAAGGTCATTTGCTAGACAGTGATCTTGGAATCTGACAAGGATCGTTCTCTCCAACACTTTGGACATCGAGGGTAGCAAGCTAATAGGTCGGTAGCTCGCGGGAATTGCAGGATTTTGCCCCTGCTTTGGGATACTCAACACAATAGATTTCTTCCAAGCCACAGGGAAGTAAGAAAATTTCCAGCAGTCGCTAATGATATTGGTGAGAAATTCAATAAAGTTCTTTGGGAAATTCATAAGGGCGTTATTACTCACCTTGTCTTTTCCTGGAGCCTTCTTCTTTTTCAGTTTATTTATGATGTTGGCGATCTCACCAGCCTCGATGTTGTACTTCGTAAAATGCTTCGGGATTTCATCAAAGTTGAAAATACCTTCTTCCACACGCTGAGACATGATTTGGCTCTCGGGCTTATCGTTGGTAGGAGTAACAAACTGCATTTCCAGTGAATCTGCAATGACTTCGGCCTTGTCCTGATCAGTTTGCACATAGTTACCTTGTGGTGTACGGAGTGGAGAAAGCATAACATTCTTCTTCTTCTGTAAAGCTCTAACCATACTCCAAATGGAATTGTCGCGAGCCGTACAATATCTTCACGATTGATGACCTTTCTTCTGACCACAAGCCTGTGGCGTTGAACTTTGACAATGTTGACATAAATTTCCGAGAGGAACTCGTACATCATCAAAACTGGAAGCTCTACAAAGATATTCTTAAGGACTATGGCTACCATCCCGACGTTGCTTACTGTACAGAGGACATCGATCAACTTGTTGATGACATCACCAGATGTATTAACAGTGCCATAGAAGTCAGTAAGTATCCATCAGAGAATAAACCTTCTCATCGAATCCAACTCTCTCCTGGAATCCAACGCCTAATTGCTGAAAGAAACAGGACCCGTAGACATTGGCAACGCTATCGTGAACCTTGGCTCAAAACCAAGTACAACAGGTTAGTGCGAAGAGTTCAAGAGGAGATAAAAGAGCTTCGCGACGCTAGATGGAATGATATACAGCAAGAGGCATGCAAGCCTTTATATACAGAACAGTGGTACAAATTATGCATATACATGAACCAATAGGATACAAAAGAAATAAAGAGGAAATAATGGCCAACAGGATAAATAGAAAAAGCACAGATTTTTGAATTATAATGGCCAATAGAATAAAAAGGGTGTAAACGCTAATTTTTATAAATTATACAAAAAGAAAACATACAAAAGGATGGTGCGCGTATACGCGGACCGAAAAGAGAACATATCCGGTTGTCTGAGGACAAGAGGATTTACAGAAAAATAAACAGGCAAGAAATAACAAAATGTAAAGGAAAACATAAACCATAATAAAGAAGCCGAGAAAAAAGGGGATCATAATAGATCAGATAAAGAGTTAAGTATTGCATATACATTAAAGTCTGTTTGATAATTGAGAAGCAGGTGGGGGGAGGACTTCTTGGCCTTGAATATTTCGATCGCTTCGAGGGTAGCAGTTTTTTCTGGCCTATTGCAGATATGCAGGACAGACATAACATCTTCTTGAGTCTTTAAAGCGTGTCCGGAATCTTCGAGGTGGTTTGCGTAGTGGGAAATACGATCTCGTTTTCTATACGAGTCACTGTGTTCTCTGAATCGTACTGCAAAATTGCGGGTCGATAATCCTACATAGAATCTGTCGCAAAACGCACAATTCAGGCGGTAAACTCCGGATTGGGAATATTTGTCGGTGTTGACGGCAGTGGGTGGATTCAGGATGCGGGCTAATGGTGTAGGAGTACGAAAAGATATTCGAAGGCCAAGGGACGATAAGAAGTTAGAGAGCTGGGAGAAACTAGGGCCCAGATACAATAAGGATGTCCATTTCTTGGGAAGGGGCGAAACAAGAGGGGAGGGGGAGAAGAGGGCCCGTCTGCGGCGGTGAAGAATACGGGAGAACATGGAGGTCGAATATACATTGGAGTGGGCGAGGTTCCGGATTATGCGGAGTTCGGATGATCTGGATAGGGGGCTGAGGGGGAGCTTCAGGGCACGGTCAATTAGGAATCTTAATGAGGCTTGTTTGTGGGTGGGGGGATGTGAGGAGGAATGGTGTATTAAGTTGGAGATGTGGTCGGTTTACGGAAGACGGAAAAGGAGAGGCGGTTAGTGTGGGGGTTGTTGGTAATGAGGATATCAAGGAAAGGGATGGATCGGTTAGTTTCTAGTTCAAAGGTGAATTGGATATGTGGAGAAAAGGAGTTAAAAATGTTAACGATATTAGTGTGGGTAGTGGATCGGGAATCAAAGAGGATGAGGATGTTATCGACATATCGGAAATACGCGATGACAGAGGGATTATTAAGGAGGGGGGTAACGTATGTTAATTCCAGGTGCTGTAGGAATACCTCAGACAGAAAACTGCTGAGTGGGAATCCCATTCCTAGCCCTGTGGGTTGGGAATAGTAGGAGTTGTTAAAGGAGAAGTAGTTCTGCGAAGAAATTACAGAGAGGATAGCTAGTAGGTCAGTAGTGTCGGGTTTAGGGAAAGACGCAGCAAGTAACAGACGCTCTAGTATAGAAAGGGTGGGGGTGACAGGGATGTTAGTATATAAGTTGGTGATGTCAAGGGACATAAGGGAGAGGTGCTCATCAGTGCAGATGGAAGAAAGGGACTCAGTGAGGGTTAGGGAATTGCGTACATTGTAAGTATTAGGGAGTTAAGGTTGGGTGGGCGAGGGTTAGGTGGGATGAGGCGTCGGAGGTATCTGAAGCGTGGGGATTTGTTGACGACGGAGATAAGGGATTTGTGATACTTAGAAAAAAAAAGAAAAAGAAAAAGCACAGATTTTTGAATTATAATGGCCAATAGAAAAAAAGGGTGTAAACGCTAATTTTATACAAAAAGAAAATATACAAAGGGATGGTGCGCGTTTACGCGGACCGAAAAGAGAACTTATCCGGTTGTCTGAGGACAAGAGGATTTACAGAAAAATAAACAGGCAAGAAATAACAGAATGCAGAGGAAAACAAAAACCATAATAAAGAAACCGAGAAAAAAGGGATCATAATAGATCGGATAAAGAGTTAAGTATTGCATATACATTAAAGTCTGCTTGATAATTGAGAAGCAGGTGGGGGGAGGACTTCTTGGCCTTGAATATTTCGATCGCTTCGAGGGTAGCAGTTTTTTCTGGCCTATTGCAAATACTCCCAATCCGGAGTTTACCACCTGCTTAAATTACATCGGTAGAAGGGTGGATCATAATACTGTTCCTATTGATTAAACAGGTGGTGGCTATACAGTATAACAGAGGGACATCAGGAGTTCCAACTAGTTTCGCCATTTATTCCCGGCTTTGTCAAGGATATATACAGCAAGAGGCATACAAGCCTTTATATACAGAACAGTGGTACAAATTATGCATATACATGAAGCAATAGGATACAAAAGAAATAAAGAGGAAATAATGGCCAACAGGATAAATAGAAAAAGCACATCTACGTAAAATATAACCGAGGTTACAGTACTTCATAGATAAGGCCCCCACTCAAATTTCGAAAATTTTAAATGTCCGTAACTTCCATAAAAATGAAAAAAAATTATTAATATTTGGCATTCATTGCCAACTTCCTAGGGCAATTGTATATACCAAATTTCATTAAAATCCGAGAAGTCAGTGCCAATGCCTGCCCGAACTGACGTGGAATGACCCTATTGTTTCGGATCACCCTGTAAAAATAATACTTGAAATGCTCTGTAGATGTAGCATATGATTACGAGGTTCCTTTTACTTATCTGTGTTCATTTGAATGAGGATAGCACATACATTCATGGAGATATAAAGGTTTCTTCAAAAAAAATATCGAAATTTTTTAAGTTTTTTATTAATAAAATGCAGGGTATTAAACCCAATGCAGTGCCATCTTCAGAAAGCTTGAAAAACTACAGTAGAGACAACACCCTACAATCAAAATATTAAAATATTAAATATTTGATAAAATATGAGCATTTTCACTCAATAACATTTAACTGCGCACGCACAAGTATACCAAAAAGTCTTTTGCATAATTTATTAACCAAATGTGTAGAGTTACTTTTACAAAAAGCCCAAGCAAATATCGTAAGCAAAAATTCTAGAAAATATCGACGATAGCATGAGTTGAATTTCAGCTGCTCTTAAAAATAAACAAAACGATAACAGGTTTTCTCCAATATTTTGTTTGGATCCACTTCATGGCACTGATTTCCAAAATTGGGAAATGTTTTGTCACTGGTCACGTGAATAAATAGAAGAAAACCCTAATTCATTTCGTTATGTATTGTTCTCCAATGAGTCATCTTTCACTAACCATGGAGTGGTTAATCGGCACAACATGCATTATTGGAGTGTTGCAAACCCACACTGACTTCATGAAGTTGAATGTCAGCATCCTTGGACTGTGAACGTATGGTGTAGAATAATTGGCAGAAAACTCATTGGCCCCTACAGCATTGAAGGCAATTTGAATGGTGTAATGTGCCGAGATATTCTCGAAAAAGAACTGCCAATATTACCTGAGGACCTAAGCCTAAGAGTGGGACAGAACATGTGGTTTCACATGACAGTTGTCTAGCATATTATTCGGCAGTAACCTAGCAATTGAAGTACTTAATCGTGATTTTAATGGTCGCTGGATTGGTATAAATGGTTTGTTAAATTGGCCTGTCAGATCACCAAATCTTACTTTGCCAGGATTCTTTCTGTGGAACCACCTGAAAGAAAGAGTTTATAAACAAGAGCCCACAACTCGTGAGAATATGATTAAGCAAATCAGGAATGCTTGTGCCCAAATTGAAGACATACTTTTCAGTTGTGATAATGATTTGAATTGCAGATCAACAAATGCATTGAAATTGATGGACATCATTTTCAGTACTTAATTTAATTGAAAGATCAGATGCGAGGGGACTCACGTAATCAAACCCCCCAAAGGGAACTTTTTTTTTTTAGCAAAAAGAATGAACTGTGTTTAAACTTATTGTAAGGATGATTTTCGAATGGGCGAGGAGTTTCTGCGTTGTTAGTTGGACGGAGAAATTGAAATGATACCTGTAAGCTGTAGATTTTTTCAAGAACCTTTCGTTATTATCCACCTTATTTAATAAATTGTCTAAAATCAATAAGGCCTGTTCAGGATATGCCTGTGTACAAGGTGATTAAAATTATAGTTACGATTACAAAAATCGATAATTTGAAAACTACTCGCCAGAATGACCTGATATTTTAGCAGTACAATCGTGAAGCAATGGAATTTTGTTTGGCGAAGGAAACAAAATAGTTCCAAAATCTGCTGATAGATGGCGCTGGGAGGGTTCACATTGTCTGGAGATATGCAAATTACTAATACGTGACATGCGAACCACAGACATAGCAGCCATAAAAATGCATAGAGTCATCATGACTGACTATGAAGGACCGCGCTCTGATCTTGAAGCTTTTTTATATGAATGATGAATGTGCACTAACAACTATTAGGAAGTTTAGGACATTAAAATCCATAAAATCGCGTCCAATAACCACAAATGGTCCGCGAAAAGTGATTGCTAAATTCGAAGAGACCGGTTCATTTGACATGAAATGGGGTAGAGGTAGGAAACCTTTTCGGCTGGGGCAGTATAAGATGTGGCTACAGCATTATAAGAACACACAAACAGTGATGCTGGAATCAGCAGTGCACGGGGAATTGGCCGAATGCTGGATATGCCGAGCAGCACAGTGCGTAAAGTCCTACGGAACATCTTGTGCTCTTACCCGTACAAGATAACTCATGTGCAGCAGTTGCTACCTGCTGACCTGGATGCATGTAAATCTTTTGCACTACGATTCCTTGCTCGGATGGAAGTGGACAACAAATGACCATGAAACATTCTGTGGTCTGACAAAGCCCACTTCCATTTGCAAGGTTCTGTAAATAAATAAAATTGCAGGATATGGGCAACCAAGAATCCATTCCAGCTACAGCCATTACCTCTTCACTCTGAAAAGGTCACTGTGTAGTGCTGAATAACGGCACAGTTTATCATCGGTCCGTTTTTCTTCGAGGAGATCACACCTGCGGATCCCGTTACCTGCACCGTAATTGGCAAGTGGTATGAAGTACTTTTGTGTAACCATGTCCTTCCGGCACTTCAGCAGCATCAGTGTGTGGTTCTCACAATATTCATGAAAAATGGCGCTCCTCCGCACATTGCTACTCCTGTGAAGCAGCTGCTGAGTGCTTATTTCGGAGATGCTAGGATCATAAGTCGCCATTTTCCAACAACGTGGCCGCCACGTTCCCCCGACTTAAACCCGTGTGATTTCTGGCTTTGGGGGTACCTAAAGAATGTTGTTTACAGCGGGCGGATTGAGAATCTAGCCGACTTGAAGGCAAGCATCACACACCACATCCATTGCATCAGTACAGATACCCTCCGATCTGTTGTGGAGCATGCCATTTTGCACTTCCAATTAGTAGCGGAACAAGGTGGAGGGCGTATCGAACAACTTCTGCCCAATCATCAGTAAGATGTTTATTCCATGAAGCTCTGTCTTTTTGGCATTATCACTATTGTCGCTGTAAACACGTATTCTCGTCTTCTCACTAATAAATTTTTCGTAAACCCCTGAACTCTGTTGTTTCCTTTTGGCTAACAACATTCCTGTGTTTCACGAATCCATTTTTGGTTTTTCCCCTGACATTACCCTGCCAGCGCTATCTATCGGCAATATTGGAACTATTTTTTTTCCTTCACCAAACAAAATTCCATTGCCTCACAATTGTTCTGCTAAAATATCAGGTCATTCTGATGAGTAGTTTTCAAATTATCGATTTTTGAAATCGTAACTTTAATTATAATCACCCTGTAGATCAATAATAAGGATATTCGGTTGTGTATCAACTTTTCAACAGAGACTACTGCATGAAACATAATGTTTGGTATGTTCAGATTTTTAACAACTGGAGGTATTAATGCACAACAGCAGAAAATTATTTTTGTAGATGGAGGGTCCATCACTTTATATTTATACTTTAACATTTGTGCTACTATGTTGAACTTACCACTTCCTGAACTACCTGCGACAAGAGCCGAAAAGTATTGTGTAAATTTAACTGATAGTTGTATTTCCATAATGATGATGATGAAAAGACCAAAATGAAGAAAATTTCCACTAAGGTGACAAGACCTATGTTGAATGTTGAATGATGGAACTCCCTTTTAGAAGGAGTTTTATTTAAAAAAATTCACCACATATATAATTCAAGCTCATTGAAATTATCTGATAAACAGTTTGACACAATGCGGTTACAGGTAAGACAGTTTTTGCGATAACAGAATTTTTCTGGGGATGGCTTTTGCAATGACAGATTATTTTGGAGTATGGTTTTGAGGCGGAATTTCTCCAACAACATTTTTTTAACGACAGAATTTCTCCATGGATGGTTTTTGTGATTACGGAATTTCTTTGTAGATGATTTTAGTGATGACAAAATTTATCGTTAGATCATTTTCATCTCATGTGAAATATCAGGCTAACAAACTTGTTTTTCGGCACATTTTAAATCCCATCTATAGCCGATTTGATATGAGAATAATTATACATTTTTGTGCTGGTGCTGTTATCACTGTAATACATTATTTTTAAAAATTCCTCATAACCAATATAGGGTAATCAACAACAATGGTATACATAAGCTATAGAGATGCATCAAGGGTCCTTTCTGTATGATGGGCAAACGTCGCTCCAGCATCATTGTTAAAGAAATTTCAAAAGCAAAAGGCCTGAGGATGTATAGGGTGATTTCAATCAATAGCGGTTTTTACACGTGTGTTTAAAGTGCAATTGTAGACACTAAATTGAAACAATAAGGGTTTTGAAATTGAAGGTCTTTCTAAAAGGATATAGCTCTACAACAAACAGGCCCATCCTAGTGAGAACACGAAGACAGCAGCAACCACTGCCATACCGACCATCTCGGGATCACCAGTGACAATTAAACCGATACCCGAGAAGAGGCACCTAAATCCGACCAACAGGCGACCCAGGGTGGAATACAGGATGGCACGCAGACTACGTTTTTCAAAACCATCGAATGTTTTGGTAACACAAAGGTGGCTTGCAGTGAGAGGGGCTTGGAAAAAGTGTTGACCCGGACTCTAACAGGTAGAATAATGTTGAATTCAATTTGCTCCTCAGTGAGATCAGCCTTAAATCCAATTTTAAAAATGCTGTTTACAGCTGTAATGTTCTTGATCAGGGTGGGAAATGCGTTTCTGTTAATGCAACCTTCTATCGTCCTCGGAAATGTAGCATGTGAGGTAACTGCATAATAACTTGAGCCATTGTGTTGGGGTGATTTTTCTTCCCCATGGGTGTGTTTGAGGAAAAAGTAACATAGAATTCCGTGTCTTGAAAATGTAACAAGAAATTTCTTTGAAATAGTCTTGAAAATGTTTATTTAAAAATTCCTTTCCTTTATCACTGTTCATTTTTAGCAGAACCAGATTACCACTGAAAATTTTTGAAAAGCTTTCTGAAATGCAAGCCCCGGCTTCGTTTTTAGAGGAATGACCCATGCATATCGAGAGAAAACATCAATGCAGGTAAGAAGAAATTTATACCCGTCATTCTGTTTGGACAGACTCGTTAGGTAAACAGATCTAATTGAAGTTGCTTAAATGAGGAAAAAACGTGTATGCTTGCGAGGATAATAATGGTGAACAGGTTTATTTACTATGTAAGCGGGTACACCTCTTAACCATTTGCGGGTCTCTTTTTTAAGAATGGTTTGTTTGTATAGCTAAACCACGCACACCTCCAAATCCAGCCGGATTTCTACGATTAGAAAAAGCTTCATCCACAGCATGTGCTTAAATTAAACTGTTTGTGGTGTACAAATGTATTTATAAAGTTTGCGAGGTCAGTTGTCAAGTATCTAATCCAATGACTCAGATTTGTCAGCTGTCAATTATCTGAAAATTAAAATTCAAAAAATGCATGATGAAACAAAGTAGTTAATTTTAAGTGTATGTAAAGAGACTTGGAAAAGAATTAAGCGTGGTTTCCACATCACCAGAAACCGGAATCAGAAAATCAAAACGGAAATTTTCCGGTAAGAATGATCCGTTTTCCTTCTGGTGGCGTGAGCTGTTCCACATTAAAAGAAAAGTACATCGGAAAATTAGAAACCAATCGCCATCTGCCGTCAATTTACTATCTCATAGGCCGTGATCCCTGCAACTCCACATATAAAATTGACGACCAACAAACTGCAGCCTTTGCTATGAGCTATCTCTTCTCAATTTTGAAGCGTTTGGCTTTGAAATCTGACAGGGTCTTAATAAAATACCATTTTGATAAAATATAATCCACAGTGACAAAGGTGCACTTAAAGAGGGTTTATTTATTGACATTTAATTATTTTTATAATTTTTTTAACTTTAGGGATTATATTTTTCTTATATCAGACCAAACATAAATACTGCTTTCACCATGCAAATTTTATTAGAAACGAAAAATATCTACTGCCAAACTATAATGACTATAAGGGCATGCGGATTATGACTTTTTTTTTGTAGTCTTTAATAAAATAAATATAAATTGTAACAACTTTTCATTTTATGAAACAATAATAGTAGCAAATTGGAAAATTGAGATTATGATTACAAAATGGATTACTGACTTCTGTACATATTAAAATGAACTTAGGAAGAAAAAATAAAAAAAAAATTCGAGGGCGGGATTCGAACCCGTACCTGCAAAATAGGACGCTTGCAACATGACGCTGTGCTACAACAATAAGCTCGAAGTTGATATTAAAATTTTGGTATTTATAAACAAATAACATTGGTGATAAACTTTTATGAAGTTTTTTTTCCTCTAGAAACTTATCAAGGTGAATGCAGAGCAGCTTCTTTTCAATATTCTTTTTATTTTTAGACATATTCTTTGAAGTTCGCCAAGGGAGATGGAGAGAATGCAGGCTTGATTCGATAGAGGAAATAATGGCGGCAAAGCGCCAGACTGACAGCAGCAAAGCCGACGCGATGACGTCATGCCGATGCTGCCTTCTGATTGGTTTGCCATTCTTTGGTGAAACGGAATGGAAATTGTTCTTCAACACAGCTCAACAAACTTTCCATTGAAATTCTGGTGATCAAAAACGGAATGGAAAGGAAGTGACGTCATAAAAATTTTCCGTTATGGTTCTGTTCTGGCGTGATTCCGGTGATGTGGAAACCACGCCTCAGGCTGCAATAGGAACAAAAGATAATTAGGCCCCACTACACCTCCCATGCACTTAAAAACCTGGGCTCGAAACGAGACCAAAATTTTTTCCTTTGACATCTTCTCCCTTTGGCTGTTAGCTACGAACCTTCTATCCTGTTATCAATTTTTCCGCTATGGTCACTATTCCGTGACTACTCCAGAGCTATTCTCCTTTGTAGCGGTTACCATTCCAGCATTCGGGTGGTTAGTTTAGGGGCTCAGAATCCCTCCTGGCCTCCCACTTTCTCTCTTCACTCAAATCGCCTCACAAATTGTTGTTTTTGCCATTGCTATAAAGATTTATGGAGGTAACAGTAGCCCACTCCTAATTAAAGGGTCTACACGACGCGTTCAGTAACCGTCACTTTTCCTGCATAATTACGCGCATCAAATGTTTATTCAACTAAACCCCGACGGTTCATATACAGGGTGTTTCAAAATTACACCACCAAACTTGGCAAAACGTTAGAGGGTATCAATGTGAACATCTTTTGTTAATAACGTTTTATTCTAAAATGATTGTGCAGTCAGCTACAGTACAAAGAATCCACTGTTTCATCCTGCTTATTCGGAGTCCCATTAGCAAAAAGACAATATTGCTTAATGTTTTGAATAACATTAATTTGCCCACCACAGAATAATGGTTCATTCCTTGCTTAATGTTTTGAATAACATTAATTTACCCACCACAGAATAATGGGAAAGCAATGGTTCATTCCTTTAAATCCATGGTTAGCAATTACGCACATGGTTAGTACAGAAAGCAATTGTAAAGTTTAGTTGTCAATTGGAACCATTGCAAGCACACACAGAATGCAGACATACTCAAATGAAGAATTGGCTGACATGCATTTCGTGTATGGAGCAGCCAATGGGAATGGGAGAGCTGCAGTTAGGCTGTACCAGGAAAGATACCCCACCAGACGTGTGCCTCACTATCAGACATTCACGAATCTGCATCGGCGACTTCGTGAAACAGGATCTTTCTCCAGGAACATGGGCAACGCAGGACGACTACGTAACAGGAACGTAGCGCTACAGTACGAGATTCTGCAACAATTTGCTGATAACCCAACAACAAGTGTACAACAAGTGAACCACACTTATGTTTGGAGAGTTGTGCACGAGAATTTGCTGTATACATTCCACCGGCAAAAGGTCCAATCATTGAAGTTAACTTACAACCCTCTTCGTGAAGCATTTGCAACGTGGTATTTAGCACAAAATCACACGGATCCAACATTCACATCTCGTGTATTATTCACAGATGAAGCCATGTTCACATGAGCGGGAATGTTTAATTCACACAATGCACACCTGTTGGCCCATGAGAATCCACACGCACGTTTTCTCCCTGCATATGAACAGCGCTACAGTATTAACGTTTGGCGTGGAATTGTGCATGAACAATTGATTGGCCCATACATTGAATCCACACGCACGTTTTCTTCCTTAACTGGGCATACATACAACATGTTTCTTCAGCATGTGTTACCAGAAGTGTTGGAAGACATACCACTGAGAGTTTGCCAAGATATATGTTACCAGCATGAGGGGGCACCACCCCATTTCTCCCAGGAAGTACGTGATTACCTTGATGCAAGATTTCCAAACAAATGGATCGGTCGTGGAGGTCCTATTAACTGGCCACAAAGGTCACCTGACCTCACGTCTGGACTACTTCCTCTGGGGGCATATGAAAAGTGTGGTGTATGAAACTCCTGTTGAGTCACAGGAAGATCTTGTGGCACGTGTGGTGGCTGCTGCAGCAATGGTAAACGAGATGCCTAGAGTGTTTCAGCGCATCAACCGTTCCATGTTGCGATGATGTGAGACTTGCATTGAAACAGGTGGTGGACATTTCGAGCACATTAAGTAGTAATAAGACATTACTGACTTGTCTAATTAATGTTCTTTGTACTGATGTGAATAAACGTGTTAAAGGTTAACAGTGTTTCTGTTCATGTTACTTAATTGAATCCACGTACTGCAGTTGACTGCAGAATCATTTTAAAATAAAACTTATTAACAAAAGATGTTCAAGTAAAAATTATGACTTATGTGGATAAATGTAATGTAAGCAGAAAGAATAACTCTTTAGCCACAACAAATAGGAAAAATACAACCCGTAAGATCTTTTCAGAAGCGATTGCTACCATCATTCAGCAGTAAAGGAGCCCCTCTAGTCGGTATCGATGAGAGAACTCCCTGTATAGAAACGCCTAAGCGTATTTATAAGGTACGTTGACCAATCCCGTTCAAACTGCGAAAGACTCAAGTGTTCTTTCGTGTTGATTGGTTGATCATTCTGGCCAGCCATTTAATAACCGAAGAATCGCTAATTAGGCCCATATCTAAGTTAAGAATCGATTTTTTATCTAATCGATGTATTGCAATGCTTTCAAAAGGGTCCAGAAGGTGTTTCTTGTTTATTGAAGATATCATTTTTACATTAGTAATAGGGAAGTCGTGCCGGTATCGATGGAATGCTTAGCAACTGCCGACTGATTAGTCCTTCCATATTTTGTGTGTGCCAAGTGTTCTTTATATCTGGTTTTAATATTTGACCTTGTCACATTGCACACATTTGATTTCGTAAGTAACGTGGGGACTTTGTCCTTTGGGTTTGGTAGGAAGTCCTTAATTTTGTTCGGGTTACTGAAACAAATGGAAAGGCCACAAGATTTAAGTGCTGAGCTGAGTCATCTGACAAGATGCTTATTGTAGGGTAAAGAAATCATACTTTTCTTTGTTTTTGTGTCTGCCAAGCGTTGTGATGTCGTTAATGAACTTCTTGAATTTCCTTTTTCTGAATAAATCCACAATGGTGCGAATGTTGTATCCGTTTCTGGTCGCGATGTTCTTGATAAGGTTGATTTCTTTCTGGAACCGTTCTTGACTCAATGGAATGTTGAGAGCCCTGTCTAGCATTAAAATAAAGGTGGCAGTCTTCTGGTTCCACGGGTGGCTGGAGTCCCTTGGAATGCAGTTGAGCCCGTTCGACGGTTTCCAGTAAATGTCAAATTCTAAATGATCTTGCCTTCTAAAGATTATTACATCCAGGAATGGAAGCTTCTGATCTTCTTCCAATTCCATAGTGAACTGCACTGATGGGAAAAAACTATTTCAAATAGTTTGACCAACCAATCAACACGAAAGAACACTTGAGTCTTTCGCAGTTTGAACGGGATTGGTCAATGTTCCTTATAAATATGCTTAGGCGTTTCTATACAGGCAATCGACAATCGATTGTCTATACAGGCAGTTCTCTCATCGATACCGACTAGAGGGGCTCCTGGACTGCTGAACGATGGTAGCAATCGCTTCCGAAAAGATCTTACAAGTTGTATTTTTCGTATTTGTTGTGGCGAAAGAGTTATTTATTTCTACTTACATTACATTTATCCACATAAGTTTTAATTTTTTCTTAACCATTGCTTCTCAGGCAAACAAGTATAAGGAAAAGAATTATTTTTTTAGACTTAATTTTAGAATAGGTTCTATTAAGGCGGACATATGTTTCCTTAACCAATGCAAGCACCATAAGATTTTTCATAAGTTTATTGAGGGTTTCAGATTTAGAAACCACAAAGACACCTGCTTAAAGAAAATCCTTACCTCAGTCAAGCGCCAAAGGCTCACAATGAAGATAGGCACTTTGTATTACAAACTATCCCTTTGCGAAGCCAAGGCTTACGATCTACATTTATTTCTTAGTAAACGTATATGCAAAAAAGATTGGGACAATTTTCTTTGGAAGGTTAATTATGTGAACCAAGCCAAACTAGACACAAAAAGCGCTAATTTAGAGCATAAACTTGACATAATCATTAGAGATCATCAACCTAGGATAGAACCAGGTAATACAAATAATAGTAATATAGTTGTTAACCAAACGGACCAAAGATTCAGCAATAATGAAATCAAGCTCCTCTCTAAGGGATTAAAATTTTCTGTTAATATAAACATAAAGACATTCAAGCATTGATAGGACACTTAGAAGGAGGGTTCAAATTTCTACTGGAATCTCGAAAGAAAGGGCTTAGAGAACAATGTACCCAAATTCTTAACCGTAACTGGAGGAGTTACAACTCTACAGATAATTTTATGGATTTCTCCACCACTATCAAAAGTCTTAATAGTAAAGAGTGCTTTTACTTGAAGAGCGACAAGGGCAATAGCATAGTTATTCTCAGTAAAGAGGACTATTATCAGAGGGTGGGGGCTCTTATATCCGAAGGCCCTTTCACAATAGTCAATAAAAACCCGCTACCCAAACTCATTAGGGACATCAAAAAAGCGGTCAAATCCAGTCCGAATCTAATTCCCTAGGGAAATTAGTTTCATCATTGATTATTAGCAATCCTGTTTTACCACGTCTATATTGTTTAGCAAAAATACACAAACCAGGTAGGAAAATGCGGCCGATTGAGTCAAATATGTGCTCCCCAACATACCGAATTTCAAAGTTTTTAGCCAATTTTTTAAAAACTTTGAAACTGTCAGATTGCGACAGCTCAGTCAAAAACAGAATCGATTTAGTTAAAAAGGTACAGGACAGGACAATTAAGGAAGGTGAAGTAGTGATCTCCTTTGACATAGTATCTTTATTTCCTAGCATCCCTTTACAACCAACATCCTGCACAACAAAGTGCCAACCAAGGTACAAGACGAATGTCTGAAACTTATTAGACTTTGCATTAACAATAATATCTTTAGTTTTCAAGATAAAGTATACAAGATGACAGAAGGCACACCAATGTGCTCCTGCTTAAGTCCCATCTTGGCAGAAGTATTCCTAAAAAGTTTTGAAGACATGCTCAGAAATTCAAACTTCTACTTTCCAGATTGTTGGTTCCACTATGTGGATGACATTTTTACTATTTTTGATATGAATAAGTGCGATGTTAATGATTTTATCCAACAATTAAATAGTTTTTTCCCATCAGTCCAGTTCACTATGGAATTGGAAGAAGATCAGAAGCTTCCATTCCTGGATGTAATAATCTTTAGAAAGCAAGATTATTTAGAGAATTTGGCATTTACCGGAAACCGTCGAACGGGCTCAACTACATTCCAAAGGACTCCAGCCACCAGTGGAACCAGAAGACTGCCACCTTTATTCAATGCTAGACAGGGCTCTCAACATTCCATTGAGCCAAGAACGGTTCCAGAAAGAAATCAACCTTATCAAGAACATCGCGACCAGAAACGGATACAACAATCGCACCATTGTGGATTTATTCAGAAAAAGGAAATTCAAGAAGTTCATTAACGACATCACAACGCTTGACAGACACAAAAACAAATCACTACCCTACAATAAGCATCTTGTCAGAGGACTCAGCTCAGCACTTAAATCTTGTGGCCTTTCCATTTGTTTCAGTAACCCGAACAAAATTAAGGACTTCCTACCAAAGCCAAAGGACAAAATCCCTAAGTTACTAAATTCAGGAATCTATGAAATCAAATGTGCGCAATGTGATAAGGTTTATCGAGGTCAAACAGCGCGCAATATTAAAACCAGATATAAAGAACACTTGGCACACAGAAAATACGGAAGGACTAATCAGTCGGCAGTTGGTAAGCACTCCATCGATACTGGCCACAACTTCCCTACTACTAATGTAAAAATGATATCTTCAATAAACAAGAAGCACCTTCTGGACCCTTTTGAAATACACCGGTTAGATAAAAAATCGATTATTAACTTAGATATGGGCCCAATTAGCGATTCTTCATTAATTAAGTGGCTGGCCAGAATGACCAACCAATCAACACGAAAGAACACTTGACTCTTTCGCAGTTTGAACGGGATTGGTCAACGTTCCTTATAAATATGCCTAGGCATTTCTGTACAGGCAATCGACAATAGATTGTCAATTGTCTATACAGGCAGTTCTCTCATCGATACCAACTAGAAGGGCTCCTGGACTGCTGAATAATGGTAGCAATCGCTTCCGAAAAGATCTTACAGATTGTATTTTTCCTATTTGTTGTGGCGAAAGAGTTATTTATTTCTACTTACAAAAGATGTTCAAATTGATCCCCTCTAACGTTTTGCCAAGTTTGGTGGGTGCAATTTTAAAACACCCTGTATATAGTCTGGCCAGACTTATACCCGAATTAGGGACATAAACGATATTCACTCAACTTTTCTGGTGCATTCTACTCGCGAAATGTTTGCATGATTTTTTTAAAATTTAAACTCTAATAGTGCCAGTCGAAATAGAAACAACTTGAGGTATTCGTTTGCAGTAATCTAACATTTATACTATGGGACAGCTGCGGTTCTCACCTTATCAAATAAAAGTCAATTTTTATCCTCACCCGTGTATTTTTAGAATTTTACGTAACTGCCCTGCAATTATTTTTTCAGTATTGTTACTGCGAGGTTTTTTTTTATCTATTAATATTTCAATGTTTTCTTTATATAATCATATCTTCGGAAAAAGGGCCTTTAAAAGCTCAGCAAATATTAATTTGTTTCGTTTAAGTTGAATAAACATTTGATGCACGTAATTAGGCAGGAAAAGTGATGGTTAACGAACGCATCATGTAGACCCTTTAAATAGGAGGGGGCTACTGTAACCTCCATAACTCTTTATAGCAATGGCAAAAACAACAATTTGTGAGGCAATTCGAGTGAAAGAGAGAAAGTGGGAGTCCAGGAGGGATTATGAGCCCCCAAAACTAACCACCCGAATGCTGGAATGGTAACCCCTATAAAGGAGAATAGCTCTGGAGTAGTCACGGAATAGTGACCAGAGCAGAAAATTTATAACAGGACGGTAGGTTCATGGTTAACAGCCGAAAGGAGAAGACGTCAAATGTTCATGGTCTAATTTTGTGCCCATGTGGCAGGATCGCTACAATATATATATATATATATATATATATATATATATGTGACAAAAAACAAATGGTAGATAATGATACACATGGTATAGTGATGCATTTTGTCCCTATGAACATGGAGTCGGAACTCCCCCATTTCAGAAATATGTGAGAGGTAAAATTGGGTTGCTTCCCCAGCTAGGTGGCTTCCTGGCATACAGGGATATAACGTCGCACACTGGAAATACATAATGTACAGGTCCATAGTAAATGCAAATGCAGTTGCAAGGTTGTCTCGTTCAGTTTCTGTTAGTCATACGACTGTCCATACACCCATACTGCGGTTTGAAATCAAGAGGGCATGCTTCTACGTGTGATCACATGATAAACCACTTCACACATGAACAACTGGCTGACATGCATTTGATGTATGGTTCTGAAATTGGCAACAGTGCAGCAGCTCAACAGTTGTAACATGAATGTATCCCACGCTGTGTTTGTTCTGATGCATGAATATTCCCCGAAATCCATTGATGTCTGTGAAAAACTTGTTCCCTTACTGTCCACCGGGAACAGGGACTGGGCATGCAAGAACTGTACTTATTGTTGCTGTGGAGGAGGTGCTGCAAATGTTGGCAGACAACCTACACACCAGCACCTGTGCAGTAGCAAATGCTTTGGGTCTGCACCAATGGCAAGTGTGGTGCATGTTAAACACAAATGGATTTCACCCATGTCATCATCAACATGTTCAAGTGCTCAATGCTGACGACTATGGCCTATGCCACGCATTTGCGCAGTAGTTCCTCAGGGACGTCATCAATCATCCTGCATTTGAACAAAACGCTATGTTTACTGGCTAGGCCTGCTTTGGTAGAGAGGCTGTTGTTTACAATTACCACAATGACCACATGTGAACAACCGCCAATCCTCATGCAACAGTTTCTCGTGGACACCAACAGCGATTCAGCATCAACATGCTGGCAGGCATTGTTAGCAGCCAGCTCACTGGTCCATACCTTCTACCTACCCATCTCAATGCCTGCATATACTGCACATTTCTGGAAGAGGCATTACCAGAGTTGTTGGAAGACATGCCCCTAGCTGGTTGCCAGCATCTGTGGTTAAAACACGACGTAACTCCTGCACATTTTCGTACCACTGTCAGGCAATACCTGGACAATGCATACAATGGTCATTGCATAGCACGGGGTGGTCCAGTTGCTGGTCACCACGTTCACCAGATCCACCCCCTGGATTACTTTGTGTGAGGGTACATGAAGACTCAGATATACGAAAAGCCCGACACATCTGTCGACAATCTGGTTGCCTGCATCGCAGCCATCAGTGAAGAGCAATTGAATCGTTACTTCGCAAATGCGATCTCTGTATCCAAGTTGGTGGACCTAATTCTGAGCACCTTTTGTAAGAGAGGTGGATAAAATTCTCCTGGACGTACGAGTATGTCCTGTTTGTTGTATTATGTAGCACAGTAATCTTTCCCTGTATGCCAGGAAGCCACCTTGCTGGGGAAGCAACCCTTGTTCACTCCCCATATCTCTAAAATGGAGTTCTGACTCAATGTTCATAGAGCAAAATGCATCAGAATACCATGATAAATTATGTGCATCATTATCTACCATTTGTTTTTTGTCACCCTGTATAAGTCTTATATATATATATATATATGGTGTCACCAGGTATAAGTCTTAGTGAGAACCATATGCTTAAGACCCTTTTGCTCTGAGAACCAAGACCACCGCCCTGTGCTGGTCTTTAGCACCACCACCCTAGGCATATGCCACACAAGAACCAAAATTAATTTACAGGCTCTAGACACCTATTTACTGCAGCAATCACGTGATTAAACTGCACTCATCAGTCATGTGAGCAACCACATCCAAGGATGGCATCCCAACCAACAGACGTCACATCCGGCCCCACCCAAGTAGGAGACTCCAAAATAAAAGGAAATACTTGAAGGAAATTAAAAATTTACAACCCATTGTTTAAAGAACCCCACCCTCATATTGGTAATTAAACATTGACATTCCCATTGTACTAAGAGTTTGCCCCACTGATACAGCAGTCATGGTCCTTGAGGATTGTTTGAGAGCTTCCTGTCTTGCAGAAGCTAGACTTCTTCTCTGAAACTGATGTCGACATTGTCAAAATTTAACACCACAGGCTCGGGGTTGGAAGAAAGGTCATCAGTTGTGAAGATGTATGACTTAAAGAAACCCTTTATTAGTGAGAAGTTTAAGACGTCACTTTAAGGGGAATGATCTCAGTAATAAGTGTCCTCCACTGGTCCAGCAGCGATAAAGTTGTCCTTATCTTGTATGTACCTGTACAAATCATGCCGTTGTAGATCTGGCAACATTGTCTAAGAAGACCAGTTTGGAACATCTCTATCACATGATCATACCAGCGCAACTGTGATCTCTCAATTCGGAAAAGTACCAGCTCATCACATAAAGACTCCCTTTATTGTGCTGCTGTAAAGTCTTTCTAGTAAGGTAACACCTGCCACACCTCTCAAGAATCTCATTCGGCTGCTTGTACCCATGATCGCACTCTTTCGGTCATTACCCAAAACTTCCCTTCCCATATCACAAAAATGAGGAGACATCCCTGTGGCTTCGGCAATAGAGGCATTGATAGCTATTTCAGTAAATGTTAAGCATCTTTCCCAGTTCTTTTATCGTCATTCATGTAGTTGCATAGCTCTTTTATTACAGTTTGGTTTGTCCTTTCGGATGACTGTCCGATTGTGGATGGAAGGTGCTAGCGAATTTCAAAGAAGAACCTAGCATTCGGAAGATTTCCTTCCACATGGAGGAGGTAAATCGCACATCCTGATCCATATTATTGCTTTAGGCAAACCATGTATCTTAAAAACTTGAATCATGAGTACTTGTGCAGTTTCCTCCGCCGTGATGGTGGTCTTACACGTGAACAGCAGAACTCTTTTCAAAAGTTTATCAGTTACTGTAAAAAGGGCATCGTTTCCCTGATCAGGCACAGGAAGCAGTACTAGCACAAAGTCCAAAGATATCGTATGCCACCTCTACTGAGGAATTTCGAGAGCTTGTAATTCCCCGTAAGGCAAATCCATGGGTAATTTATTATGCAGACATACCTCACACGATGCAACATAGTCTCTTACATCATTTTCCAAACGTTTCCAATAATAAATTTTGGACAGGTTGGCAACTAAGATACAGACCCTGCCACTGGATCATCATGCAGGGCTTTGATTAACTGATCCATAATATCTTCCGCTTGGGGAATTAGCAGTAGAATCCTTGTCTTTTCTCGACGAAAAATTAATTCGTCCTTTATAAACCATGGTGTTTTCACCATTTGAAGAATTTTCTGTGCCCGATCGTCGCTTTTATACCCTGCTTTGAATTTACTAACTAAGCAGTCAGTTAATTTCCATTGCGATAATGCTGCATATACCTCCTTATCCTCTTGTTAGTTTTCCTCTTTTTTCTTTGGGAATGTATGTCGGTTAAATTCCTTGGCGAATCCTGTTAATGTCTTATCCTGTACATTCCAGCGAGTAACCTTATATTGATCCCCACTATCCATTTTCATAGTCATCAGTTCCATAGCCTTTAGTAAATAAGCAATATTATGATCAGCTACCTGCTTCCCTTCTTCCCCAAATGCATTGTACTTTTTTTTTTCAGGAAAACCGACAATTGTGACGCTAAACATAAAAATACTTGTTGATAAATTTAGTCTTCTTTGGACCTCTCTGTATTTGTCTTTCTAATTTGCTTTCTGCCATCGTGAACTAATTGAAGTCACATACACGCACATAGACAAAATTTGCACACAATGGAACAGTACTAGTTGATAAACACTTTAAATGTTCTACTCACATTAATCAGTGAGATAAATTTTGACTATCCAAAAACGTTCGTTGGGTGGGTTGGGCAGGAAACATAACCTCAAATGTCTAGAGGCCGCTGTCGCTGGCTAGAATCTAGTGGAAAAATATTAAATTGCGACCTTACAGACCTGGTGACCACGCCTGGTACCAAAACGTTCTGCTCTGTCACGTGGTAAAACTAGACAAGAGAAGGAACAAAAGCAAATAGCATCGAAAAATATAATAAAGTTTATTTCGTTTAATTTACAGTGGAAGCGTCAAATTACGTAAGTTGAATTTAATTTGATTTTAAATCTTCACACTAAAGGCAGTCACTTAGTTAAACTTAGATGAAGTACAAAGAGTAATACTTGAAGAACGAGTTAAAATCAGACGACTGCACTGACTGACGCTCGTAGGCAGAAAACAAAGGAGGCAGAAGCAAATAATCACAGTTAGTGTAGCACAAATACGAATCTCCAAAAATTAATAAATACCTTAAAGTGAAGCAAATAAATCCGTAACGCTGTATTTGCAGCATGGGCAAATGTAATCACACTCGCAGAAAGAAAATTAACGACTACGCACCTTGGCTGCACGGCACACTTTCTTGTAGCACTATAAAGCAGCACAAGTTAAAACATTTAATTGGGGCACACTGAAAGCACTCCACGTTGTGTCGACGAAGATAAACACACTCTTATCACTTGTAGCACATTAATGCGCGATGCACAACACCACAAAACAAAACTACACTGCACAATAATACACTATCAGCAAAGCACAAATTAACAAAAGTCAGAGGTTTCTCCCTCACTGAAATACTTATTTACGAACTTGCAGGTGCGACCTTTGTACACTGAATGTAATACTGACATTCAGTGAAGCTGAAGAGCTGTAGATGAAAAGATGCTTAGTTACCATGGACGCTTTAAATTACAATTGGGTTGCTTAATGCCTTCTCCAGTGTCTGACACGAATAGGAAAATGAAGTCTTTGTCGCTGACGCAAAAACTTTAATAGACGTGTGGTGATATCAAATGAGGTAAAAGTTCCCGTAGCATTTTCGCTTTTACAACGGAGCAGGTAAAGGTAATTACAAAATTCCCCTTGTTCCTCCTACAGCATAACCCTCTAACAAAGAGAGGGCCCCAACGAACAATCGAATTTTTTGATGCCCTTTGGTAGGATGCTAGTCTGATATGTCCTTTTTGTAAAACCAAGTCCGCAGCCTCCAACTTGGCCTTATTTTTGAGGAAAATCCCTTTTAAAGTTTGTGTTATATAAATAGTGCAAACTGTACCTTGGCAATCATCACAACAGCGGCAGCCGAACAGGTAACGTCGTGGCGTACGAACTGTAAGATCACGAGTTCGAATCCACCCGTGTTAGGATTTGTTTTTTTTTTTCTTTTAATGTTTTGTAACTGTGCTATCATCCACTTTTTAATATATTTTTCTGTTATAATATGCTGTTATAATGAAAAATTTCTTTTCTGGAATGCATGAAAAAGGAAAACTGCAACTGCAAGATTGTGTCCTGCATTCATCCAATGTTCTTTGTGTCGCACAAGTGTTTCAAATGTTTTTTTGAAGAATACCATCCAGCACGTTGTATTCGACAAGCCTAACCGTAAATATTCTACAACTTCGAAATTATTTGTTAAACGACTATTTTATGTTATTTTATTATAGCACCCAATATGGACAAGAAGCAAAGACATGAAAACCTGAACATATGAAAAAATGAAAAGTTAAACATTAAAAATTTGTTTTTTCTTTAAATCGACATATGTTTATGAATTATTTACACTTTTATAAGAGATATTATTATCATAATAAGTTGAAAATGTGTTCCTTATTGCTCTTACTTGTTAAAAATATTTTTTTCATTATAACAGAAAAATATATTAAAAAGTATACTATAGCACAGTTACAAAACATTAAAAGAAAAAAAACAAAAAAACAAAGCCTAACACGGGTGGATTCGAACTCCAGATCTTACGATTTGTACACCACGATGTTACCTGTTCGGCTGCCGCTGTTGTTATGATTGCCAAGGTACAGTTTACACTAAAATTATATAACACAGATTTTAAAAAAGATTTTCTCGAAAATAAGGCCAAGTTGGAGGCTGCGGACTTGATTTACGAAAAGGACATATCAGACTACCATCCTACCAAAGGGCATCAAAAAATTTGATTGTTCGTTGGGGCCCTCTCCTTGTAATGAGAATGGGAAAAGACCTAAACAACACATTATTTCCGTTATCAATGAGACTGTGTTGGCAAAAACACTCAAGAATAGCTGATGCACGACAATAGACACTTTGCAGTGTATAACCGTAATATTTGTAATGAAAAGAGCATGTACCTCACAGTAGAATGTCAGAGTTATCTGCTTATATAGCTCGCTGATACGTTTGATGCTAGCAATGTGGAATATTCTCCATCGAGCATATTACATTTGCTGGCTCCAGGAGGCAGTTTGGCGAATGGAAAAGGTCTATTACCTCCGCAGCATAAGAAATTTCCAGTAACAAATGATGCTTGGTGACAGCGCTGACCTTTCCTCTTTGAAGAAACATGCGGCTTTTTCTTTATGCTGAGAAAATAATGAAGAGAGTGCAATGTCTCTTCTCTGAAGATTCTCCGCTCTCGCCCCGCTGAACGAAATGCTCCCATCCGCCATTGCTCTCCTCGCTCTCGGTCTTTTCTTATGGGCTAAGGAATCGGTGCGTCTCATGGCTACATTCCTCTTATCGTTCGTCAGGCCTTCCTTTTTTGTCGACCACGAATTTGCTGCGTTCGCCTCAACATCGTCCTCTTTCCACCAAGACCGATCATGTTCTTTCTGATTATCTCTATTCTTGCTCTCTTGTCTTGTGATCGCCTTGGATTGGCCAGAAGACACTGACGATCGTCTCTCTCGTCACAGAGGCTGGAATGCATCATGATCCTAGTTGAGAAGGATTTACCATATGACAACCAGACCTGTTTTTCTTATTTCATCATCTACTAATATAAACCAGATATGAAACTAATAAATTAATCAATATCAAAATAAAAAAAGTCAATAAAAATAAAACAAAAAGTGCTAGTTAGATTAGTTATAAATACATACAGGTGCTCATGCAGCACATAACAGCAGGAAAAAGAAAAATACAACTGAACAAAACCCAGAGGTTTGGAGACTAACGAAGTTGCAAAACAGCCGACACCAGCACTACCCGATCACATCTGTATAGGCACCAACAATAAGGAAAAGGAATATCCGGAATAGAAATTCAAAGAACAAAAAAACAAAACAATTTACGAGAAGGGCAACAATAGTCCGTCTAGAATTTCTCATACGATACTAGAAGTAAATTTAGTAGGCTGAATTAATTATCGGTCCGGGAGCTCAAGAAATAACCCCTCTCCCCCCCCCAAAAAAAAGGAAAAAGGAAGGGAGCTCAAATCAGAGAGACTACAGTAAAATAAAGTGTTTCAGGTACCTCCGAAAAGAAAAATATACAGGGATGTTATGAACATCCTCAGTTAGTCTGGTGCATTCCACAGTTGCAGCATTCAAAAGTAGTTTATTGGCTATTTGTTTATGGCCATTGGGAGGAACACATTTGAGAATAGCTAGTGAAATAGTTGTGCCTATGAGAGACTAATGTTGGAACAATCGGGATGGAAATATTAAGACATGAGACCTTAAAAAAAAAATTGCATAGATGATACTTATAAGCTTTACAAAAACTTTAGAAAAATTATACGAAACAGGAGTACGAGGAGAGTTTTTCCAAAAGAGTTTGAAGAAACCGTTTTTGAAGTGCAAAGACTCGGAAAAGATTAAAAGCAGCAGTAGCACCCCAAAAAATGACACCGTAACACAGATTTGAATGAAGTAGTTCATTATATAGTAGAATAAGCATTTGCTGAGACAAGTAGTGCAATCTGGAGAAAACACCCATATTTCTATTTAATTTTGAGATAACAGTATGTGGAAGCCCCAGGACAAATCATGTGAAAGCACTATTCCCAGATATCTAAAAAAATTTATTACATTTATTTGACAATTTCTATATAAACACTAGATACTCTGGGAACATTTTGCTCGTTACGCTGGTAAAAATACATAACTTACATTTTAGTAACATTAATTTTTAACCCTTTACGACAACTGCAATCAGACAATGCCGAAGAAGTACTGTTAGTCCTCTTGTTAGTACGTGCGGTCCTCTTGTTAGTTCATCACTACACGCTAAAATGTTTCCCCATGCTGATACCTTGATAGAGTAATTTCATTGAACACCACTAGAGTCCACGTCAATCGCTGCTTTTCACGAATTACTCACGAGTAATTGAGCACCTTGGCTCTTTACTGTCCTCCCATCTCCTGTCCGCAGGGGGAGGAGTTCTGAACGTTTTTTGGCTGAGTAACGTGTTCCCTACCCTGATTCGCTCGGTTTTGTTGATTCGCAGGTGTTTTAGCTTGCTCCTCCTGAGCCCTTAACCTTGTTCGACAAAAACATTGGGTGTGACCTTCGCGATGACAATAAAAGCACTTATTTGTTCTACGTT
>JAHWFO010093546.1:3270883-3297503 GCA_023313115.1 Rhysida immarginata
GCGTTTCTATTCTTTCAGGCAACTGTTCTCGCGAACTTTTGTTTAACTCTCCTAATTTTAATTTTAACATTTCATCCACTCATTTACTGATTAACATATTAATATCTAATTCCTTTTTGTCTCCTACCAATTCCGCGTCACTTTTTCCTACTGAATTTAGCCCATATACTTTCCTGTCGCGAATTTTAAGTCAATTTCATCCTCTTCTTCTGCATAATTATTAGCATTTTCCAAATTATCCGTTTTTCTGAATAATACAGTTTTCTGTAAACTGGGTCGCAAACCCTCTAAGAATTTATCTTTAATCTTTTCCTCAATAACTGTTTCGCGAATGCTCTTTTAACATCTGCATCTTGGCCTACCCCCTCTACTTGAATCATCGTTTTCTTTCCCAGTGCCTGAATACGCATAGCATAATGTCTAACAGTTTCTCATTTTTCCTGATGACATTCGGAAAATAATCTTTCACTTCTCACTTTGGCTCCTTGCCAAATCGCTTTATTATCTTTTTCTTTAATTCATTATAATTGTTTATCTCTGCCATTGCCTGATCATGCCTACAATAAAACAGAGTGTTCCTGGTTAACTTGATTTTTGCTATGTTAAATTTATATTCTGGTACCCAATTACAAACTGTGCTAATTTCATCAGTTTTTTTGAAAAAATAATGTGGGATCCGTAGACCCATCATAATGACCCACTTCGCTTGCCAAACCAAAAGATGCTTGAGCCATCTTTCTTTCTCTTTTAAGATGTCAAAATTAATTTGCCACTTAATATACCCTCCTAGGTCTTAAAATTAAATTTTTATCTGATTTACGCAACTTTTAAAAATACCATGAAAATTAAATCACTTTATTGAATAACTCAAATATCCTGTCACACTGCGTCAATTTATGTAAGGGTCCGTTTACTGCACCTTAATTGCCATATCCAATAAGATTAAAAAAGACCGCGCCACCCGATTATTATCGGGTAAAATGTTAATTAATTAATTACCAAATTATATTAAAACCCAATACTGAATCTTATATAGTATTTCTTCTATCACAGATCCGTGCTGAGAAGGGTTGAGTTAAGAAAGAGGAACTCAATTTTAAGTTTAACAGTAACAATGAGATTTATTCATTTTAAAATAAGAATGAAAATTAAATGAAGATTAAAATATGAGTTTGCACTACTAGCTTTACTAACCTAATCAGGTTCCAGTAAATATGAATCTGAACCATCTTTTAATTATAAAATGTTACCAATAAGAATTTATAAAAAAGAGAATGCTTTCATGGCGCAGGGAAAACAGATTATACATACTCTTAGTGACGAGACAAATGGTCTTGCTTCTTAAAAATCTGGGCTCTGTGATCTTCTGCCGATGTTTTGTGGCTCAAATGGGAATCTTCGAATGTGATCGCGTCATTTTTGGGACAATACTAACTGAATTTTACGGGATAACTGTCATTATTTAGGTTGGGTCGCAACTATATGATATCTTTCATTAAAAAGCCTCGGTTTCGAGCAAAATTATAGTTAAAATTTTGCACCTTGGGAATAAAATAAAAGAATAAAGAAACAACTAAAGGAATTTTGGTATTCCCTTCATGGCGGACGCCCGTGAGCCGGGTACAGGGAGCAAAAGGGTTGCTACCGGTCGGATTACTATGATCCAACCCCACCACTTACGCTTCGGTGCGCCCGCACATGAGAGGGCGAGAATTGGAAAAATTGCAGCTTGTGTCCTAGACGGTGCAGTCTAAGAGAATCTCCCAAAAATACAAGTTCCCTCGTTCGAGAAGGGGTTTGAAAACGACCAATCAATGATTGATTATGACATCAGACGTCCGAAATCTGGGGGTTAGATGTAAGGTCAAAAATGAAGCTAAAAGCTTGTTTCTGGACTCTTGAATTAGGCATCAATTCGTCTTGCAACCACCTGCAAGAGATTCACATCGTGCGGATGTTGTATGGCAGAGATCATTACCCTGCCTTCTGCTGTTCTTAATTGTCGCTGGAGGTAAATTTTCCTCCTTGGGTATCTTTGATCTCACCCCCAAGATTCACTCTTCTTCCCAAGCTGACTCGCTTTCCATGAATAGTCGTAAATTATAAAGGCTTCTAGGTGCCTTAAAGGAGGTGTTAATTCAATGGAACATCCCACCAGAACCTATCATAGATGTTCAGAAAAAGGGGAACGAATGCTAAAAGCATTCTAAGCTCAAGCAATAAACAAACTTGAAAAGAGGGAAACTTTCTTACAGAAAAAAAGAGATTCTCAACTTCCAACAAAACTATTTATCCAGTTCTAGAAATTTAATAAAAGAGGGATAAATTCTCCTCTATAACTTGTCTTTAGTTAAAAAATGTTTAAATAAACAAATTAATAGTAGTAATATAGTAGAAACAAGAATAAATTAATGTTCAGGATTCCGCTCTCATTTGAATAATCATGATTATAAAACTTGAACGCTATACTACGTATGATATATTATGCCGACGTTAGTTAAGTTTAGTAAAAGGTGGAATTAACTGCCCGCTATGTCTGGTAGAATAGTGATGGCTAGTACAATTCCTAATCAAATCAATGGCCAGGGATACCGACAACACTGAATTAGTATTTTTGAAGACAAATAAACAAATACTTCTGTAATATAACTTCTACACTGAGTGAGCATATTATTATGACCACCTGACATGTTTATGCAAATGCGTGCACAGATGTCGCCACAATGTTGCTAGTGGGCTGGACCAATATAAAAGGGAAAGCTGAGTGTCGTCGACAACAGTAGACGTGTTCCATTTTTTAAGTATGGGTAAACGACGCGATTTAACAGCCTTCGAACGCGGGATGATTGTAGGTAATTGGAGCTATGGAGCGAGTATCAGCAAAACAGCAGAGTTGTGGGGTGCTCAAGAGCAGCCGTCAATAAAGTATTTGAAGACAGGATGGGTAGCTGGAAGACAAGGTCTGAACGTTCGCGTTGTGGCTGCCTGCAGATGGTTGATGATAGGACATAACAGAGACTGTCACGACTGGTAAAGGATAACAGAAGGATAACTGTGCATCAAATCACTGTTGACGATAATCAGAGGTCCTTCAAAACGGTCTCTGAATGCACTGTCCATCGCACACTGCATCAGATGGGATACGAAAGCCAAAGACCTGTCGGCACACCTTTGCTGTCTGCAGCCAACAAGCGGAAGCGACTCCAAATCATTAGGGAGCACAAGGACTGGACCAAAGACGATAAGAAAGGAAGACCGGACAATCCTCTATTTTAAGTGATCCGCGCAGCTTTCTTCGCGCATCACGTCATTTGATGTACTTTTGCCCGCACCGTTGGAGGGCGTAATTATCGTATATTAAAATAAAGAGAAATGATCTTATTTATTCAAATAAGTTATGTATTTAATAAATAAATAAAAAGTATATGTTGCATTCCCTAAACGTTGTTCCTTTTATTAAATCGAAACCGTGTGAAATCGAAACTAAAAGTGTTTGATTCCACTCAGTTCTTCGATTGTCTCATGACGGTTGATAATCATTTCGAAAAGCAATCTGCAACTGATTCAAATGAAATATGTCATTGGGACGCTGGTGTGCAGATCCAGGTTGTTTCAACAAACGAGTATATATGTATAAATCATTGCTGTCATGCTAAATTTAAGTTGTGTAATTTTAATCTTTTATATCCATCAGTTTAAACAAGAACAGATGAACCCCCCCCCCCCACCCTTCATCTGTTCTTGGTTTAAATTTTTATGTTTAAAGTTTCTATTGTTTTATACTTTGGTTTGATTCTGTTTAACATATGAATTAGATTGTATTTTTGTTTTGTATTAATTGTGTGATGATTATATTTGTTATTTCTTGTAAATTCTTTTATCCATTCCTGGATGTAATAAATAATTTCTGTCTTACTTTTGTTGTGCTAGAATCTTATAAAACGTTGAATATAATTATTACTCATATTAATTATTAATTATATAAATTATTACCTTACGATAATTTTATTGAATTATAAATATACAATTTTGGTGGTATTGTATATAAATATGTATTTATTAACTTTCATCTTTTATAAAAGTCTCATTTTTTTATATATTTTATTGTTAGTAAATTTTTCTTTAATTTTTTAGGAATTGTCCTAAAAATTCTGTGTTAATTAAGATGCGTTAATTAATTTAAATTTAACAAAAATAATTTTTAATCGTAATAATCGCGAGCAAATAAAATGAGGAAATTTCTTAAAACAAAGAGGTTGTTTGAGGCTAATTAAAGAAATGTAAAAAGAAAGGCTGCTTGGAGGGTAGAATTGTTTCAGCCCGCACCGCTAGCTAGTAATGGCGCTAGTTGGAGGCATCATTTTCTCCTATGGGAAAACGTGAATTGTCCGGTCTTCCTTTCTTATCGTCTTTGACTGGACTATCGAGTAGTGGAAACAAATCATGTGGTCTGACGAGTCACGATTCCAGTTACATCATGCACACGGCCGCGTGAGAATCTGGCGGAAACAGCATGAGAGCATGGACCCCGCATGCATGAGTACAACTCTTCAGGCCGGTGCGGGCAGTGTTATGGTCTGGGGAATGTTTTCCTGGCATGTGTTGGGTCCGTTAATACGTGTTGAACAACGTCTGGATTTAACAGCATACCTACGTATCGTTGCTGATCAAGTCCACCCTGTCATGCTGATGGCGTACCCCAATGGTGATGGCTACTTCCAGCAAGAAAAAGCGCCATGCCACAGAGCTCATATTGTGCAGGAGTGGTTCCAGGAACATGAGGGGGGCTTTACCTTACTTCGTGGCTGCCAAAATCCCCAGATCTCACTCCAATTGAGCGTTTGTGTGACAAAGTCGAACGAACCTTCAGACAGCTGTATCCACCACCGTCCAATCTAGCACAACTAGCCAGTGCTATCCATCAGGCTAAGATAGCACTGGTGGTCAGATTCATCCCACCACCTTCCAACACCTCAAAGAATTAATGCCACGAAGAATCACCGCAGTATTAAATACAAAAGGTGGCCCAACAAGATACTGACAGGGTGGTCATAATAATATGCTCATTCGGTGTATATAGTTGGGACACCAAGCTCTGAAAATCTAGCCGTAAAGAAAAGCTTTTTGGCAAACAGAAATATGTGCTCAAAAACCATTTCTGTAATTTTATTACTCTAGAGATATTGTGTGAGGAGGATGACCCCAAAACACAATACTAAAGCAAAGATACGAATGTATCGAGGTGTAATAAAGCTGAAGGATAATTGAAAGTGGTAAGTACCGTAGGCGAGAAATAAGTCCCTGCCTCCTATTCAGTTTAGATAATAGTAAATTAATGTCAGGACCCACGACAGATTATGTGAAATCGTGACTCCCAAATATGTAAATGACATCACTGTTGAGAGCATATGATTATCAAAATATAATGGAAGAACGATTGGAATACCTTGTTTATTTCTCTGTTAAAATGCCATCACCTTCATTTTATCCACGTTCACTTGTAAATGACTGTCTTTAGCTCATACGCAAAAATCATTAAGTGCATTATTAAGCAAAGAAATCAGGCCCGAGCAATCATTCCTCACTGCTAAAAAAGTAACATCGCCAGCATACAAAAAAATCTTTAATGGAGAATGACGCTGTATATGAGGAACGATATTTATAAATAAACAAAATAATACGGGCGAAAGAACCGACCCCTGAGGCACTCCCAGACTGCGCATAATTAATGAAGAGGTAGCATCAAAAAAGATTTTAACCACAATAAATAAATACCAAATATACCGTATTGTCAAGATAACCTAAATAGCAGAGACTAGGTCGAAAGCTTTGGAAAAGTCTACATTAGCGGCTATTACATAATTATTTATAGACATATTGGCAGAAAAAAATTCGAGGAGCTCGTAAGTAGCTGTCCCGATGCTTCTCTTCGGTACAAAACCATGTTGACAGACAGTAATAAAATTGTTCAAAAATATGTATTGTGACATTCAAATATAGAAAAGCTTAGAAAAAACGGAAGAGAAGTAAGAGGGAGATAATTAACAAAGGAAAGTGGATCACCCTTCTTATACAGGTTTGATGGTCATAGAGTACCTAGCGTTGTTCACCGCAAAATTCTAAGCATAATTTTCCTTATTCATTTTTCAAAATTCTCAAAAAAATGCTTGAAATCATTATCCAAAGTTTGCCTATTATGACGTAATTCTATGCCTTATTTGTTGAATAAACCTACTGTTGAATATACCTATTGATGCAAACCCTATTGTCCTGGGATTTAGAAATTTTCGGTGGCGAGTTTTTTTGGTCCACCTTGTACATTCTAACCTGCTTATTACGAACTCTCTTAATATAAAATCCCATTTAATATGAAATTATTCTCTGGCCTGACCCCATCGATGTAATTTACATGTAAAATTGCCCCAATAATAAGAACATTTTTTTATGAAAATACGGTTATTACGAAAAAATTTTGGCAATTTTATTGTTTAAAACAAGGTTTTTAAAATAAAATACGAGGTTTTTTCGCGAAAATAAGGTGTCAAAATCGTAAGCTCAGAATTTGAAAGTAAAAATTTGGTCTCCTCCTCCCGACAGAAGAGCGGCCGTTAAAAACCTCTCCGTTTTAAGCCTAAGTACAAGATCAGCAATTTTCCATAATAAACATGTAAAAATGATCACATCCTATATTTTAAAACGAATATTTTTAATATTACAGTTCAGAATTGTTTATTAACGTAAGAAATTACGCAGAAATGAACTTTTAAACAAGTTCCACTGCCATTGCTATCCCAGAAGTCATTGCCAACTATGACGTTGGGCCTTGGATAACAATGTGATCAGATGAAAACGTGAAGAGATCGTTTGAATTTCATACTGTGAAACTCTTTACAAAAGCGACAAATATAGATAATTTGCTTTTATAAGTTAAACAATATACGGTGATAATTTTTTGACTTAATAAACGTTAGTAATTTTGATAGGCGACGTCAGAAAAACGAACATTGATGTTTAATCAGCAACCAAACATCGTAATTGTTAAACTGCAAAACATCAACTTTGTAATTTCTAAGTCCATATATTATTTGGAAATAATAAATGTCGTAGTATATTTACGTGTTCCTTCATTACAATACATCAACATAAACACTTATTCAATATCAATAGATAATGATTTCCAAAGGGTTTAATAAAATCGAAATGAAACATCGATGGTGCAAAAGCATCGAAAATTCGATAGCCGAAACTTTTTGAACATTGATACTTTCGGCTACTCCATTTCAGCCATGCATTAATAAATCTAATCGAGGCACGCAAATAAAAATTTTTCCTAAGAAATTGAGCATGCAAACGTGCAACTTGGTTTTTTAGTGTATTTTCTTAAAGGATGCGTATGCATACCGCATTGAATGAATTAAGATAGTTTTTCTTATCCCAAGATGATGCTTTGGGTGAATTGCTAAATTACTTTTATAAATGGAACGATTATGTAAGGCAAAAATTAATTGTTAAGAGAAAACAAACCATGATAACGGATTATTTTGTCCAGAACACAGAATAACAATAAAAGATAAAAATTGCCTATTTTTTGTCTTTCTCTGATATTAATAAACTCGAATATTAAGAAAAGTTTTTTGGTTCCATAGGATTTCGTATTAAATGGGTTAGAGTGTATATGGATAGAAATAAAAATATGAAAAGTTAATGATAAATTTGAATTCTTATAAGCCATTATAATTTATCTTGTAACTACATGCATTTGCAAATTTATTTTCACTGAGAGGCAAATGAGCTATTGCGTCACAGCGCTGCCGCTAGAGGGCTAGATAGCTATAAAAAGGGAATGCAGGTGAGGCTAGATAGCTATAAAAAGGGAATGCGACGATATAGGCAAAAAACGTGATTTAACCGAGTTTCAACGTGGGATGATCGTCGGCGCGTGCACTGTTGGAACCAGTATCAGCAAAACAGCTGAACTTGTGAAGTGTTCAAGAGCAGCAGTTATTAATGTTTACAGAGAGTGGATTACCAAGCAAAAAAGCAGCTCTCAACGTCAAGTGTGTGGTCGTCACAGGCTCCTCAATGCTTGGGCTGAAAGGAGATTGGCCAGAGTTGTCCAGGGCGACAGAAGAGCAACAGTGTGTCAAATAGCGGCAAATCATAATCAAGGACAAACTATGACCGGCTCTGATCGAACTGTGAGTGGCGAACACCGTTTAGGCTATGGAAGCCGACGACCAAGAGCTTCTACTGTCAGCCTTGAACAAGAGCAGACATCTCCAGTTCGCCAAGGATTGGACAGTAGATGACTGGAAAAGGGTCATGTGGTCCGATGAGTCACGATTTCAAATGCATCATGCAGATGGCAGCGTTAGAATATGGAGAAAACAACACGAAAGCATAGACCCCACCTGCATTGCCACAACACTTCAAGCTGGTGGCGGCAGTATTATGGTTCGGGGGAAGTTTTCTTGGCATTGTTTGGGTCCTTTGATTCCTCTGCACGAACGTGTGCGTGCCCAAGATTATTTAAGTATTGTCGCAGATCATGTACATCCCGTTATGTTAATGGTGTACTCTGACGGGAATGGATACTTCCAGCAGGACAATGCTCCTTGTCATATGGCTGGCATCGTCCTCAGATGGTTCGAAGAACATGCCGGAGAGTTTACCTTGCTTCGTTGGCCTGCACAATCGCCAGATCTCAATCCCATTGAGAATTTGTGGGATGAGATCAAACGGGCCATCAGGCAGCAGGATCCAGCACCATCAAATCTGCAGGAATTGGAAGGTGCAGTTCTTCAGAGTTGGTCTCAAGTTCCTCCTACAACCTACCAACATCTCATAGAATCCATGCCTCGAAGAATGCAAGCAGTAATAAGAATGAAAGGTGGCCCAACACTGTATTAGGGGGGGGGGGGATTTTAATAATTTGGCCACTCAGTGTAAGTGTGATCATGAGTTTTTATTTTTAACTAAAATGAATTCTAACATAATGAGTTTCAATTTTAGCATTAATTAATCTTTTCAATTTATAATTTTAATCATTAAATCTGATTACTTAGGTAATATTATGGTTAATTATTTTCCTTAATTTCTTTGTTATACAGGGTGATTTACATCGAATGTAAAATACTTAAAGGGGGTATTATAGAGGTTAAGATAAACACAAAACGTCCTATGAACATGGATTCAAATATGAACGATAACTGAGATATGAACAGAAATAAAAATGCCGCCACCAAGATCAACAAGTTAATAACTCAGATTCTGTAAAGCCTAGATTAATGAAATTTGGAGGAATAACAGAGTACATAAGACTGTGTATACCTTTAAAATTTGATCTAATTCTAACAAGAAGTTTCCAAGTTACTCATTCAACATCATAATACGTGTTCACTTGTGAGTACTAACTAACACTTGTCACAATTTTGACTAACTCGGAAACTTCTCGTTGGAATTCAATCAAATTTTAACGGTATACACAGTCTTATGTACCTTGTTATTCCCCCAAATTGCATTAATCTAGGCTTTACAGAACCTGAGTTATTAACTTGTTGATCTTGGTGGCGGCATTTTTAAAATTTTTCTGTGGTCCCGGCAAAAATCCTATTGATTTAATGCTTTTTCAATCTCCTTATAGCGGAATCTTTACAGCGTAATTATCCCTATAACGTAAGGATTTTTCAGTCCAGACAATAAATTTTAAGGTATATTTTAGCTCTTTATTATGAAATTTAGTTCCCTCACTTAGGATGACCGGACAACCAACGAACGAAATCATCGCAAACAAAGTTAAAAACAAGTTCTTACGTCAGAAGCTCTGCCCAGTCGGCTGTGGCTATGGCATTAGGCTTATTTTATCGGCAAAATTATGAAGAGTTCTCGAGAACAACGTTATCGCACGAAACTACCCATGATGCACTGCACAACAATAATGGCGGCCTGCTGAGGAGTTTAAATGTGCAAGCATGTTAAAAATTTATTTTCTAAGAGAACTACTATAAAAGCTTTCGAAACTCGGAAGTTTTTTTTATATTAAAAACTTTAATATTTGTTCAAATTCATGAATTTATTTTATTGAAAGTTTAAGCCCATAAACATTTTTGTGAAATGTAATTTTACCGATGCCGACGAAAAAACACTCGTCGGCCTTAATATACACGCTTATGGATACGTTCTATCGGTATTTTTCCGTACAATACGTATTACGATATTATTTTCGACCTATTCTGCTTTCAAATTTTAATTATTTCAGAAAAAAATAATCGCGATCCAAACAAAATTTTCAGCATAGGCAGCAATGTCAAGTATCGAAAAAGTTTTGTTCTTAATGTTAAGAAGAATTCAAATTAATATAAAACACTAAATTTTTATATATAAATACTAAATTTAAAATATATATATATATAAATGCAATTATCAGCAATTTATACATCAAAATTATGCAAATTTTAACACCACCTATGCGCAACGAAATAGCTATATAGCGAAATGATTTTGCCGGTCCATTGAGTTACGCTGTACAGAGGTTCTACTATATTCCTAAGATTGAATTAATTTTTTCTTCATAGCTTCTTTTTTTGTTTTAGCTTCATTAGAAAGCTTGTTAAAGTATAGAGATCGCGCCATGTGCCAACACCACAACACCATTTGTTTTCTGCTACCCAGCATGGCCGACTCTTAGCGTTGCTATGGTAACTCCCTTCGTTGGACACATGATGCAAGAGACCTATTAGATCAGGCTCGCTACACAAAAAAAATACCTGACAATGTTACTGGTGCAACATAGTGAATAGAAGGGATAATTTTAGGGTTCTTTAAACGTCGAAAATTATTGTTTTTAATCCTGTTCGTCATAAAATGTTGAAAGTTTATTTTAGCAGGCGTCTTTAGCAGTCTATGTTGTGGATTTTACAGGAAACCAAGTAACAACATATTCATACGCAGGGTGAGAAGATGACCAATTGCAGTTAGGGAGAGGATAGATGGAGTTTCACTATAGAGAGACAGACTCCTCTAATCCCAGTGGGCCAATCAAACTAAACAGTGAAGTAAGACATGTCCTTATCAAGCTTAATTCCAAATTTTAGCATTGTACGTCAAAAATGAGTGTAGGAGAAAAGCCCCATACAGCTTATGCTGCAAACTGTATTCAAAAACATATAAATTATACATTATAAAAATAAATAATCATATGTTGTATAATTGGTAAATAGTGGATGTGAAAATAAGGTTCAAAAAGTAAAGAAAATATGGTATTTTATTCAGAGGTATAAAACATTGCATAAAGTGGAAAAATAACATCGATCTTTTATCATCAGGTAAAAGAGATACATAGAATTCTTTTTATTTTAAACATAAAGAAATAACACTCATCGAGTTATTTACAATTTATTAAAATGGATTATAATGAACGAGTTCTAACTTTGTACAAATTAGTTCCAAGACGCAGAAAGCGTCATGTGTTCCTTTTGAAGGGAGGAACACTTTAACCCTAAATCTTCGAAGGACAGTTCAAACAAAAATCTAAGTCTTTATCTAAGTTCCCATAAGTTAATTTCAGAGTTTCAAATTGAGAAATTCCAGTGTCAAATACATAATTTGAATTAGGAGTCTTAACACTAAACAACTTACAAGTTCTTCTGATAATATCCCAAGTCGGTCATGCTATCGAATCATAAAATCAGTGGAGCAGTGATTCATGCTCTGCTGTCAATCACCAAAGCCAGAATGAATGCAAATTGTCGATTGTCATAATTTATATGTTTTTTCACTGGTCGAAAAGCATGCCGGTAGGATTCAGAGACTGATTCTCGTGCAATACAAGATTGGATGATAGATAGCGATCTCTATTCGGTCCGCTCTTCATCAGGCCCTCTGGCGGAAAATTTGAAAACGTCTCATTTAAAGAAGTCGATGTGCAGTTGAGAGGCCTAACGATGATCGCTCCATAGAAGGAAAGAAACACTGCTGCTGACAACTTTACACAGAAAGTTTATCAAGTGAATAAAGTTTTTTTCTTTCACTAATTTGTTCGTAAAACACTACAGGTATTGTTCCTTTCTTATTGATTTTGTCACATTCTTTCAAGATGAGGAAATAGTTCTCAAAGCAAACTGACATTCTGTCACACATACATATAACGAGATTATTCTTTTGATTTGCGACACATTTCGCACACTAGTTTATCAAAGGTGAGTCACCAATAGAGCCAGTGTTAAACCTCAGTCCTCGTAGGTGAAGAGAATAAACTTCTAAAGTAGTCTAAAGAGATTATTTTTTCTGACACTGTGAATAAATTTAAGATTATCAATATTAAAAGTATGTCCGATTTCAATAGAATGTTTGGCTATTTTTTGTTTTTGGATTTTTTCCGTTTTCTACCATATTTTCCATGAGCCAAATGTTCTTTAAAAACCCGATAATTAAATTCCTTTTTGTCTGACCTCGATAGAGTTTGGAACATTGTCCATATTTATTACCCCAAACTCTACAGACCTCCCCACCAGACCAGCCCTCAGAACTTGTCTCATACGAAAAACCAGACTTAAAAGGTTTCATATTTATTTTAACTAGCCTCATTCCACAGAAAGAATAATAGCATTTGCAACAAACCAAGAATTTCATCAGTTAGGATGCTGCTCCATATGAAATATGGATGGAATGCAGCAGCACTAACTTTGTTTCAACAGCTGCATTTCATTCGAGCAGCTCTTGAATAATCCGCAGTGACAGGCATATATGATTTTCTTTCTGCAAAGACTCAAAGCATACGTGAGAAACTATTAACATCAGTGATGGACAAATGCGAAGAGTTGGGATTCAATCCGAATCCAACAACTATCATGACCGCGTGTGAACATGCCATATCATCAATGTAAGGATCTCATGTTGCATGTCGCAAGCTGTTTCTATGCACTTAGAGATATAGTCGAGTATTTCAGTAGCAATTGAATAGAACTGAATTTATAATTCTGTTAATAAAAATTTAATTTTTGTATATACGTATGTGATCAATTTTATTGATCATTTTAGAGATACGAGGGTGAATCAAAAAGTAAGTTACAATCAGAACTATCTGAGGTCAAAGAGCGCCAACATCATTCGCAGTTTTTAAAGATGTTGCCTTTATGTCTATAATTGCAATGTCGCATGATCCCACGTGTTCATACATTTACTACGTATGCAAGAGTATTATTGTCATGGCGCAGCAACTGGTTGTACACTCCAAGTTGGAGATTCGCGGAACAATCAGTTTTTTGTGGGCGAAAGGCTTAAATTGCACTGAAATCCTTAAGGAAATTTGCGGTGTTTATAGGGATAATGTGATTTCTCGTCTTGCAATTGTGAAATGGTGCCAGCAGTTTGAAAATGGGCACTCAGATTTGACGGACGAAAAAAGACCATCCACGTCCAACACTCCCGAGCACATTGCCCACGTTAAAAAGATGATTCTGGACAATCGACGAATCAGAATTAAAAAATAATGAATGTGTGCTGACATGGTTGAGTAACGCTAGAGTGCATTTTTACCGCGGCGGCATGGAAAAGTTAATTTCACGTTCAGACAAGTATTTGCAATAGTTGGGTGATTATGTAGAAAAGTGAAATAAATGGTGCACGTTTCCTCAGAATGTGGGTTCGGGAGCTTAACTTACATCTGTTATTACTGCTTCAGAGTGCAACTTACTTTTTGATTCACCCTGGTATTAATTTTTTTCTGAAAAAGAAAAACGGCTACAGTTAGAGTATACGGCTTTTCTCCACCTTTTCCAGCTACTCTAGGGGCTTTTCTCCAGACACCGTCAAAAATTGTAAAAAATTTGAAGGGGGGCAGATGTACACATTAAAACGAGTAAGTAGTTCCATTCTACTGCTGCTTAATAATGACGTCAAAAAGCTTTCCCGAGATTTTCAAATTCGGTCACTCGACCATTGCCATTTAATTAAGTGAATATCAGATGATAATTCTAGTAAATCAAAATTATACAAAAAAGTATAACTGCGGCAATTGTCCGAGAAAGTAAAACAAGGGCAAATGTCCACAATTGAAACCAAGAATAAAGAGGTATGTGGATAATCGTAATTAAGTATAAAGAAGGGCTCTTTTACCACAACAAAAGTAATAAAGAATATAACAAAAACAAAAATAACGGAAAAATACAAGCTGGAAGCGCTTTTCGAGAGCAAAGCTCTCATCATTCGGCAGGAACCAAGGAGAACACGTGGAAAACCCAAAGTGAACTGATTAGGAACCGAAGAAAGCGGTTTATATAGCGAGAGAAATACAAGGCAGACCAATAATAGAAAAGAAATAAAAGCAATATTATTGGTTGGCTAATTGAGACCACCACTGAATTAGAGGGGAATCACCAATAGGGCCTAAGTCGGAGTTTAATAACGTGTTGTTCTTGGATTTATGGATAGCCATGCTCTCGAAAGCATCTAGCAAGTGTTTTTTATTGATAGATTGTAACAGTTTTAAGTTGTCGATGGAAAAATCGTGACCCGTCTCTATTGAATGTTTGGCTATAGCTGATTGATTGCATCTACCGAATCTTCTGTGGTCGAGGTGTTCCTTAAATCTGGTAGATAAACTGCGTTTGGGCTGACCTTTGTAAAGCTTAGGGCATTGCGAACAATGGATGATGTAGATGCCTGACTTTTGTATATCCGGTACCTTATCTTTGGGGTTGCCCAGCAAGTTTCGTATTTGGTTGGGGTTGCTAAAAGAAAGAGAAATGTTATATTGTTTGAAAATTGAATTTACATTTTTAATAAGTAGTTTATTGTAAGGAACGGATATGGTTCTATACTTATCTTTGATAGGGTGTAGAGTGGTTATGTCTGACAAGAATTTTTTGAACTTCCTCTTCCTCAAAAGATCGTCAATCATTTTCGAGTTATACCCGTTTTTCTCGGCTATTTTTTTTAATCAAATCAATCTCTAGTTTGAATGAAGTATTGTTTAATGGGATATTGAGTGCCCTATCCAACATGAAAATTAAAGCTGAAACTTTTTGGGTCCAAGCATGGCTTGAATCGATGCGAATGTAGTTAAGGTGATTGGAGGGTTTCCTATGAATAACAAAATACAGGGAGTGATTATTCCTAATTATCACTAAATCCAAGAACGGTAATTTATTGTTTTCTTCAACTTCACAAGTAAACTTGATAGAAGGGAAGAAACTATTGATGTGATTAATGAATGCATTAACGTCACAGGAATTCGTGTCAAAAACTGTGAAAACATCGTCTACATCAGTTCAGTCATCAATAGTCATCAGTTCTTGCTGAAGTTTTCCTAAGAAGTTTTGAAGACATTCTTAAGAATTCTAATTTTTACTTTCCCGACACCTGGTTCCGTTACGTAGACTATGTTTTCACAGTTTTTGACACAAACTCCTGTGACGTTAATGCATTCATTAATCACATCAATAGTTTCTTCCCTTCTATCAAGTTTACTTGTGAAGTTGAAGAAAACAATAAATTACCGTTCTTGGATTTAGTGACAATTAGGAATAATCAGTCCCTGTATTTTCATATTCATAGGAAATCCTTCAATCACCTTAACTACATTCCCATCGATTCAAGCCATCCTTGGACCCAAAAAGTTTCAGCTTTTATATTCATGTTGGATAGGGCACTCAATATCTCATTAAACAATATTTCATTCAAACAAGAGATTGATTTGACTAAAAAAATAACCGAGAAAAACGGGTACAACTCGAAAATGACTGACGATCTTTTGAGGAAGAGGAACTTCAAAAAATTTCTGTCAGACATAACCACTCTACACCCCATCAAAGATAAGTATAGAACCATATCCGTTCCTTACAATAAGCTACTTATTAAAAATTTAAATTCAATTTTCAAACAATATAACATTTCTCTTTTTTTTAGCAACCCCAACCAAATACGAAACTTGCTGGGCAACCCCAAAGGTAAGGTACCGGATATACAAAAGTCAGGCATCTACATCATCCATTGTTTGCAATGTCCTAAGCTTTACAAAGGTCAGACCAAACACAGTTTATCCACCAGATTTAAAGAACACCTCGACCACAGAAGATTCGGTAGATGCAGTCAATCAGCCATAGCCAAACATTCAACAGAGACGGGTCACGATTTTTTCATCGACAACTTAAAATTGTAACAATCTATCAATAAAAAATATTTGCTAGATGCTTTCGAGAGCATGGCTATCCATAAATCCAAGAACAACATGTTATTAAACTCCGACTTAGGCCCTATTGGTGATTCCCCTCTTATTCGGTGGTGGTCTCAATTAGCCAACCAATAATATTGTTTTTATTTCTTTTCTATTATTGGTCTGCCTTGTATTTCTCTCGCTCTATGAACCGTTTTCTTCGGTTCCTAATCAGCTCACTTTGGGTTTTCTACGTGTTCTCCTTGGTTCCTGACGAATGATGAGAGCTTTGCTCCCGAAAAGCGCTTCCAGGTTGTATTTTTCCGTTATTTTGTTTTTGTTATATTCTTTATTACTTTTGTTGTGGTAAAAGAGCCCTTCTTTATACTTAAGTGAATATCAGATGGTGTAAACGGTTATGCAAAAAAAAGAGAAATTCTGAGAGAAAATTGGAATCCACATATTCAATTCAGTCTATAAAAATGGGATTTCCTCCCATCTATGTAGAAGACAATTTTTACTGCCAGTGTAACTTATGATTTACTCTGGGATGAGTTTGTATTTTGAAAAATTTGATCTAACCTGGCTTTTTTCCCAGGAGAAACTTCACTTTTATCTGGAGTCAACATTGTAGCTGGAATGTCCCAAGTTTTACAATATACTAAAGGCTGATAAAAATGATTGAGTTCAACTCCTCTGCCACCATCTTCAGTTGTTAAAACGTCAACCTTCAAATAAAACACAAACAATAATTATACATTATAAATTGTAATTAATATAGAGAAATAAGATAAAATGAAAAACTTTATGATTTAATTGACCAACATTATCATGATATTACTTTTGAGTACAAACCAAGATGATGAAAATATTACATGTATTTGGTTTATAAATTTTCTACATACAAAAGGTTATAAAAGTAATTTTTACCAACTACATAATACGAGATTTTCCCAACATGTGTTATCAACCTAACTTTCAAAAACACCACTTAAGATCAAGACTGCAGCACGATTGCTAGATGTGATTGTTAGAGAGATTTCAAATACATTCCCTTTTTAAGATTCCAATCTGTTAGGTCCATTTCCTAGGCGCAAATGGAGAACAAGGGTTTTCTACGCCAAAGGAATAGGGAGTAATTCAAAATCAATTCCTGACATAATAGGGAGAAATTTTACGCTGGAAAAAATGTGTAGAGAAGCAATGAGAGTTCTTTGAGAAATAACTGGTAAGATTTTTTTTTGTAGATTCCTGATTTTATAAAAAATAAATCCCAGATCAAATTTGAATGCCCCTCGTAGAAACGTGAACACTATTTTGATATGACATAGAAAGTCATTTCCATTTGTGGTGTGCATCATTTGCAAAAGCTTCCATAGCAGTTTTACCACATCTAAAACAAACCTTGCTAGTTAATTTTTACAGCAAAAACAAATACAAAAATTTCAAAAATACGCTACTAACTACGTACTACTTAGTTAAAATAGTAATTCACTACTGTTTGAATATTATTTACTATTCAAAATATTCCGGGACTGATATTTTTTATAAAAGTTACTATAGCCGCAATATCTAGGATATTGAATTTCATAGTTTTCCTAGATATTGCAGATACAGTAACTTTTATTAAAAAAAAAAAAAAACAGTCCCGTAATATTTTGAATGCTCCGTATCCATATAAAACAAAAAAAAATATTGAAAGGTTCATCCCTGTAAAATATGTTGTTGTTAAAGAGGCATTTTATAATTTGTTTTGCTTAAATTGCATACGTTATTGATATTAAAAATTCATCTTTTTAACTGTTATTATTGTGTTGCATTTTAAAATATTACAAACTATTATTTTTATATTTATACCCAGAGTTTATACGCTAGTAATCATTTCCATGTTTCCTAAATTTAACTGCACAGCATCCTGCTGTCTTAAAACTATTTTCAACGTTGAAATGGTTATTCCCAATGATTTTACTAGCTCCACTTTTGATGTATCAATGGACACTCTTCATGACGTCACTTACGCATGCCCGTCATTCACCGTGGATGCCAAAACAGCTTCCTAAAGTGTTGGCTAGTAATATGTTGCCAGGCTCAACGGCTGCACTTGATATCAAGTTATTTATGTGATTATTTTATTAATTTTTGTATGCAAAAAAATACCAAAATAAAAAATAATATAAAAAAATTTTTAAGCACACACATTCACATTAAAAAGTGCACTGAAAAATAAGCAAATGTGATAATAATAATAAACAAGTGTAATAATATTAAATTGTGTGGCAGGGCGTTTACTCATTTATTTATTTATTTAGTCATTGTGCATCCCTTGGGATGAAAGAGAAAAAGAGTTGGGAAAACTCTTAGACAGCTTGATTAGACATTAGGTGTTTAACATGTAACTTATGATTATTATAATTCTGATTCATGCACTTCAAAATATGTAGTCTTAATTGGAAGGGTAAATTGTTCCAAGTTTCAAGAGTACTGAAAGGAAAAAATCTGCTCAGTCTAGCGGCAATTATAAATGAAGGTGGCAGTTTAATTTTTTGTGAAGTTCAGAGTCAGCAAACCAACCAATCAAGAACGAAATGGAAAGGATGTTTATCATCAGTTAAGCGACATACAGGGTGAATACAAAAGTCTGAACCCCCCTTTTATTTTTTGAACCGAAGCAGATATGTTAATTTTGATGAATCCAATGAATAGGGAGTGCAAGTGACTACGTCACAGCTGACGTCAGTTGCGCGATGAACGGGCCGAGAGCCTAGGAAATGGGATCGCTGGTTCCAAACATTGGAACCACGCAATATACGTACTAGTAACGTTGAAACGGGCGGCCAGTGAAAATGACATCTCTTAAATTATTATGTTAATTTGTGTAATTGATACTATTATTAAAACATTTAATCCCATTATATAATTTATACATTAATATTAGAACGCTTTTTAATCACTTTTAATCACTTAGCAAAAGAATGCCATCGTTCGCGGATCATTCTTTCTTTGGGAAAACGATAGATGTCTAAATCGCTGTTTTGGCTCCTTCTTGAGCAGTGAGGAACTAAACAATTTCACATCTTAAATGTGTTATAAACACTGGGCTTATACAAAGCGATTTTATTCCATCCCTACGTTGGAACCATGTTAAATCCCGAAGCGAGAAGACTTGTTTGGAACCAAATCGAGTCATGTGACTGAAGAATTTCAAGGACTGACGTCACACTTGCACTCTTTATAGGAAGTTGTGGGTGGCCTATCCCATGGTGCACTTTTCATCATCCCAAATATGCAAATTAGGGCACATTCAAAATTTATCTCAAAAACCATAAGGGATAGAGAAAAAAACCCAATTGCAAACTTGTTCAGCAAAAAAAAAAAACAAAACAAAAAAAAATTATCCAAATCAGACCAACCAACCACCCACAATCACATGGTGAACTGTTTGTAGCTTACAAACAGTCACACGGCACAAACAAGTTACTTCAGACAGTTTAAAATAAAAGTTAATCAACAAAATGCTCGATGTGACGACCGTGAGCACCATAACACAATTGGGCACGGAACCTAACTGACGCCAAAACATTGGCAAGCATGGCTGGTGCCACTCCTCGACACGCATCCTGGATTTGTTGAACCAGATCCTCCAGTGAGGCGGGCTGCGTAGCATAAACCCTGTCCTTCAGGTATGCCCACAAGAAAAAGTCAAGTGGTGTAAAATCAGGGAGCGGGATGGCCAACGAACTGGTTCTCCTCGGCCAATCCACTGTTGTTCTCACTTAGACGCTCGCGAACGACTAACCCGTAATGTGGAGGAGCTCCATCATGCTGAAACCACATGCGCTGATACGAGGCCAATGGCAACTTGTCAATAAAGTCTGTGACTACCACGTTGAGAATTTCAGCCCGGTAGCGTTCTGCAGTCAGTGTTCCATCGTAAAAATACGGTCCAACCACAGTGTCATTGTACAATCCACACCACACACTGATTCTCCAGTTCACTTGATGAGTTGCTTCTCGCAGACATCGTGGGTTTTCGTCTGCCCAATGATGATGGTTGTGCCTGTTGGTAACTCCAACCCCGGTGAACTGGGCTTCATCTGTCCACAACACCTCATGAATGAAGTTTGGATTGTCATCCAGGCAGGTACGTAACCAGTTGCAGAAGGCGGCCCTAGCAACATAATCCAATGGCAGTAACTCCTGGTGACAATGAATATGGTATGGGTGAAAATGATGTGCGTGTAGAATGTTGAGAACAGTTCTCTGATGGCACCCAACATCTGCAGCAATTGTTCTGCTGCTTGTGTGGGGATTTGCAGCAACTGCAGCCAGAAGTAGTGTTGTTGTATCCTCGTCGCCTTGTGCCCTTGGTCATCCTCGTTCTGCATTAACATTCCCTGTAGCCTCGAATCTTTGAATAATGTGACGCATTGTTTGACGAGATGGATGGCGTTCATTAGAAAATCTGTCTCGATACAATCTAACTGCAGCATGAAGGTTTCTTCTTGCCTCTCCGAAGCAAAACATCATGTTGACCATTTCCGAAAGAGTGTAGCTTGCCATCCTGGAATTGTTCTGTCTTCTGTGAGCTGAAACATGCCTTTTATTTGCTTTTCCACATGAAAATGAATGTGAGTATGGTAATTTATGTTAATTTTTGATTTGCATGCTTTACATGGTGGAAATATCAACATTCAGTTTTCCTTGTGTAGTGAGACTGTTTGTAAGCTACAAACAGTTCAACACGTGATTGCGGGCGATTGGTTGGTCAAATTTGGATGATTTTTTTTTGTTTTGTTTGTTTTTTTATGCTGAACAAGTTTGCAATTGGGTTTTTTCCCCTATCCCTTACGGTTTTTGAGATAAATTTTAAATGTGTCCTAATTTTCATATTTGGGATGATGAAAAGTGCACCATGGGATAGGCCACCCACAACTTCCTATTCATTGGATTCATCAAAATTGACATATCTGCTTCAGTTCAAAAAATAAAAGGGGGGTTCAGACTTTTGTATTCATCCTGTATATTTCTTTTAGCTTGTCATTAATTATGATCGTGCTAAAAGTAGGGGGGCCAGCCTTATTACAAGTATACATGGCTCAAAATCAAAGAGGTGAGCATTTTCAGTTTTCAGTTTTCGAAAAAATAAACTTGCATTAGAAAATTAGTTTATAATTTACATAGATAGCGTCTTGCCTTTTATAATGGTTCTGAAAACGGGCATGCAAAAAACCTGTTAATTTTTTAGTTATGGCATAAAATAACAGAAATGGAAGTAAATATTATCAGAAATAACAGAAATGAAATTGTATAAAATATAATGTATTTAATTTAATTTATTATTCCTTTTAAAAAAGTAAAGCAAAACGCAGTTCTCAATTAGAGAATATTTTTGATCAAAATATTTAAAGGTAAACTTCACGAAAAAATTCGACTTTATTTTTCTTATATCATAACATTAAACCAGGTTAGTAAAGTATATATCATTCATAATTTTTCGATTTATCCTAATATTTTTTTAAGAAAAATGCCTTGGAAAATTGAAAATTGGCGTGGAATCTTCCATTCTTTCTCCCGAGAACACGGCGGGACATGACACGGGAACCTCGGGGAATTTCGTTGCTGAGACTCTAGTTTCGATTCAAACGATTCTACATATCACAAGATTTTGCTAACCTGTTTTATGTCAGAATGCCTTCAATTTCTCTGTTTGGATGTGTAATAGATTTCTACAATAAAAAAAAGAATGTATTAGTTTTTGACAGCGAGAACTGGTATCAACTCCAAACAGCATCAAGTGCTCAGCTCATTTTGAAGTGCCATGCTTTATCTACGCACTCGCCGTTTTAAATTCAATATCAATTCAAACAAGAAATTCACTGAAACTATATCACGGATAAGGTGGAACTAGATGGTCTGGTCTTGAAACTCTGGCGTTCTTCAAGAGCAACGACCGCAACAAACATGCGTTAATTGCCGAAGGAATGAGGTAGGCCTATCTGCTGTGCAGGGATGTGCACAAGCCGACGCGGCAAGCAGAAGATCCCGTTTCAACGGTTTAATGCATAGAGCCAAGAACAGATGAGCCCCTTTCATCTGTTCTTGATAGAGGTGTGTATCTCAGGAGTTGCAGTAACATTTAATTCTGCTAACGGCCCTTGTATATCGCTGCCACTGCTATCAAAATCATTGTTTTGTTTTCATATTTATAGTCATTGCGATGCCTTGACAACTAACCGTGATAGCGCCTGCGATAGCGTACAATGCAAGGCCAACGAGGCCAATGTCACAGATTAAAAACACACTCAATATGTTTTTAATCTGTGGTCATTGTCATTCTCATTAGCCTCACGTACAATGTGTGTGACGTCATGAATTCGAAACCCCTTCGCACTTCCCTGAAATCTGTGACGTAACAGTTGCCGAACCATGGTGTCAGTGTCGATCGAAGGAGGAGGGAAAAAATGAAAGTTTTTCCTATATTTTATTAATTGTGAGTTAGAATTTCACATTTTTATACATGCTACGTTGTTATTGAGACCTTCATCTTTCATTTTAAGCAAAGTTGTTTTGAGTGTGCAGTTTATCATTAAACTTTGAAATATGGATTTCTGCTAGTATTTATCGTGATATTGTGTTAGGTGTGAATTCACAAACAAAACTTTAATTTATTTTTTGTATTATGAGCCTGTATATTCAATTCAGATTATGATGCAAAGGGGCGATAATGTATCTATTTATTTATGTACAAACAATTTAAGATAAATAAACTAATGTTGATTTATTTTCCTTTTTTCCGATGTTCCTGTAAATGACGGTCACGTTCCCTGAATGATGATTACGATCATTCTTTACAATTGACACAAATAAAACTTTTTCAGCAGTATTAAATTTTTATTAAACTTAAGGAATTATGACTTTTTGGTCAATTACACAATATTTTAAATAATAATATACCAATTGAGTCTTACAAAGAAATCAAAAATAAAGAATCACAATCTTTCTTTATTTCTCAAATACATTACTTTGCAGGACTTTTCTCAAAAGTCATGGGACACACAAATTTTACATAAAAATGAGGCATTCCCATGCAATTTAAATGTTATCGTTCATCTCAACACTACACAATAGAGATCGCTTGCATGCACAAAAGAAAGTAGCTGTCGGACTTCGAGAGGAATACAATTGATATTATCAGCAAAAATGGAAGGAAGATTTCACGACTTGGATTCGAATCAGGAACCATGAGTATCACACTCGTTGCCTCTACCAGTCATGAGAGGTTCCTAGGCCAACGTGAAGAAGGTACAGCAAGGTTGTCAACCGGTGTTCTTAAAGACTACCAGGTAGTCAAGATGCAGGCCACTGATAGGACGAGCACCCAGCTTGCAGATCGGCAATTTCTCCTTTCCAACCAATCAAAACATTTGATGAGCACATATAAGAAATTATAAATGGAAACTGGAGATGAAACTCGGGATACTCCAATCATAAGATAATATCATTTTCTTAAGATTTGAGTATCATCTGCAGTTTTCATTTATAATTTCTTAGGAATACAATTGTTGGGTGACAGCTTGCAGGCAAAAGTGTTAGAGAGACCTCAACTCTGCTAAACATCTCCAAATCATCCGTTCAAAACGCTGGATGTGGAAAGATAAGGGTCCGAACAAATGTTCAGCTCAGGAGCAGAAGACCCAAGATTATGTCGGGCAGACACCGAGGCACTTCGCAGGGTGGTCATTGCAAATCGTAAAACATCGGTTGATGGACTGGCAAGATCCTTTACTGTCTCTGTTAGCTTCGCAAGGATCTGCATTCGCTGGGTTTTCATGGCAGAGCTGCGGCCCATACACACAACATCATCAGCACCTGGCAACTCAGCGAGGAGATTGCAATGGTGCAACGAGAGATGCCACTGGACTCTGGAGCAATGGTGGATGGTTGAATGTAGTGACGATTCACGATACGCCATCTGGCAATCGGATTGAAGGACGTGGGTATAGCGAATGCCCGGAGAACGTCATCTGGCAAGCTGAGTAGTGCCCACAGTGAAGTTTTGCGGAGGGTCAGTGATTGTGTGGGAGTGCTTTTCATGGTTTGGCCTGGATCCAATCATTTCTGTGATTGGTCATGTGAACACGGAATGTTACCAAGACTTCCTGGACAATGCCGTACTCCTTGCCCTCTGGCAGCAGTTTAGAAATGGCCCTTTTATCTTTCAACACGATAACGCAACTTGCCACAAAGCAAGGGTTGTAAGCAGATGGTTTGATGAAATAGGGGTGTAAGAATTTGACTGGCCTTTACAGAGCCATGATTTCAACCTCATCGAACATCTTTGAGATGTGTTGGAGCGTCGACAGCGAGCAGGAGCAGAGAGCACGAAATCTGACTGAACTGTCAAAAGCACGTTCGGCAGAATGGCAAAAATTCCTGTGGAAACATATCAAAAATTGTGGACAATATGACTAACAAAATAGAGGATGTGATAGCAGCAAAACGTGGAGCAACTATATACTAACACAAGTATTTTTCCAAGTGTTTCCATTAAATTGGTAGTGTCCCATGATTATTGGCAAGGTAGCGTATATTAATGCCCTAAAAGAAAAAAACAAAAATTGGCTTAAAATAGCTAAATCTCTCACCTTTATCTGTGTAGAGAATGCAAGCATCATTTAGAGAATGCAGGCGTCATTTCAAGAATGCAGTCATCATTTCGGTAACGCATGTCATAGTCCGAGAACGTTCCCGAAATGATTATTTGACATTTGATTTTGATAATACGGCATCGACCCCACCCTAGAAGCCGGATTTCAGGGTTATTAGCTAGTAAATCGTGTTATTTAGCATAATTACGCTAAAAGTATATACTTTTCCCGCAAACGGAATATATAATGGCGTTCCCGAAATGATAAGAAATTAAAGTATGCTACACAAATTTTAAACTGAAAAGTGCTTAACCAGCAAAATGAATTATAGATTGCACAAAATACACAAATACTGTCTCCCTTGCCGAAAAAGCTACACATGCATCCTCACCAGCACCATCTCCAACGGTTATTTCGAAACATTTTGCCAAAACCCCTTATTGCGTTCACGAAATGACGTGTTAACTGTCGGACAACTTTTGAAAAGCCAATAAATGAAAATCTTAAGTAATAAAAATACAGTTTCCCATTATTTGTTTAAATAAATGATATATAAAGCAAGGCATAATTTTCTATGTTTAGTTTAATGTCATTTTTTTATTAGTTTGAATTACAAGAAGCTGTTTATGGACGCATTCCCAAAATGAGTTTTGGAGTATATTTTAAATAAAAAAAAAAAATAGGAAATTTGAAAATATTACCATTGAATTCACAGGGTAGAGACAATTACAGATGATACCTATGTTTTAAACCCAACATTGTAATATTAACATGTAATTTTAATATAAAAATCGTTTTCCGAAGTGAAATCTTCACCTCTCTGATTTTGAACCACATGATCAAAGTAAGTCTATTCAAAGAAAAGGCTGTTTGAATAATACCATTATATTTAACTTTAAGTTTGGTTAACAAGAACTTTGAGGCAGCGAACCATAATATTATGCCATATTCCAATTTAGAAATCACTAGCGATTTAATTAGAATACAGAGTTCTCCTCTTCTTAAGTTTTTTTTAAAGTTTTTAATTAGCTAATTTACTTTAAAATTTGAGAATTTGAGTCTTATCCTCATTTAATTTCATTCCGTGTTTTGAATACCAACGTTTTAAGATACTGATGTCGTATTTCATGATAATCGTATTTCTTACTTAAGATGATATCATCAACGTACGAGTCGATATCAAAAATTAAGATAGCAACTGCATATAAGGTCATGCTTAAAAAGGAACCTTGCATAATTCCACGAGTGAAGTTGAGGCTAATTTCTTTAGTACCGCAATTCATATAGTTTTGTTGATTTGTGAGACAGTTTGTGACACGTTCTCTGTGCAACACAAGGGAGTCAGAAATGTCTTTCTGAAGGTGCATGTCCAACAAAATGTCACCATTTTCCTGCAGGGGGGAGTCAGAGTGCTCCGGGTAGAACACTCGTAGCACCTCCCATAGTCGGACATGTAGTCCTTCAGGTAGGATTCCGCCATCGGTGGCGAGGCACCCCAAACATGGACGGTGAGATGTCCGGGGTCGGCATGAAACAAGTGGATAGTAGTCTGACCAACTTTGACATGGTCAGATTCTACTATCCGCTCAGCAACATTTCAGTTCCTGCAAAGCATCCTCGACTCAGTGGAGGAAAGTTTTTGCAAAACCCAAACAACGGGAAAACCCGCCGGAAGAACAGGGGGGTATGCTGGTTCGGGCATACAACCCCTTCATGAATGCGCCGGCAGTAAACGGTCCGTTGGCGATCATCATCACCATGGAACGCATGGTGATGATGGAAGAAAGTCAATGTTTTTAGAAGGAAGAAGACCTCCCCA
>JAHWFO010093546.1:3302503-3333323 GCA_023313115.1 Rhysida immarginata
AATGTTTTCTACTTGTAAAAAATATGGGAACCTTACTTTTGGTACAACCCTCGTAGTTCCAATATCTTTGTGATTTGTGGAAAATAATCATGTCGCGGTAAGAAAGTTTTTAAAGGTTAGATGGTAAATCTAAAATGGAATTATTTCTCTGGTTTTTCAGTTTTTGGAATATTAAATTGCAAGTTTAAAGGTGAGTGAGAACTTAAATAATAATTTTAGCTTTGAAGGCTAATAGTTTTAATTAACTTAAAGTGTTAGGTCAATATTAATATGAAAGGTATTCCTAAAATTGAGGGGGTTAATAGCATAATTCTTGTTTTATTGTCTTTGTTAAATCCATATAGTATAGGGGATTCTGTTAAAATAAATGAGTAGTATGATACCCACAAGTATAGGGTGATTAGTGAGGTTACAATTAAGAATGTTGTTGTGATAATGTAATTTGTTTTTGATAATGCTAGAATCACTTGTCATTTTGGTAAAAATCCTAATATTGGGGGGAGCCTTTCTAAAGATATTGGATTTAGAAATAGTAAGAAGTCCTCCACCCCACATGTATTGGTGTCAAAAATCGTAAAAATATCATCGATGTAACGATACAAAGTTTTGGGGAAATAAAATTCTGAAGACTTCAAAATGTCCTCAAAACTTTTTAAAAAGATTTCAGCCAAAATAGGGCTGAGGCAAGAACCCATAGGAGTTCTGCTCGTCATTTTGTAGATTTGGTCTTTATATTTGAAGATATTATTACTGACACAAAAACTTATTAAGCCTAAAACCTCGTTCGACACGTTGGGAGGGACTTTATTCTTTTTCAAAATATCCTTTAAAAAACCAATGGTTTCATGAACTGGAATGCTTGGAAATAAAGAAATGATGTCGAAGGAGACTAAAATTTCTCTTTCTTTGATAACCAAATTTTTTAATTTATTGACTAAATCAATACTGTTGTTAATTGAACTATCGAATTCAGACACTTTAAGAGTCTTAAGATAACCTGCCAAATATTTAGAGATATAGTAAGTGCAGGAATCTATATTTGAAACTATCGGACGCATCTTTTTTCCGGGTTTGTGTATCTTTGTTAACGCATATAATCTAGGCAAAGTTGGATTACTGAAAATAAGCGAAGAAACAAAATTTTCAGGGATAAAATTTGGACAGTTCTTAATTATTTCTTTAACTTCCTTTACCAGTTCTGGTAGTGGATTCTTATTTAGGACTTCGAAAAGGCCTTCTGAAATCAGGACATCTGCTCTGGCAAAATAATCATTCTTAAGGTGCGTTCCCATAGCTCGCTTGAGCTTTAAAGCAAATTCTACTCGCTAGAAAAATATGGCTTGAAAAGTTCAGCTTGAAAAGCCAAGCTAGCATTGAAGCTATCCCATAGCTAAAGCGTCTCGCGAGAAATCGCAGGTGGGAATTCAAAAAGACATGGTGCCTCTTAATGCACGAAAACGTTTGTTGTTACAGAGAAAGGGTTTAATTTTAAGAAGCTATTGATAATTAATCGTAAAAGTATTTTGTAAAAAGGAAAACATATTTCCACTTTAGCAATACGTGATATTTATTTTTATTTTCGCTGATGCTACAATAAATGGAATACGTAAAATAAAACAAAACCAATTAAATTTAAATAAACAGAACTGTTAATTAATTAAATAAACTTAAGTAATAATACACAAATTAATAAAATAAAATGAGCAAAATAACAATTAAATATATATAATAAATTCAATAAAGACTATAAACTAATTAATGAATATAATGTATAATAAAAGAATAAAATGAAAACAAAATAAAAGTAATATAAAATAACAAATTAAAAAGTTATATAAAATAAGCTCAGTCAAATGTAATATAATAAATAAAATTAAATAAATTATTAAAATAATAAATAAATAAATAAATAAAATAAAATAAATATTTAATAAAAAAATTTTAAACCATAGTATAATACTCAAAGAAGAAATAATTATAAACTGAAAATATTCATCAAACAAATCATGAATACAAAGGAGAAAAGGGAAACAAATACATGTACAATTTGCCGAATTCTTCCTTCACTTTTCTCCTTTGTATTCACACTATCATCACCACCCCATGCACGCACCCATTGCTGTCATGAAAGAAAGGCGTACTGCGCATGTGCCTCAGTCACTTCCAAGCTGATAGTAGCTTTAAAATCAAACTGACCTAGATATCCGCTTGAAGCGAAAAGCAACTTGAAATTCCTAGTGCTATACACAACTCACGCATATCAGCTTGGTGTTTAGGATAGCTTGAGCTTGAAAAATCATACTCAAAATGCTCAAAGCTTCAAGCTTCACGCTCCAAGCGAGCTACGGGAATGCACCTTTACTCATAATTACTGTACTATTGCCTTTGTTGCTCTTTAAGTACAGGCAATTTTTCTTTGAGTGTTTGAATAATCTTATGATAACGATACTCCGTGTTATCTGTTACGTAGTTTTCCCAATTGTTAGATAAAATTTTGGAACATTGTTCTCTGACCGCTTTTTTCTGAGATTCAGGTAAGAATTTTATACCTCCTTCTATACACCCTACCATTTCTTGGATGTCCTTGTGTTTATTTCTAACAGTGAATTTTAAACCTTTTGCCAATAGTTCTGATTCTGAATTATTTAAAACTATATCTGTAAGATTCACAACATTATCCAATCCCTTATTGTCTAAGTCTATGTTAACTTTAGCTGCATTCTGATTCTTCATGATGAGACTGAATTTTTCTGATAATTTCTTGGTTTTAAGATCGATTTTTTCTGATTAACAAAATTGGCTTTTGAAAGAAAAGCATCCCAATCTTTGGGTTTGATTTGACCACTTAATTGTACGTGCAAATTATAGGCTTTGGCTTCAGTAATAGCTAACATATACAGTAGTTTAAAAATCCAATCTCCGTGTGTTTAACACTGGTAAGATCTTATTCAAAGTTGGATCTTTAGAATTTTTGAATTTGATACAATTGATAAATTTTGGATACACCTTATGGACTTTACATAAATTAAAAAAAAATATCTGCTTTAAAAGACTTAATCTTGAAATTAAGTCTAAAGAAAGAATTTCATACGTTATTACTCAAGGAAGCCTGAGTAGTCATAAAAAAAAAATTGCTAAAAGTTATGTGGACAGTTACTATGTAAAACTTATGGCAAAAGAAAGACTCTTTGACGACAACAAAGTTTAAGTTGAAAAATACAACCTGATAATACTGGAAGCGCTTTTCGAATGCTTTGCATTCATCATATTACCTAACCCCAAAGACAAGATTCCACCACTGCAGAGGTCAGGGATTTATGAAGCCACTTCTTTCCAGTGCCTTAAAGTCTATAAAGGTCAAACCTTTTGTAACATCGAAATTAGATTCAAGGAGCATTTGGCACATAAGAGATTCGGCAGGAGTAATCAATCAGCAATAGCAAAACATGGTTTGGAAACTGGCTACGATTTTTCTTCTAAAAATGTTAAATTGATCAAATCGATAAATAAAAAATACCAGTTGGATGCCTTTGAAAGTTTAGCAATTCATAGAACAGACAAAAAACTCTTATTAAATATGACTTGGGTCCTATTGGTGAATCTCCCCTGAGTGGGTGTCTAGATTACCCAGTCATTAATTGGTAGTTGATAAATTTTTCAATTGGTTTTCGTCCATTATAAACACTCTGCTCGTTCTGTCTCTCAAGATCTTCTCGAGGTTTTTGATGGATGCAAAGCAATGATTTTTATATCTACTTGAGAAGAGGTGACAAGTTGAGTGATGATTTTATGAATAAACCTTCTTGGGGAAAAGCAGTGGCATCTTGTTTTTGCTGATGTCATATTGACAGGTAATTTGTTACTTTTTATTTCTTGATTTTATGAAGTTTGAGAAAGAAAATTTTAGTAGGATCAGAGGCTAGTTTCTTGTAGAACGTGAGGTTGGAGAGTTGTTTGTTAGCTTCATTATGTATCCGAAGTGTTCATAACAAAAACAGTCCCCCCTTTATCATCAGACGACTACTAAAGTGTTTGATACAAAGGAAATTAGAATGGGGTCTTTTAATATTTAGTAATGGAGAGGATGTTGTTTTGGATGGACTTGATGTAAGCTTCAAGCTCAGGAATGATATCACGGGGAGAAGGTAAAGTCACTAAAAATATTGAAGGTTGAGCTGGTGGTAGCAGCAGAATTGGCGGGATTCATGCAGAAGTACAGCTGAAGTTATCAACAGAGAAAATCATATCGAAAGGATCACTTGTCTTTGGAGTAACGCAGAAGGAAAGGCCTTAGGACATGTTTTTGATTTCGAGGGATGAAAGATTAGTTGTAGAAAGATTAATACATGTAATAGCATGAGGGAGGGGCTTGAACTGGGAGAAGAGAAGGATCGTTTTTAGACAGGGAGTTCAGAAAACAGGCGGATAAAGGATTAGTGAGAAAATCGGATTTATTAGAGAAGTAAAGACTGTCTTTCTGAAATTTTTTGTATTTTGGGAGTAAAGGAAATTGAGTTATTTACATATAAAAGTACGACAAGCGTTAATGTCGGGGGGGGGGGGGGTGTTGAGAGAGGAAAGAGAGTCGTTGTAAATAATGGTCTGAAAGAGTTTGGTGCATATGCTGGAACAGTGAACATTAAGGATAAGGAGAATGTTACTGATGGATCAAAAACAGTGGAATGGATTTCAGACAGTGTGGGGGAGGGTAGGGGACTAAATGAATACTAGGTGAAGAAACCAAACCTTTAGGGATAGTGCTGAGCATGTGGTAGTGGGAGAAGGTAAGTTTGTGGGCACGGGTAAGTACAGATTATGCCACAGAGCTTTCTAAGCTGAAGAAATCCAGGAGGGTGGGCAGAGTTGGCAGTTAGTCATATGTTTTGGGTTGACCATTGTTTAAATGAGCTTCGTGTGCTATTGTGTGCTATGTGTGATCTTGCGAAAGTATCTGAAGTGTAAAGAGTGTGCGGGAGTGTATCTAGTACACTGAACAACCAATTTATTAGAGACACCTCTTACAGAAAATGGATCGAACTCCTAGTGACACAAACAATGGAACAGGCTAAAGCGGTGTATAAAAGGGATGCAATGGATCACAAGTTGCAGTCAACAGCAGAAATGGACTGAATATAGGTAAATCCAAGAATTTGGCCGACTTTGAACGAGGCACGATCGTTGGAGCTTGAAGAGCACAGTTGAGCAGTTCGCAAACCGTGAACCTCCTCGGGTATTCCCGTGCAACAGTGTCAAGGGCATTCCGTGAATGGCAGTTATGCCAAAAAACAACCTCCAAAAAACAAACTCCGGACGAAACAGGGGCGTGGATGAACGAGACCAATGGCAACTGGACGGGAACAGCCCAACAAATTGCAGCACAGTTCAATGAAGGAGCTTCCCAACCCATTTTGGAGCACACTGTGTGGCGCACCTTGCACCAAGCTGGGTTTAACAACAGGTGGCCAGTATGGCTACCGTCGCTGTCACAGCAAAATAGGAAAGTACGCCTGCTATGGGCACACAGGCATCGCCACTGGATATTGGATGAATGGAAGAAGGTCGCCTGGTCCGACGAATTGCAGTTCCTACTTTATCATGCGGACAGCATACTACGCATCTGGCGCAGACAGCACAAGGCCATGGACCCATCCTGTCAGCAGACAATCATACAGGCGGGTGGAGGAGTGCTGGTCTGGGGTGTCTTCTCATGGGACAGACTGGGTCCTCTGATATCCGTAGACACATCCCTGAATGCGACACACTGCTTGAACATTACTGTCAATCATGATGACTGTGTTCCATGGTTGTGAAGGACAGTTTCAGCAGGACAATGCTCCTTGTCACCGTGCTGGAATGGTCTGGGACTGGTTCGAGGAACATGACATGGATTTCCACCTGCTTCAGTGGCCAGCTCGGTCGCCCGATCTCAACCCGATCGAGCATTTATGGGATGAGAACCATCCAACTTTTTCCCCACAAGACCGTCCAATCTGCACCAATTACGGGACGCTGTGATGTCAGCCTGGACTGCTATTCCTCCGCAACGGTTTCAACACCTTGTTGAATCCATGCCAGCACGTATTCAGGCAGTTCTTGCCGCTAAAGGAGGCACAACACGCTAATAGCGGGATGTCTCTAATAAATTGGTCGTTCAGTGTATATCTCTAGTGTTCTGTGGAGGAGAGGCTGACATATCAGGAAGTGAGGAAGGAGTGATGAGGGGGAGATTGCAGCCATTAAGAGAAAAATGTTGTTCCCTAATTTGTCGTGGTTTCTTTCAGTGCATTTGTCTTTCCTCTTCTAAAACCTCTATCCCATCTCTTTTATCAAATTTTTCATTTGGCTTCTTCTTTCTTAATGTACAGCTTTCATTATTATTATTATTATTTTTATTGGTTGTTTCAATATTTTTTCTTTTGCCTTTATTTTTATTGTTCAGTCCTGATACATCGAATTCACATATCAGAACTCCAGATGAAAGGGCATGCTTATAATAGACACTTTTTATTTCCCTGAATATGCATCCTATTTATGGTAAACTCTGCTTATGAGAGTAAATTTTAAATTGGCCAACAACTCTTATGGCCAAGTTCGACAGCATTGCTTAATTATCTTTCTTCTTCTCTTTTACAATATCTGTGAGTATTATTCATATGTATTATCCTATTACATACATTCTTTTCATTACTCTTTTATCATCTGCCATTGTTCCTCATTCTTGTTCTATCCCAGCAAATTTTCCCTTGTATTATGTTACCACTACTGCACGTCTTTCACATCCTCTCCTCTTGTCCTATCCCAGTACATGTTCTAAGTCATTTCCAGGCTTCCCATTGGTTCCCTTCTGTTCTCCCTAACCAATACTTTTCTGTCCCCCATCCCCTACTTTACCTGTATATAAGACATCTTCTAAGGCCCCTATTATCACTTTCACATTCTGCTTTGACAAAGGATAACATCTATCACCCTGTGTTTATTTTCATTTTTTATTTTATTCCAGGATGTTTGCATCTCGTCCTTCTTCATGTTCTTCAACATCTGTCATATTTCTAAGCAAGTAGGGAATAAACTTAATGCAGCAGATGAGACAGGAGATAAAAGAAATAGAAAAACTGTGATATTTAGAGAATTTTAATTTTTAAATGTACTTGTTAAACTCTGAAAATATACTTTTGGTTTCAATTGATCACATGAAACCAATGAAGTGCATATACAAAGAAGGACTGCAAATCGGCTCCAAACGTATCACTTTTTACTTTAATTACTTTCTTGTCAAAGAGTTAACTGAAATAGCACTTTACTAAATCAGGCTAAAATACAGAATTGAGGCACATTAGTTTTTACCTCAACCTCACAGTGGTCATGCATCTTCAATGTACCAGGTTCACATAGCACCATTCCTCTGCATACATCATCTCGTTTGATTTTTGACACTAATGCAAAAGCATGATCACCTCCAGAAGCTTCTGCAATAACTTTTTCAAACATCTCCAGACCTGCAAGAAAAGGAATATTTCTCAAAAGGTTTTAGAAACATTACCAAAATTATAATTCAAAATTCTTTCGCTTACTAGAGATTTTAGTCAAAAACTGTCTCCCATAGCCTAATAATTCCACTTCCATTCCAATTTTCACTGTACCTTGCTCTATGCTTCCACTCACAACTGTGCCTTGACCTAGAAAGAATTATTATTGAGATGATAAATCCTCATTGTAAATCATTTCCAACTACAAATCAGTCACCAAAATTTTAAGTTTCAGAATCAACTGCTAAAATGGTCATTTAAAAATGAAAACACTTTTCTGTTTTACACAAATAAGTACAGTAGAACATTGATAAATTGAATTCCTCCCTACTTCGAAGTTTCAGCTTATTCCCTTTTACACTTGGGCTAAAACCTCCGTAAATCAAAGTAATAAAACCTCCGTAAATCAAAGTTTTTTGGAGGAGAGGGAGCCTCTATAAATCGAAGTTAAAGCAAATAAATTCACCCACAAATCGAATTTTGTCATTCCAGACCTCAATAAATCGAATTGATGTCAGAATTTCTCTTCTCTATTAGAAGTTCTCATAAGCACTTCTGATTGGATTTTCGTTCATAAGCAGTTCTGTTTAGTTTTCATTCAATTAGACATGAAGCAGGCAAATTTACCACCTTTATTTTTAGATATAGCAAGTGATTATACAGGGTGTCCAAAAAGTCTGGTAACATGGCAGATATCTCAAAGCTGCCAGGTAGGCAAGATCTGATGGGTGTGGTTTATAGGTAATAGGGGGGGTGGAGAATTCATTGCCACACTCAAATTTGATTTTGACCCCCAAATTTAAGGTCATCTATTTGCTAACACAAACACTATTAAAGATAGAGAAAAATTTCCGATTGCTACCCTGTAGAGAAACACCACATTAGTTTAAGAACAATTTTTAATCACATCCTTCCCCTTGAAAGATTTTGAGAAAATGGGCGAGAAAGAGTCACTCTAGGTCAGGTTGGGGTGGCCAGGTTTGCTGAGGTTTCTAACACATTTAAATTGCAGTGAAGCCCAACCTCAGTCAACCTGGCCAGCCCAACCTGACCTTGAGTAACTCTTTCTGGCCCATTTTCTCAAAGTCTTTAAAGGTGTGATTAAAAATTGCTTTTAGACTAACGTGGTATTGCTCTACAGGGCAGCAATCGGAAATTTTTCTCTATCTTTAATAGTTTTTGAGTTAGCAAATGGATGACCTTAAATTTGAGGGTCAAAGTCAAATTTAAGTATGGTAACGAATTCCCCACCCCCCACTCCTATTACCTATAAACCACACTTATCAGATCTCACCTACTTGGTAGCTTTGAAATATCTGCCATGTTACCAGACTTTTTGGACACCCTATATATTAAGTATATAAAATACTACTTTTATGAAAATAATTTGTTTCCTTTCCATACAGTTATTCAAATCTCACACTATCTATTATCTATTATTCGAATTGTATTTTAAATCATAAACCTCTATAAATCAAAGGATTTTGCTCTTCCCTGGAGATTCGATTTATAGAGGTTCTACTATACGATCTTACACTATTATAATTGATTGACAGACAAAAATAAATTTATTTTCAAAAGTACTTGAAAAAAAAAAAACAAACTAAATTTATGCAATTAATTTAGAATTTGGATTGCTAGAATATCTGTTCTCTATAATGATCTAAAACTTCTCAAATCAAGAAAATACTAACAAAATATTAAAGATAGTAGAAATTAAAATAATAAAACAGAAATAACTATATTGTTTTGTTGCATTCTGAACAAAGAGGATTAAAAATATTTGTAAAAAAAAAACCCCCCAAAAAAACAAAAAAACAAACAGAGCAAATACAGGGGTGAGCGTAGGATGGGTATGCTTGTAGGTGTGCTTGTAGAAACACACGACTCGTCAACTAACCATGGAGTACAACACTAGACCACAGAATAACATCTCAGAATGCACTACACGCCGTATACTGACAAGGATGGACTACAACAGCCGATGCCAGTCCGGGTATCTTTGATCACCCAAAATCGCAAAAAAGTCTCCAATTTGATCATGATCACCAACACTGGACCGTCAACGACTGGAAGGTCTGCTGGTCAGATGAATCCCGTTTCCTATTGCACCATGCAGATTGCCGCCGCAGAATTTGGAGACAACAGCAAAAAGCAATGGACCCCCTCCTGTCTGGTTTCCACTGTTCAGGTTGGTGGAGGCTCTGTAATGGTCTGGAAGTTTTTTCCTGGCTGATACATGTAGAACAATGCCTTAATGGTCAGGGCTATCTGAACATTGTTGCCGATCATTTCCATCCCTTCATGGCTACTGTGTTCCCCCCTTCAGAAGGATACTTCCAGTAGAACTATGCTTCGTGTCACAAGGCACGTATCGTCATGGAAAGATTCCAAGAGCACGATACTTCTTCATATTGTGGCAGAAATGAAAGACCCAGGGCATCAACATGAAAGAATGGAAAAATCAGGGCATTAAGGTGACAGAAATTTATGCCATCTCATTTCTACAGAAAACGCCAGCGGAACAATACTAATGAACCCAATCGAATATCTTTGGCATGAGCTGCAATGGGTTATTCGAGACCATGGATCCACCACCATCCAATAAGCGTCAACTGGAAGCAGCTGGTGCATCCGCATGGACAAACATCACAGAACAATGCTTCCAGTGGCTAATCGAATCCATGCAACGGCGAATTCATGCTGTTATAACTCCTAGGGGTGGCGCAACACAGTATTGGGGGTGGGGGTTCCTAATAATAGCCACTCAGTGTATATGAGGGATGTTTTTTAAGTAAGTACTGTTTTGATATGAAAAAACTCATGGACAATATTTTAACACTTTAATTTTTATAGGAAAGCCTGAACCTTAAAATACTTTTCAACATAATTTCCAGCTATATTAAGATAGGTATATTAATCACATGAACGATCTTAAATGTTAAAAAGCCTAGACTAATAGAATTTTCTCCCTAATCCTTTCATTCGTCCATTTCATTAGACACAAAAACTTGGTTCAGGAGGCCACGTAACTTGATATGTTGTCACCTCGTGTTTTTCGCTGAAATAAAGCAGTTAAGAACTCCGTGAACAGATCGAGCCACCACAAAAGACTGTCTCAACCAATGGGACAAGAGTAGGCCCATTTGTGTCTAATGAAATGGTGATATTAAAGGAGCAGCTTTTGGGTTTCCAGTCAGATTGGTTTCAAGTTTGTTCTTGCTTTGGTTTCCGACCTCTTTGACTCCTAGACGATGCTAAATGGAGTGCGACTGTGTAAATAAGTACCCTGCTTATCATTTCCCAGGCCTCCACTGCATTTAATATGATGTTAATTATATTAAAGGTTTTTCTAGCACCGATGTTGGCTCAAAAACTATGGTGCTATAATTTAACAGTAGTGTTGATCTGTACTTCCTAAACTGTTGTTTTCTTTAAAGCATCCTGAACTAATTATTGATCTAAGGAGTTTAAATGATTAATTTAAATTTAAATGAGTTCAGTCTCCTTTTAATGGGGGAAATCGTAAAATTAATAAAAACAAAAAAATTAATAATAAATAAAGTCACCAATCTTGAAAAACAATGAAGGAACTTGTGAGATGGAAGAAAACTCAAAGGATGTAGTCTATTGCAGATGTTGTTGATAGTAGAAATAAACCCAGTCTATTGAGGATGTAGATGAAGTCTTGTGAAGATAATGTTGGACACTATTATCAATTTTTGTAACTTCTTCTAGCTCAGTATTATTATTATTTATTTAAATAAATATTGTAAATTTATTGTATTGTAAAAATTACAGATAATTTCATTACAGTTTGCGATTGTTGTGTGTCACGTAATCTTTGTTGCCATTTTACTAATTTTATTAATTTAGTTGTTGGTTAACGTTTATCCACGGTCTCCAGATATTCATATATTACTACCAACTAATTTGTACTTGTATTTTGTTATATTGTCGCGCCCTCTGGGACCTAACTCGTCGGTCAGTCCATATTGGTCCCAGCTGGGCGTATTTGTAATTTAACCTGATTAAATAAATAAATAAATAAATAAATAAATAAATAAATAAATAAATAAACGTTGATAGGGGAATACGATAATCTTGAAAGAAGTGTTGATTTTGAAATACAGATGAAATTTTGAAGAGGGTGATCCAAATATTTGGGATAAAATTTATATAAAAAAACGTTTTCGAGAATATTTCTCATCATCAGTTGACTTAAATATTTTTGAATGGTGAAAACAGTTGAAATAAGAATTTAACAATTGATATAAAGGTGATGAAGCTAAGTTGGTTGTAATTGTTGGTTATGATTATTGGCTATTGTATACTAGGGTGATTGTTGTTTAAAAGTAGTGTCCATTTATTGTTTATCTCTATTGATGGCTTGGCTAAATTTTTGTTATTTGTAATGATATTTATTGTTTCTTTAATTAATCTTTTTTTATAATTTTCTTCTTTTCCAATGATTTTTGTCTTATTCCAATCTGGTGTGTGGTTTTCTTTGTCTTTGTGGCGAAGTGCTCTTTCATGTTCTTTTAATCTTATTTCTAATTGTCGTTTAGTTTGACCTGTGTAGATATGTTCACAATTTTTTACATGGTATTTGATAAATTATATTTCTAGTGTTCCATTTTTCTTTATTATTTTGACATATTTCTTTGAAACTGATATTTGTGCTATTATTTTGATTGATTGTTGTTATTGTTGGGATAGTTCGTTATAGCAGTATTGTTAAGTTTATATTGTTAAGAGATTAGGTTTTATCGTATTAAGTTTTGTAGTGTCAAGAGATGGCGTTACTTTGTAAGAGTTTTTAAGTGTTTCCCCCCTATTGTTGTTAAAAATAGAAGCATTATAAGTTGTGTTCTAATGAAAGCAAGGAGCTCTTGGAAGGCCTTGTCTTATATCAACAGGAACGTATTTCAGTAATATTCTTGTTTATAGCAATTTAACTCAGATTGAATTAATTAAATATTTTCAGTTTTTCTGCTTGTTGCAAGTATTTTTTAGTGACCATTTACATTAAAAGAGCGATCCACAACAAATGGTAGCAGAGGTCTGTGGTTATCAAGAGAAATAGAGAAATTTCTTCTTTTTGGTGAGACGGATATTTAGAAGAAAAATCGCCAAGATCTTCTATCTGTAAGTAGAAAATAAATATAAGGATCCGCATCTGTATAAGAAAATGGATACGCAAGGCTTAAGCAGAATAGAGACGCTAAATACGAAAAATTATTCAATCTGGAGTTTGAGATTGTCAGCATTACTTAAAGGTAAACATTTATATCACATACTGGAAGAAGATGAGCCAGACAAAGATTCTAAAGACGAAGCAGAATTGAAAAAATGGGAACTCTGGTCGAAGGAAAATGATGAGGTCTATACAGCCATTATTCTTTCAATCTCTCCAGATCAGGCCTTAGCCATTAAGGGAAAAAATCGAGCAAAGGATATATGGGAATGCTTAAAGAAAAGATATGCAGGGTTGGAATTCCAGAAAAAAACCAAACTCAGAAGAGAGATTGCACGGCTTAGCAAATTAAGCGATGAAACAATGGATGGTTATCTGCTGAGATGCCAGAAATTAGTTAATGAGTTAAATGAGTGTGGAGAACGTGTTGAAGATCAAGAGTTAATAAGTTATATAATAGAGGGTTTATCTAGAAAATATGCTCAGGTGGTTACCTCACTGTACTCCATATCAGATGTAAATTTTGAAATGGCCAGAGATGCTTTAATTCATTTTGAGGAAAAATATATACTCCAATCAGATGACACAAAAGCGTTTAATACATATGAATATAAAAAGAAAATTAAATGCTTCACTTGCGGAAAAATCGGACATAAATCTCGTAATTGTTGGCATAGAAATAGATCGTCTAAGGAAGGATCATTTCGACAATTTAAGGTTAGTGATGCAGAAAAGATAGGGATTAATAAGACATTAAATAGTTACTCAAACGCATCCGAGAATCACAAAAAGTATAATTATAAAAAAAGAGAAGAAACTACCAATTTTATGCGAGAAAATACATTTCGTGCAAACACCCTTATTGGGGATGAAGAAAATATGAATGAAAGTTTATCCAAGGTGACATGGATAGTGGATTCAGCAAGTTCATCTCATATGATAAATGATGATTGTAAATTGATTAATGCTGTTCCAGAATTTATACCAATAGCAACCGCTGAAGAAAATCGACAAATTGAATCGAAGGAGAGAGGATCACTAAAGGGATTCACTGAAACAAAATATAATACAAGAATACCAATTAAAATGGATGACGTTTTAGTGGTACCCGACCTAAGAGAAAACTTAATGTCAGTGTCACAGCTGGTATTGAAAGGAAATAAAGTTATCTTTGATGAAAATAGAGTAACTATAATCAACCAAACAACCGGCCAAATGGTAGCATCAGGTTTATTAAAAAGAAACGCGTTCATAATAGATATGCTAATTAATAGTTCAAAGTATGAGGAAAGGTGTATGTCTGCAAACTGTGTTGATCTCCAGACATGGCATCAAAGGTTAGGACATATTAATGAAAAATATCTTAAACAATTAGTCAATAAAGACTTAACTAAGGACTTGACAAAATTAAGTGGGAAAATTGAAAATTGTGAAATATGCATAGTCACTAAGCAGGTTAGGAAGCCATTCAAGACATGTGATAAAGACAACAGTTCGGGAATACTAGAACGAATATATGTAGATTTATGTGGCCCATTACAAGTATCGTCAATAGGAGGAAGCAAGTATTTCATGATAATAATTGAGGAATATAGTCGACGAATCTTCGTCGAGTTCCTGAAATCCAAAGACGAAACCACTGAAAAATTAAAAGAGGTTATAGAACTACGAGAAAATGAAACAGGAAGAAAATTGAAATCTATTAGAACGGATAATGGAGGAGAATTTTGCAATGAAAATTTGAGACACTACCTTTTGAAGAAAGGGATTAAACATGAATTGACTACTCCATATTCCCCCCAATCAAACGGAATAGCGAAAAAGGTAACAGGACTATTGTAACTATAACAAGAAGTTTGTTAAAAGATGGTGAACTGCCATTATCATTTTGGGCCGAGGCAGTAGCAACAGCGTCATATTTGCATAATATAACTCCTACAAAAGTAAGGAATAAAACACCATCAGAAATATGGTATGGGAAAAAGCCTTGTATGAAGCATCTGCGAATATTTGGGTGTTTGGCATATTACAAGATTCTTAAGGACAATGTAAAGAAATTGGATGATCGTAGCATACCCGCCATATTTGTTGGATATTCTAGAAAGAGAAGAGCATATAGGTTATATGATCAAGTCAAGCGAAAGATAATTAAATCACGTGATGTGATATTTATCGAAGACAAAAGAGGATATATAAGAGAATTAGATAAATTAAACGAAAAAGAATATATAAATATTGATGAATTGTTTTCGGTCAACGAGAATGAACTTGGTAATGAAGTGGAAAATGATGAGCTAGCTACAGGAATAGAGTTAAAAACAACTGGTGATTATTATCATGATGACTTGAAGACAATGGAAAAAGACAATGTACATAGTAAAGAAGATGTAAATAATCATATGGAATAATCAATCGACGTTAAAAGTAATCTTGAAGAAGGTGTAGAAGATCATAATAGTAGTCAAGAAATCAAAGATGATATAGAGGTAGGAAGCATGGAAAAAAGGAGAGGAAGAAAAAAAGGATCATCGAAACAAGTTATAGATGAAAGACGAAAGAAAGAAAGAGAAGAATACGAGCAATTGATGATTGAAAGAGGAGTACGAAGGTCTTCGAGAGAAAGGAAGGAAAATCCAAAATATAGTGCAAGTGCAGTCACGGAATTAATTCCGAGAAGCTATAAAGAGGCTATAGAGTCCAAGGAAGCAGACAATTGGAAAATGGCAATGGAAAAGGAACTAAATTCTCTTAGGCAGCATGAAGTCTGGGAAGAGGTTAGGAAAGAAGATGATATGAAAGTCATAAATAGCAAATGGATATTTTCTATCAAGGAGAAAGATGGTAAACCTGTATATAAAGCGAGACTGGTAGCGGATGGCTCACGACAAAGATGTGGAATAGATTACAAGGAATCTGCGAGTCCAGTAATGAGACTTGAATCACTTAGAACTTTACTCGCACTAGCTTCAATATACAATTATCAAATCAAATATTTTGATGTGGAAACGGCATACCTCCATGCGAAGTTGAACAGAGATGTATACATGTTACCACCCAAAATTTTAGACGTCAAGCAAGATACGGTACTTAAAGTCACAGGTAGCTTATACGGATTACCAGATGCAGGCAGACATTGGTTCTTAAAGTTCAAAACTGTCCTGGAATCGATTGGACTCAAACCTACAAAGACTGATCCATGTGTATATTCTGGGGAAATCAATCATCAACGAATTTATATAGGAGTGTATGTGGATGATTGTGTAGTACTTAGTGCCTCATCAAATGAAATAGATCAATTGATTGACAAGCTTAAACAGAAAAATATAAAAATAAAAATGTCTACAGATAGCGATAAGTTCCTTGAAATAAGTATAAAGCAGCATAATTGGGGCTACTCTATTGATCAAACTGAAATATTAATGAAATTTTATTGAAATTTGGAATGATGGAAAGTAAACCAGTTAAAACCCCTGGAACCGTGGGACAAAACTTGGATGAATTTGAAAATTCTGGAAAAATAGATCTATCGTATTATCAAGAATTGATTGGAAGCTTCGGATATCTAGCTGTAGCCACTAGACCCGATATTTCTTTTACTGTCAGCAAACTATCACAATACCTAAAAGACCCAAGAGATATTCATTTGGTAGCAGCTAAAAGAGTACTGAGATATCTTAATGGAACGAAAGAAAAGAAACTAGTCTTCAATAACATTCCAGGAAATTTACAAATATTTTGTGATGCTAGTTGGGGTACATCCAAGGAGGCTCTTTCGTTTAATGGTTTCTTCGTGAAGTTAGGGGAATCGGTAATCAGTTGGCGATCCAACAAACAAAAACTTGTGGCTATGTCGACAATGGAAGCTGAATTGATCAGTGCTTCAGAGGCCATAAGTGAAGGCATTTGGTTCAAGAATTTCTTGAGTGAACTAGGTTTCGACACTTTAGTTGCACAAGCTATATCAATATGGAGTGATAGCAAGTCAGCCATTGACTGGATTGACAGCCTGAAGACATCTCGTAAAAATCGACATTTTGATCGTCAACATTATTTCGTGCGAGACGAGATTCAAGAAGGACACTTTGAAAGAAAATATGTGGCTTCGAAAGATCTTGAAGCAGACATTTTAACAAAAGATGTTCCTGGTGAACTATTGAATAAACACTTAAATAATATTAAATTAACATTTATTTGATTTCGTTATACTGCAAGAACGAAAAAGGGGGATTTGTTGGGATAGTTCGTCATAGCAGTATTGTTAAGTTTATATTGTTAAGAGATTAAGTTTTATCGTATTAAGTTTTGTAGTGTCAAGAGATGGCGTTACTTTGTAAGAGTTTTTAAGTGTTTCCCCCCTATTGTTGTTAAAAATAGAAGCATTATAAGTTGTGTTCTAATGAAAGCAAGGAGCTCTTGGAAGGCCTTGTCTTATATCAACAGGAATGTATTTCAGTAATATTCTTGTTTATAGCAATTTAACTCAGATTGAATTAATTAAATATTTTCAGTTTTTCTGCTTGTTGCAAGTATTTTTTTAGTGACCATTTACATTAAAAGAGCGATCCACAACAGTTATTAATGTTTTAGTAATGTTATTTGTTATTTTTGGTATGATTTTTATGTTTGGTATTTGTTCTAATATTTTTTTCTGTTTGTGGAAAATTTTATTATTGTATTGTATTGAATATCTTTTTTGTTGTTCTTGTTGAATTGGTATAGTTTTTGTTGTATTGTTTGTAAACGCTAGTATTAAAATTTTGTCTATTAAAGTTATTGGATATTTGTTTTTTATTAGGTTCAGTTTAAGTTTTTTTAAATTTGTAGGAATATATTTCGGGGATGTAAGATTTTTTATTCTTTGTAAATATTGTTTAATAGTGTTAATTTTTTGGTGTGTGGGTTGTTGTGATAAGTAATGTGATATGTTGTTACCTTTTGTTGGTTTTTCGTATATCTCAAAATCTAGATTATTTTCATTTTTTATAATGTTTATATCTAAAAATGTGATACGGTTGTTGGTCATGTTGTTGTGTGTAAATTTTAAAGGATATCGTTCTTCTAATAGGTGTATTAATATTTCTATTGGTTTGTTTGTTATGACTAGGATGTCATCTACATATCTCATCCATACTTTTATGCGTTGTTTGTGTTATGATTTGTTTAGTAAATTGTGCTCCATGTTATTTAAATAGATGTTGGAAAGAATTGGTGATAATGGGCTACCCATGGGTAAGCCTTAAATTTGTGAATAAATTTTTTCATTGAATTTTAATTGATTGTTGGTGAAACATAGATTTATGGATTGTATGATTTTTAGTACTTTCAAGTAAAGTAATTTTGTTTTTAATTGATTTTTTATGATGTTGAGAGTTGGTTGTTTTTAATTTTTACAACCAACTTAGCTTCATCACAATTTACATATCATCTGCAGATTGGATGAATACAAAAACAACTACAGCTAAGTACAGAAGCAGTTAAATAAAACAACCCTCACTTAGTCTGCAGTTTTACAAACGCTTACTCTATGCTCTAACTTGGCATAACTACCGCAAGTATTCTACTATAATGCGATCTCTTCTTCAATGCGATCCCATTTTCAGAGGCCAAAAAAACAGTAAAAACTTTACCCTCTTGTATAATGCGATCCCCATTTTTTTAATCTTCCCTAACTTAGGAAAAATAAAATATGCAAGAATGCACAGGGAAAAAAAAATCGCTATTTTTTTACAATTTGAAAAATGAATAACCTGGATGTATACTGGGCCAGATTTAGATGAAAAGAGGCCCCTAGGCTATTCCACTTATGAGGCCCTTTCACCTCCCATTTTTAATGCTAACAATTTGAATGTAGGCCCCTCTTGATCTTGAGGCCCTAGGCTGAAGCCTAGTTAGCCTATAGGAAAATCCGGCCCTGGATGTAAACAATTAAAAAACTTCAAAATCTGATTCATTATCGCCTGATTCTTCAAAAAGTTCCTTAATACAGTACAGATGGTGGTTTATTATAAAAGTTTAAAATAAAAAAAGTTTATAATTAAATAATAAAAGTTTATTTAATATTTAAGAAGACAAAAACGATACAGTTATGGTAGATTACGTGTACTTTTATTGTATGTTCATTATTTGAAATTTTTAAAGTACACATTATGTATTCATGCATTAAGTACCGTAATTTTCGGCAGTAGCGCCGCGGCGTTTCTGTTAACAAAAGTGAAAATTTTGGCGTGTGTGGCGTATCAGCCGCTACGGCGCTACTGTCGGAGATTTTACAAAAATTTAAAAAAAAAAAAAAAAAATTCTACCCATGATTTTAGGCCTACTTCATATCGTCCTCTCAAAGAAATAAAATGAGTAGAGACAATATATTACTTGATTTATATTTATTGATGAATTTATCGATGAATTAATATCCTTTTAATTAAAAATTCACTCTGATAGCGATCGAGCATGAGCGTTCATCGACAGCAGCGAATTGAACCACCGGGTCACCGGGAAAAAACCCGGTGGGCCGGACCAATGCCTTTACTTTCTCATGATTAAGGGCCGCTTTCGCCGATTTTTCCCGGTACCTGCCCGGTACGATTTAGACTGCCAGTTCGTCCATGTTCATCGATCAACGTGAGCACTGCATCTAAAAACTTCCCGCCCTTATCGTTCACTACACGACCAACATTATCAACTTTCAAATCTGATCACGTTCAAGCACTCCTGATCGCTTTCGCTTCACAATAATGGCCGACAGTGAAAGCTTATCCCATCTCGAAGTCTGTTCTGAATGCGTTTATAGTTTTGTAATGAATCTCAAGGCACAAAACATGTCAGGATACACGTTTTTTTAGGATAAATCTTCCCTTTTAGGTGATGTCCCCCTCTGGGGGCAAATAACTGATATATACCCCAACCTATTTGGATACCGGGGGCAGTTGGTTTCCCCCCGGCCAGTTACAGGAATCGCGACAATTCAGTCTACGGAATCAGTCATCGCGCGATTTGTGCAGATAGTTAAAATTAACCTTGGCGCACGCACACGGGTATACTGAAAATGGGAAACAAAATTTGTCTTTAAATAGAACAAGTTGCCTGTTGGCACATTTATTTTCTGTTTTTTAATTAAAATTTCTTATACCTGGATACATGGTAGGGGCGAAGGAGCTGAAGATAAAAGCGAATATTGTTTTATATTTTTTTATTTTTTAAAATTATTTTCTCTTAGGTTTCGAATTTTCTTTAAAGTTTCGTTTTTTTCGTACGTAGAATTTTGCGTTTAACGCTCAGGGCTGACTATCAGAAAGATTCACCATTTTAACGCTCGTGGAGCTAAACGGTCACGAGAACGCTCGAGAGGTGTTAGAAACACCAGTATTTTATTATGTATTATTATTATTATTATTATTATTATTATTATTATTATTATAAGCAAGGGCATGGTGGAGTATATCTTCACCATGAGCAGGGTATGTTTCAAATTCGCCAAAGCGACGTGCAAGCTATACAGCAGCTTTTAAACTAACACCCAAGATTGAAAAGGCCTAAGAGCGATCGTGCAGCAGCAAGGCAGTTAGGACTGGATGAAAAATGTATTCGGCGCTGGGGGAAATGTATGCCGAAATATATTATATGTACGAAATTAAAATTTTTTCCCACTCAAATGCGTATTACTTTGATTGAAGCATATAAGAAAACTGTTTTTAGATTACCGATTGAGTGTCTGGTGGGGGGGAGAGGCGGCGTTACTGTCGGAGATTTTACATGTTAAATTTTTGCTGCTGCGGCGTATCAGCTGCCGCGGCGTTACTGCCAAAATTACGGTACTGTAATAAATATTCATTTGAACTTTAGAAAAAGTTTTTGGACAATTTCAGGAGATAGAACATAGTGGCTGTTAAAAATTTTACTGATCGAAAATTTATTTAACTTTTCACCTTTATTGTTACAAATTTATTTAATGCCATGCCTATATTGTTCAATTATTATTAATAAACGGCAGAAAGAGAAATTATAATAAAACGTGATCCAGTGACTTTTTCCCCCCCAATGGCGTCGCCATTTTGTTTTTGAGAATTCACTTCTGCATTAGCTTTTCGGGACAAAAAATTGAGAAAAAAATGTGTTAGATATCCTATATACTACATAATATACTGAAATATGCCAGTATATTAAATATTATATGCTTGTTTTTGTTTGAAATTCATCAGATCGAAGTTCGTTTGAAATCACGCCCCCTCCTCCAAGTTAACTTTTGGTGATGGAAAAATGGATGGGGAATTGAGAAAAAAAAAAGCAAATTAATGCAATGTATATTGCTTAAACTGTATGATATCATTCATAGGTACTGTAATGTACCAGTATATTACATATTTTATGCTAGTTTTCGTTTGAAATTAATCAGATTGAAGTTCGTTTTACCCCCCCCCCCATTAGCTTTTGGCGATGTAAAAATGGAACGGAAAATTGAGATAAAAAGCGAATTAATGTACCGTATATATTGTATAATGCACTATAATATACCAATATATCCAACATTATACACCCTTTTCGTTTGAAGTTCGTCAGACCATCCCCCAGCTGTTGTAGTGCTAATTTTTCTTCTTGTATAATGCGATCCCACAAATTTAGGTGGTTTTTCAGGTCAAAATTTTTCGCATTATAGTAGAATACTTATGGTATATTGTCATATCTCTAGACAATGCTCCATATAACACATACACCATGTGTTGTAGAAATTAGTCATAAGACTGTTCTAAACACAATATTTGTTATACTGCACAAGGCAGAATAATAAAATAAGGCCTTGGGATCCGATTACAGTCCCTGTAAAACACTGTTTTTAAAACTTGTTCAGCCCCTCTGAACACGAAAAACATTAGCCTTTCATGATCCAGTTTAAGTGGACTCAAAATAAAACAATACGTCAGCATTATTGAAATACCATTTGTCCGAATACTTAAACTGAAATCTGTTACGGATTCCACTGCACTCTAGTGTAGACTGCATTCATAACCCAAGTGGATGAAGTAAAATAAAAAAAAAATGGGATGAAAATTAATTAAAATACAGGTAACACAATTGTTGTGTTGAAAAATATAGAGTGGGGCAGGTATTTGAGAACACGTGAGTATAACCTAATAGTCAATAGTCATACTATTTAACAATTCCGAAATGAGGCAGATAAACTTGGCGGATCTAAAGATAACACAGCAAATGAAGTGACATGCTGTCATCGTCTCATTGGCTATGGGACACTCTGACTCCGAGATTGCTGCATTCCTGAAAGTCGCCCGTTCATGTTCAAAGTTTGGGGAAAACTAGACACTGCCAGTGGTGAGGTGCCAACCATTTCACAGAGAAAATGACATTGTCGGCGCTCGGACTGTATCAGGATGCTGGAATTCATCCATTCTGTCCAAGCTGCAATCAATGAGGGCCCTGGAAAGTCCATAAGGGTACTCGGGAGGGAGCTGCAAGTTAATGAGGCAACCATTCGACGTGTGGTGCATGAAGACCTCCGTTACAAGTCGTGTTTATTGTGGAGGGGACAGTTCATGTCCAAGACAACCAAGAAGAATCGACTGGACAGGGTCAAGTGCCGCCTTAACAAGCTGAAGCATCCGGAGGAATTTTCACAACCACACCCCTCCCCAACATGTATCCCCTCAGCTCCCCTGATCTCAATCCTTTGGACAAATATATCTGGGGCGTCGTTGAGAGGGAGTTTAACAAAAATCCACACAACACCTTTGAAGCTCTCAGGCCAGCTATTGTGGAGGCAATGGCAGAAATCCAGAAGACCCACCTCATTGCTGCCTGCCAGCAGTTCCGACAGCGTGTGGAGGGTTCATTGCGGTGGATAGTGGTTTTATTGAATAATAATATGTATTTTATAGTCCTTTGTACAAAAATGTAAATTGTACTAAAGGCTCTGTGGTATCTTAAGTGTTACTCTTTTTACCTGCAGACGTCGTCTTGTTCTCAAATACCTGCCGCACCCTGTACAATACAACACAAATTGAATTGAAAATCACAATACATTGATTTCAGAAAACAATCAATCACAATACATTGATTTCAGAAAACATTGATTCAATTCTAACTATCAAGACAATTCAATTGCTAGTGCTTAAACAGGCTTCACAATATGGAACAGTAAAATAATATAAAAAAACTGTAAATGCCCATTGCTAACGATCAGAGGCCAACTTCAAAAATGGCTAAGTCCTGCCCGTAAGTCCATATCGATATTAAGATCACTGATGTGGATGTGAAATTTGACTCTGCTAGTCACTATCACTTCCACAGTAATAAACGCTGTGCACCTGGTCATGATGAACAACAAAGGACATGTGTGGCATACTTATACAATGTTGGAAAAAAACACATTGGCACGACAAGCCTAATCAAAATAATATTTAAAAAAATAAACACGACATGAAACAGAATCATGTGGTGTGAAAGGATTAGCTCACAATTCTTTCACATCACAACAATTATTGCTCCCGCCTTCACAGTTTTGCTCTAAATTAGATGGAGTAGCGTCAAGAACGTCATAAGCGTAATGATTGTTGGTCAATAGTAATTACATCCATATCTCTAGGTCTTTTTTTATACATCCTGATGCTTATTATCTTTTTATAGGAATATTAGGTCTTTTCAGCAAAGGGGAGGGGGAGAACGCCCGCATGCTCCAACATTGCTTCAGACAGGCAGAAGAACTTCCGGTATGCTGATTTGGCACAAGTATCTGCGTTTTTCAGCTACAGCAGAGGCGAGTATATATTTGAAATTCCCGATTCCAGGTGGATGAAGAAATATTGCCTTATAATATTTCTTCATCCGTGGTTATAGGCTGCTCGTTAAGGCTGATTTACATGCACGCATAATCGCATAATGTGTGTTGCCCGATGAAACACTGCATCCTTACTCTGGAGGCTTGCATACACCTGTGCGTTCCTTCTGATCATAGCCTACAAGAATTAATTGTTGATTGGTTGGTTTATTTGGAATTAACGTCCTTTTCAACTGCTATGGTCATTTCAGGATGGCGTTATAGGGGCTGCAAATTTTGCCTCGCAAGGGTTCTTTAACGTGCAGCCAGCAAACGACTACACGGGATCAACGGCTTTACTGCCCTTCCGAAGGAAATGCGAAATATCAAGATTTTCCCCCTGAAAAAATCCTCGTCGTCCTCGGCCGGGGTCGAACCGACGTCCATGGGCATCAGAGGCGATCACGCAACCACTGAGCCACCAAGGCCGATGATTTATCGTTGAAAGATTACCTAGATAATAATTAAAATGCTACCTACATAATAATAATAATAATAATAATAATAATAATAATAATAATGATAATAATAATAATAATGTGTTTCTTATAAAATAACCATTATTTCGTAAATACGTAAAATTAAAATGAACAAGATAATTAAATCAATGTGACAACATGGTTATTTCAAAACAATAAATTCCTCATATACGGTACAAAAAAAATTACATAAAACTTACAATGTACAACAAAAAAGTTGTGTAATTTTTATTGTATATTAGGAATTTTGGTTTATAATTTATTTTGTTAAGGTCCGAAGCCGGTTTCTGCTGTGGTTCAGCTGGCTTTTGGTATGATTTGTTCATTCGCCTGGGACTTTAACAGTTTATCCCAACCATCAGAAGCAACGACTTCTTTATATATCTGCAATAAATCAGCTATTTTCAATCGTTTAAGGTCATTTAAGCTGTACACGATGCTACACGACCCAACGTTTATACGCGGCTGGCTGGGAGAAGCAGCAGAGAAGCTGGGTTGGCTCCAACCGGAAATGCTTCTGCCTGTCGGAGGCAACCACAGCGCATGCGCAAGCACGCCCCCAAGAAAACTGAAAATGGCTAATTCTGACACACTTAAAACTTCAGAAAGGGTATATCAATATTTTCTCCAAACAAGCGATTGTATGACCTTTAAAACAGAAAGATGGTAAACTCTTACAAAGGTTTTTGAAGAATTGTTCAGAAACAGTAAATCAGAATTTCTTAACACGGATAAAAGCCCAGAGTTTTACAATCAGCAAAAACGAGCCAATTCCTCTGCTGTAGCTAAATACACATATTTGAAATTATGGCTTTAAATTAACCAGAGCCATACATTTTCATTCATAAATTATCAAGAAATTCAAGTAGTAAAGCTATTGTTGGTGATTCATCAATCCAGATAAAGCTCATTTTACTCCAAGATGTGATATTATAATATGGTCTATCGCTATTGGTCAGCAGTTCGTTGATAGAACTTTGGCAAGGTTGAAGAAATAAGGAATTACACTAATTCATTAAAAAGAGATTATTATAGTTATTTATACATTTCATTGGTGAAAGTTTCATTAAACATATAAAAATAATGAAGATAGTTATATAAATAATGAATGTCTAAATTACTATTTAAGATACTATGGGATGAAAAACTACCATATAGACCATAGGTAAAAAAAGGTCTATAAGCCGAATTTTTTTCCCCCCAAAAAATGACCCCTAAAAACCACATTTGGCCTATGCACGGATCAGAGTTGATGAAAACTCTTATAAGTGGAGTTTACAAAAAACTAAGTAATAATTTTATTTATTAATCTGTTTAGATTTCATTTATTAACCCTTTCACTGCATAAATAAATTTCTGATAAGATAAAAGTATTCTCTCTCTTTGCAGCATAAGCTGTGGTCAAAAACCCTCACCAGTGAGAGAATGATGACGTAATTTCTCACTGGGCTAACAGTCTTTTTCTCGGTGAGGATAGTTAAACTAACCGGTTAGGCATAGCAGCACTAACTGGTGTTTCTGACCGCATTAAAATGACGTCACAGTTTTCTCACCGGGATTTCTGACCGACCAAATGCTAACTCTTCTCACTGGTAAGAGTTTTTGACCTTAACCATAATGAGAATCTCTAAAAGGCTGTGGTGGCCATATTGGAAAACGTATGAGAGGGGGAGGGGCTTCAAACGAAACCAGCGCATTTTTACGTGTTCTCTCACTGCAATACATACCGTAAATACATTAATCTAAACAGTTATTCAAAATGGAAAATCGAAGATTCAAGAAGATCGAAGCTCATGTATGATTTCAAAACTTTTTGAACATCGATACATGAGCTACCACTGGCAGTTGTCAGCCCTTTAGCGGACAATGACTCAAGCTTCCGATATGGCCGCCGAAGGGGGGAGGTGAACAGCAGTCGATACCTCACAGCATGGCAGCTAGTGATGCAGCTACTTTAATAAGCATATTCATCGCTGATATTTTAAATTATCTTGGATTGAATGCCAGTAATGAAAGAAAAAGGTGCTTGGTAGAGGGGGAAGCAGTTTTAAATGCTCAGCATATAGTATTTTGTGAAAGAAACAGTATCGCATCTTCGCCTTCAATACACATAATAGCCCTTGTGCTAAGGAGTAGCAGTTAGTAAACGTGTTTGTTCCATCTTACATGAGATAAACCTAATTATCAACCCTTGCCAAGGTACTGATCATATAAAGGTACTAATCAAAACATATTATAGCTCGCGCAACGAAAGAAGGGATCGATCGGATTCGTTCTCTTATCGACTCCACAGATCTAGCAATTAAAGAACGACTTGGCAGACGAATCTTGCGATGAAGATAGCGATCGATGCATTCAGCCACAGTCACAATCTCCGCAGTCTGATGCTTTTTATCAAAAGCATTTGTTTTAAAAGACACAAAATCACACCGAAAGAGAAAGATATCAGGAATCAACTGGTTAGTCTTGATTCTGATTGGTTCTCGCTCCCATCTTTGTCTGTGATACTATAAAATCTTCATCGCAAGATTCGTCTGCCAAATCGTTCGTTAATCGCTAGATATATGCATTCGATAAGAGAACGAATCTGACTGACCCCTTCTTTCTTTGCGCGAGCTATGTTTTGATTAGTACCTTTATATGATCAGTACCCTGGCAAGGGTTGATAATTAGGTTTATCTCATGTGGGGTGGAACTAATACTGCTACTCCTTAGCACAAGGGCTATTATGTGTATTGAAGGCGAAGATGTGATACTATTTCTCCCACAAAATATTACATGCTGAGCATTTAAAACTCCTTCCCCCTCTACCAAGCACCTTTTTTTTTTCATTACTGGCATTCAATCCAAGATAATTTAAAATATCAGCGATGGATATAGAGTGGTTCATGCTTATTAAAGTACAGTAATTGCATCAATAGCTGCCATGCTGTGAGGTATCGATTTCTGTTCACCTCCCCCCCTTCGGTGGCCATATTGGAAGCTTGAGTCATTGGCCGCTAGAGGGCTGACGACTGCCAATAGATACTATCGCTAAGCACTAGTGTATGAAATTTAATATACCTTAAGAGCACATTGTACAAGTATAAACAATATACAGTGCAGTATTTCACGTCTTTTTGCTCAATTTTCCATCCACTTTTCCATTGTTAAAAGCAAATGCTTTGGGGTCTAGTGATAATAATAATAAAAATACATTAGGCCTACTGAAAGATGATCGAAACAAAATTGAAACCATGATCTAAAAATGGTTTATAGAATATAAAGTACTTCAAATAATTTTTTTGTATCTGTTACGCATTGTAATTTTAAAGATTATATAGGGTGATTCAAATTGTGTGTAAAACAATTTAAGGGGGGGTATTATAGATGTCAAGGTAAACATGGATTCGAATTTGAACGCTAACTGAGGTAGGCTTATGAACAGAAATAAAAACGCCGCCACCAAGATAACTCAGATTCCGTAAAGCCTAGATTAATGAAATTTGGAGGAATAACAGGGTACATAAGATTATATATACCGTTAAAATTTGATTGAATTCCAAAAAGAAGTTTCCGAGTTAATCATTCAACATCATAACACGTTTACTTTTGAGTACTAACCAGCACTTGTTACAATTTTGACTGCGTAACTCGGAAACTTCTCGTTGGAATTCGATCAAATTTTAACGGTTACATAGTCTTATGTACCACTGGCGGCTCGTCCATAGGGGGTGCAGGGCTGCAGCCCCTCCAGCTTAAAATGAAAGTTACATTTTATTATCGCTGTTCTTAATTTTTTTATATATTTTTCTAAAAAAGCTTTATTTTCTTGTTTGTGATACAGTACCATTCAAAAGCAATTTTTATAACTATAGTGTAATTTGCAATAGTTTGTGTGCTATGTGAGCTTGAGCTAGAATGGCTAAGATACTCAACATTGGGGCTGCCAATGAAGGAATGTACTAGAAACAGCGTGAAGACCAGTGTTCATGCGCATCTGAAATATAATTCTTAGAATTATTTATATATTATGCAGTAAACGTATCTGTTTTAAAATATTTTACTTACTATTATTTATAGTTAACAATTTACAACAATATAATCAGTTTTAATAGCATATTCATATTTTTTATGGCAGTGGGGATAACGCGTGATTTACATGGACGTTGCTGAGGGTGTTGGTTTTTCAGTATTTTCAGTGACCAATCAAATCACGGCTAATAATATTTAGTTGACCTAACAAAGTTTTTCCTGTTGCGACCACGTGTTGTGCTTATCGAGGTAAATATTGTGCGGATCTTTTTTTCTATTTAATAATAGCTTTAATAGTATTTAAATTAGTACTATATTTAAAGTGTGTTGCTATTTAATAATACTTATTTAAAGAAATGAAAGAAAAGATAAATTCTATTAAATATTGTAAAATATAAAAGGTCACTATTTAACATAAGCTATTATTATTAGTATTATTATTATTATTATTATTATTATTATTATTATTATTATATGAATTGTTGATGTAATTGGTTGTATTTTTTGTATTTTGAAAGAATTTTAAATAAAATTTTAAATAAATAAAAATATAAAAAAAATTATAATGGTTCCAAAATAGATTCTAGTGTTGAGCTCTTTTTAAATTTGTAAACGCAGCATATTTTAGATGGCAAGAATATTGTTAATTATATTGGTAGTGTATTTGTTGCTGGTCAAGTCATGTTATCAAGAATGTTTGTAGTTTGGAGAAAGTTTTTAGTAGTTACATGTATTTGTTGTAGTTTATTTGTTTGTTGTTCCATACAAGCCATATATGAAGCTTCAGGATAATTCGTTGTAATGTAGACATTTTGGTTCCTTTTAATAAAAAAAAAAAAATTATTGAAAATATTATTATTATTATTAACTATAGTCTAAAACCAAAAACTATTTATTAATATAATAATAATTAAAAATAAGTTAATAATATTTTATATACATGTATATTATATAATTAATGTATTATTATTAATTATTATTATACTGACATTTAATTTTTAATTTATACTAGAGTTAATAATAAAAATAAGGTTTGGTTAGTTTATATAGAATAATACAGCCACTCTATTACAAATTCTTATGAGCCGCCACTGTTATGTACCCTGTTATTCCTCCAAATTTCATTAATCTAGGCTTTACATAACCGGAGTTATTATTTGGAGTACGGTCATTTGCCCTGTAGAAATTTGCCCCAAACTGCCGCATGCCTTTTGAACATCGATAGCCTACTATCGCCAAGCGCATAAAATTTGGTCGAGGGGGGGGGGGGTCGAGGACCAACCCATTTATGGAAAAACGTCCACCTCAGTGGAATTTTTTAAAAAAGGTCTGGAATTTTTGAAAATTCGCTAGGGGCAAAAATTGTGCTCCAAAAATTCTATGATCCTCCCTATCCACGTTTCATTTTTATCATAAATGAAATTAAATTAACGTTAAAATTCAGACCTGGCTCATAAATGTTTATTGACTTTATTTTATAATACAAAACCCTAAAATTTTGTGGCTTTTCGTGTGCATTTTTTTCCTTTTTTGCCTCGGCTTATGCTCGGGTCAAGGCGTTTTTCCATTTTTTGGGGGCAAAATCCAGGGGTTGGTCTATGCATGGGTCGGTTTATGGATGGGTATATACGGTAAGTAGTTCGATCTTATCTTTTGTTAAATTCACAATTACAGATGTTATTTTGTTAATTCAAAAAAATTTTTTTAGTCCACATTTCTGAAATTTATTATTTTTGGGGATTTAGAGCCGTGGCCTATATTCGAAAAAATACAGTACTGTAAATGCATTAATATTTTTAAAGGATTATTGCTTATTTTCTTTATTAAATATAATAAACTTTACTTTTGATGGTATAGACATGATCAATTGGTAGCACCAAAGATTTGTGAGAAAACTGCTCAGGATTTGGAATGTGTTTTTCCAAGGCATTCAAAAGGTTTATTATGGAATCCTTTCCAATCCTATCATTGATATCCTACAAATTAAAAATAAACAATGTTAAGTAATTTTTAATAATTATATTGTTGTGTGTTCTGCAATAACCCTGATTAAGAATATTCTCCATTAACATAAAACACCAAGAACGTTCAAGTCAAGATTACAATGAAAAGTAAAAAGCCAAAAGAAAAGAAAAATATATCTGATTTACTGACTAAGAATACAAGGATAAATCAGAAATTTTTCAGCTAATGTTCCTGGAAAACAAAATTATAGCAGATAATGAAAAAAGTTATTCCTTCTAGAAATATCTTCCTTGTGCATCAATGCAGGATACCAGCATTTGATCCAACTTTCGTAGACTTCCCGGATACCCATGACAGCTGTTACCTTCCTAATCGGTTGCAAACGTTTTTCCTGAAATTAGTTCTTTTATCGGAGAAAACAGCCAGAAATCACATGGGGCTAAGACCGGTGAGTAGGGGGGATGTTTTGTGAGTTCAATGTTCATTTCAGCTGTCATTTCCCTTGTTTATGGCCACCGCAAAATAAAAAGGACGCAAGCGATAAACACTCGTTTACATGCACACTTTCAATCCGGATCAAAAGACCAGTTGTAAATTAATCCTGCAAAAAAGTAGCATGTAAACACTTTGATCCGGATCAAGTTCAATCCAGTCGAAAGAGGTGGTTTGAAACCAGGGTAGCATGCAAACACCCCGATCCAAATCAGAGTTCAAATTTGTTGTATGGTTGAAAAAAAAAATTAAAAATTAAAATTAAAAATTTTCAAATGGTTTTTCAAATTGGGTATTTTCAAATTGTCTATCAAATATATCAATA
>JAHWFO010093546.1:3333423-3364495 GCA_023313115.1 Rhysida immarginata
TGTAATTTAATAATTTTTTATGAAATTATAATTATCAAATTAACTTTTATATTTATATCAAAAATTTCAATTTAACAATTTCTATTTTATTAAATTATAATTTGATAATTATGTATAATTATTATAATTGTAATTTGATAAACTTTATAAATTTTTTAATTTTATAAAAGCCAAGGCCTGGGAGAAGTTCGGGGAGAAATTGGAGGCAGACTATGGTTAGGCAAACCAGGTATTTTGGCAGACCGTGCGCCGCCTCCGTGGAAAGAAGTCTCTTTCATCACAAACTATTAAGAATGCAGATGGAAGGCTTCTGAAAACGGAGGAGAGCGTGTTGCATAGGTGGAAGTTTGTATCTCTTCTTAATCCGGTGACAGCAACAACTGAGGCACATGAGGTGCATCTTGGAGCGGAGAATAGTCACGGTAGTATCACAAAAGCAGAAGTCAGATGGACAATTAGGTTCCGGAAGACTGGCAAAGCTGCGGGTGATGATGAAATCCGGTCCGAGATATTAAAGGCCTTAAACCAGGATGGTATCCTGTGGCTGACTCGAGTGTGGTTGCTTGGATATCTGGTCAGGCCCCTAAGCAATGGCACACAGGAATTGTAATCACTATCTTCAAAAAGGGAGATCAGAGAGATTGCAACAACTATCGAGGCATCTCTTTGCTCAGCATTCCTGGGAAAGTGTACGTTAAGTGTCTGGAGATGAGAGGGCGGGAAATAGTCGACTCCAAACTGTCGGGGGAGCAGGGTGGTTTCCGACCTGGCCGAAGCACGACGGATCACATCGTTGCTCTAAGGCAAATCTTTGAGAAATCCTGGGAGTATGCAAAAGAGGTCTATGCTTGCTTTGTGTACCTTGAAAAAGCATATGACATAGTTCCTCGGAATAAGCTCTGGCAAGTGTTGCAAGAGTATGGAGTGGATGGGCAATTACTGGTTGCTCTCATGTCTCTGTACGATGTGATGTGTGTCCGGATAAATGGCATTAAGTCAAGACCGTTCACCTTGGGTGTTTGACTCCACTAAGGGTGCATACTGTCGCCCCTCTTGTTCATTATCTTTATGGACTGGATAGACAGGGGCAGCCGAGGTGATGAGCGTATTTGTGTGGGCAACTGCCTGGTAGACCTTGTCCTCCTTGGATCTTCTCGCACGAACCTTCAGCATGCACTAGACCGATTTGCAGCCAAATGTGAAGAAGCTGGGATGAAGATCAGTGTGGCTAAAACTGAGGTTCCGATCCTTTCAAGACAACCTGCTCAGTGCACTCTCCATGTAAGGGGAGCCTCAATGAGATAGGTGGAGAAATTCAAGTATCTCGGGATTGCATTCACGAGTGATGGACGGCAGGAGAAAGAATTGAATGCTCGGATTGGTGCAGCAAGCTGTGTCAGACGTGAACTGTGGCGATCCGTGGTAACGAAACGCGAGCTGGGTAACAAAGCCAAACTCTCAGTCTTCAAATCTGTCTTTTTCCCCATTCCCACCTATGGTCATGAGGCTTGGGTAATGACCGAAAGAGTGCGTTCGCAGGTACAAGCGGCCGAAATGAGATTTCTGAGAGGTGTGGCTGGTGTTACCCTACTAGACAGAGTGCACAGCAGCACAATAAGGGAGTCTTTAGGTGTTGAGTCGCTACTTCTCCGCATTGAGAGATCTTAGTTGCCCTGGTATGGCCATGTGATATGGATACCACAAACTGGCCTTCCTAGGCATTTGTTATTTTCTAAGCCGGTGGGTAAGAGACCAAGGGGTCAGCCTAGAACCAGGTGGCTAGACTACATGGAGAATCTGGGTTCGAGTCGCTTGGGTATTACCAGGAAAGACATGCGCCTGATGGCGGAAGATGATCAGCGATCCTAACGGATAAGCGGGTTTGAAACGAAAGTAAGTAAATAAGTAAGTAAGTAAGTAAGTAAGTAAATAAAATTAAAATAAACAATTAAATTGAAGTTTTTGATATAAATCTAAAATTTAATTTAATAAAAATAATTATATAAGAGTAGGAGTTGAATAATGTATAAATAATTTCAAAAAATGATAACTCCATTTTAATTCAAAGAAATGGAAATAAAATAAATTAAAAAAAAACAGTTAAAAAAGTCACCCGATGTAGAGAAATACAAATATTGAAGACGACGAAACACAGAAGATGGATTTTTATCACTTCTTGAGTTTGTAAAAGTTTCATCTAGATTTTCTTCTCCTGTTTACTGTGTTTCTTTCTGTGTTTTCATATAAAATTTTTCCACAAGATCTTCTTTTCATATGTGTTTCGCCTTCTTCAATATTTGTATTTCTCTATATCGGGTAACTTTTTAACTGTTTTTATTATTTATTTTATTTCTATTTCTTTGAATTAAAATGAGGTTATCATTTTTTTTAAAATTAATTTGATAAAAATAACTTTACAAAAAAATTGAACATGCCAACGCATTTTAAAATTTATAAAGGATTATTATTTTGACGTGCAAATAAACCAAAAACTTGATCTAGTTAACATTATATAACATCAATTTTATTATTTATATATAGAAAATTTAAAGGGTAACTAACATCAAAATTTGACATATACAGGGTGTAACAGTAAAAGTGTTACTAACTTATTGTACTTATACAAGTGATCATAATAAGCATTTTATGTCGTATAAACATTAGTCCAGAAATGCATAACTGATGAATTACAGAAATGGACGTGGCTCATTTGCAGTACTCACCATCGAACCCTTCTACCCACTCCACCTGTGAACGAATGGTCTCAACCAATGTATCTTATCTTTCTTCAAGAAGTATTGCCAGACTTGTTGGACGATGTATCTTTGGACACCCGTCACAACATGTGGTTTCAACATGATGGCGCGCCACCCCAATTCACGCACGCTGTCCAGGACTATCTTGGCGAAACATTTGGTGAACGATGGATTGGGTGAGGGGGTCCAGTGGCATGGCCACCAAGGTCACTGGATTTAAACCCACTGGGCTTCTTTTTGTGGGGACATTTAAAGAGCATCATTTATGAAACCCTGGTGGAGTCAGAAGCAGATCTTGTAACACTGTTGGTGGCAGCTGCTGAAGACATGAAAGACACTCCAGTGCTGCTCGATAGAGTTGTACACAACTTACACCGCATATGCCAAACATGCATTGAGGTTGGAGGCCGTCAGTTTGAACAGCTACTGTAACTGCAATAAAGGCTGCATGTGTTCACTTCTGTAACTCATCAATTATGCATTTCCGGACTAATGTTTATAGGATATATAATGCTCATTATGATCACTTGTATAAATACAATAAGTTTGTAACACTTTGACTGTTTTACCCTGTATATTTGTTGTCCTAAAATTATAGAGGATATTGAAAAAATAAATTCTGCAGAAAAAGTTTTCAAATATCACTATAATTTTAGGAGTTATTTAATTTTAAAAATTAACGCCTACATCAACACACTTGATCCTCTGACGTCAGAGGTGAATAAGCCGCTATCGCTCATACAGATTAGTATTAATCAGTCTCTTTTCAACGCTATTCATCGCCTCATTGTGCCTAATTTTTACAGTTTTTTGGCAGCAATAAAAAGAACAGGAACTGCAGAATATTTTATTTTCATGTTTTACAGATGATAAAAAAGGAGAATATGAATATCTACTTTGTCTATGTGCTCCTTTGAAATATTAGGACGAGAGGGGAGGGGGGGGGTAATAAATTTTACCTTCGTGATATAATCATTTTTATGTTTAATTATATTTCGTTTTGAAAAATAACAAACTGTTTTGGTAACCGCTTATAACCAAATGATATTTACTAACCGTGAAATGAAATAACGACAAAATAACTGTTTAACCACAACAATTTTATAAAACAAAAGAAAATACAAAAGGAAAAAATAAATACATGACCTGTAAACGTTTTTCGATAGCGACGCTATCATCATCAGCAGAAGGCACGGAGCAACACGATGAGAAACCTCAAATGAAACTAAACCAAAGGTGCTCCAAGTGCGCTTTTATAGCGAGATAGTCACGAAGAAAACCAATCACAGGTCAAGCAGTACAAGCAGACAAGAATATTAACTATTAGTCGTCAGGTTGGAATGACTATTGGCCAATCGGGCCCACCACCTAATTAATGATGAGTGTCCAATGGGGCCCGAGTCCGAATTTAATGAAGTGTTCCTATTGGTGCTCTGTATCGTCATACTTTCGTATGCGTTCAACAGAAGTTGATTATTAATCGGCTGCAACAATTTCAAGTTTTTTATCGAAAAGCCATGTCCACTTTCTATTGAGTGTTTGGCGATGGCAGATTGATGGATCCTACCAAAACGTCTATGCGCGAGGTGTTCTTTCCATCTGGTGTGGATATTTCGTTTGGTTTGTCCTTCGTAATGTTTCGGGCACTGGGAACATTGAGCTGTGTAAATGCCCGACTTCTGTAGGTCCGGTGTTTTGTCCTTAGGTCCGCCTAACAAATTCTTTAATTGGTTGGGGTTACTGTAAGCTAAAGAGAAGTTAAATTTTTTAAAAACAGGAGCTAAATTTTTGATGAGAGAATTATTAAAAGGTAAAGAAATGATTTTATCCTTATCTTTTATGGATTTCAATGTGGTCATGTCCGATAAAAATTTTTTGAAATTCCTTTTTCTAATTAAGTTAGATATGGTTATTGAATCGTATCCGTTCTTGATCGCTATTTTCCTGATAAATGCCAGTTCCTTGTTGCGTGTTTGATCATTCAAAGGTAAATTGATAGTCCTATCTATCATGAAAATAAATGCTGCCATCTTCTGACTCCAGGGGTGGCTAGAATCTACAGTGATATAATTGAGATGGTTAGTGGGTTTTCTGTAAATATCAAAAGATAAACGTTGGTTGTTCCTGGTAATCAAAATATCGAGGAAAGGTAGACTATTATTATTTTCTAATTCATATGTAAATTTCACAGTAGAATAGAAACTATTAAGATGTTGCAAGAAATCCGATACGTTGCACAACTTGGTATCAAAGATAGTAAACACATCGTCTACGTATCTGAACCAAGTGTTAGGAAAGTAAAAACCGCAAGTTTTTAATTTTTCTTCAAACTTTTTGAGAAAAATCTCAGCCAATATTGGGCTCAAACACGACCCCATAGGAGTACCCTCTTCCATTTTGTAGAACTTGTTATTGAACTTAAACACATTGTTCTTAACACATAGGTTGACCAATCTGCGGCATTCGTCAATATTAGATTGAGGGACTGAATTATTAATCAAAATTTCTTGGACAAATTTGACAGTGTCGGGAATTGGTACACTCGGGAATAAGGACACAACGTCGAACGAAACGAGAATTTCCCCTTCCTTGATTTCGATGTTTTCTAGTTTCTTGACTAGGTCAAAACTATTGGTCACTGCAAAATCGAACTCCGAAATCCTCATGTTTCTAAGGTCTTTGGCCAATTGTTTAGAAACTAGATACGTGGGGGAATTTATGTTGGAAATTATAGGCCGCATTTTATTTCCAGGCTTATGCGTCTTAGGAAGCGCATATAATTTGGGGATAGTAGGATTAGGAATAACCAACCTCGAACCAAACTTACCCGGAAAAAGATTAATCGAGTTCTTAATGGCAGCTTTAGTTTCCCTAATGAGTTTGGGTAAAGGATCTTTCTTTAACTCAATGAACTTACCTTCGTCTATGAGTTGATTAACCCTATTAAAGTAATCGTCTTTGATCAAGATAACAACATTGTTACCCTTGTCACTCTTCATGTAAAAACAATCCTTATCTTTAAGAGACTTAACGGTGTTGATATATTGTTTATCAATTTGGTTGAACTTATTACGATACCAATTGTTTGATAAAATTTCTTTACATTTGTCTCGTATGACATTTTTCTCCAGTTCCGGGAGAAATTGGATCCCCCCTTCTATATTACCAACTGTGTTATAAAGGTCTTTCTTGTTGTTCTTAATAGAGAATTTAAGACCTTTAGAGAGGAGATTCATTTCCTGATCAGAAAATTGTAAATTGGTTAGGTTAACCACATTCTGTTTACTTATAATGGACGAAAATTTCTTGGACAGTCGCAATATTTTCTGTTCAACCTTGGTTTGATTAACAATATTTATATAATTTAGAAAATCATCCCATACCTGTTTACTCAATAAATTACTTAACCTAAGATGCAAATTATACGTCCTAGTCTGCACAACCGTAAGCTTAAAATTAAGATAACCAATCTCTTTGGTTTAGTTTCACTTGAGGTTTCTCATCGTGTTGCTCCGTGCCTTCTGCTGATGATGATAGCGTCGCTATCGAAAAACGTTTACAGGTCATGTATTTATTTTTTTCCTTTTGTATTTTCTTTTGTTTTATAAAATTGTTGTGGTTAAAGAGTTATTTTGTCGTTATTTCATTGTCAATATCCACATACAACCTCTTATTTCGGTTCGTCATATTTTACCAGTCTTAAATATGTCTTCCGATTACTTATCTTTACTAACCGTGTATTTTATTCTACTTTAAGCATTTATTTATTTTTTTTTTTGGTTGAATGATTTCCATTATAGTAACGACGCTCGACAGACAAATAACGATCCAAATGTTATATCAATAGGAAAACTATGACAGATTTAGATATCAGAGATGCTTGCTTTTTTTATTTTTTCCAAGCATTTACATATGATATCAAAAATTCTTTACTTGTAAGATTAAGAAAGTTATTAATTAGGAAATGGTTGTAATGAACTTCGTTCTGATTAAAAAATTGTTCTCTCATATATACATGTATCTGTGTTGTTTTAAATATTGAATAAGAGACTTGTGTGATGTGATTTATATTTTTCATGAACAATAAAATCAATTCAATTTCATCATCATCATCACAGCAAACTACTTCCATTTCTGGATCTGCCCCTGTCCCACTTTTGACCCAACACTTTTTGATTGAGGAGACTTTGACTAAATCCCATGCAGCAAAAATCATTTCCATGACTTGCTTTACATCTACTTTCTTCTTTGATGCTGATTCCAGATTCAGAAGAATTTTTCTCAGTAGCTGCTCTCTGTATTGAGATTTTACAGAGGGATGATATCTAGGTCCAAAGGCTGTAGTAGAGGTGTATAGTTTGCTGGAAAAAACTCAAGACGAACATTTGAAAGTCGTAATGAAGCTACCGTATGTGGTGAACAATTGTCCACTAAGAGTAAAACATTTTGATTCTGTGCCTTTAATTTTTGATTAAATTTCTCTAACCAGATTCTACACAACTCCTGCGTCATCAATGCTTTTTCATTGGCCTGATAATCGCATGGCAATGATGTGATGTTTTTAAGACATCGAGGTTTGGCTGATCTCCAGATTATGAAGTGTTTGAGCTATTCACACAAAACATTGCAGTAAGTTGTACTTTTGAATTTTTTTCCTCCTTTTCACCTGTCACCTTTAATAGCCAATGTACAATGCGACAGCAATTGGTAAAACATACCAGTTTCGTCTGCAATGAATAAATCGCTTGGATCGTACTGCTGCAAAACGGGTTTTATGTTTTCGAGCCACGCTGCAACTGCACTTCTAGGAACAATGCTTGCTTCTCCGCAAGTTATGTCAAATCTGTTTTTAAATTTATGCAACCAATCATTGCTCGCTTGAAAGACAGGATGACCGAGCTTTCTTGCAAATTCTAGTGCTTTTTCACACATTAAAGGTCCACTCACAAGAACATTTTTCATTCGAGCAGCTGTAAATCATTTAAAAACTGCTTCGTCAATATCACAGTAGTCAGCTAAACCGCACGTTTCTTCGGTTCGTCCCCAGCTTGATAGTATTCTCCTCGATCCGCTTCTTATCCTTGATAATGTCGAAGTTCGGATTCCGAACTGCACAGCTATGTCCTTTTTGCATTTGCCAGAAGAAGCAATGACTTCCAGAATTTCCAGCTTCTTTTCAAAGGTTAGATGTTGTCGTTTGGCCATGATTGGAAACAATGTGTTGGACTGGAAGCACTGGACTAGACTGGAAATGTCGATGAAGTGATGGGCAAGGAAGATAAAAGAAGGAATGGAAGCTTCCATAGAGCTAATGGTAATTTATTTTTGAGTGGCGCCCTTATGTGGCCATTAAGAAAATCAGTTCCGATGACGTAATGTTATTATTTCATGTCATGAGGCAGTTCTCTCAACGGCCTCATTCACAACGTATATGACGCAAAGTCTGCATAATATTATGATATTCACATTTATTTAACAGTTTATTTATTTATAGTAGCAAATTTAAAATAATAAATTTGTTAATCTCTATCCCTAAATATTTTTATTTTATACGATTAACCTTTGAATTTATTTTATTTTAATATTACTATTATTATTAATAGCTTTTTTGTAATTTGTAAATAAATAAATTTATATTAAATAAATAAGAAACACAGGATAACTTTTAAATTCTTTATTTAAAATTATAAAATGATTGACTTTTCCATAAAAATGATTTTTACAAAACTAAAAAAAAAACAACCCTGCTAAAGTATAGAGCAGACCTGGTATAGAGTTTCCAAGGTGAGTAAAAAATAAATTAAAAATGCAATTAACATAAAATAAATTAGTTCCAATTACAATAGGACTTTCGTAAAGAACAAATGCGAACTAGTTAGTAATGTAATTTTGTATAATAAAGAGTTGGATTGTAAGTATTGCAAAGATCGAAACAAACAGCTCTTTAGCCCTTGATCTCTCATGTTTAAAAACAAACAAACAAAAAAAAACAACCTTGTGTTTAGTTGTCTTGTTACTACAGCCCGGCATCACGTAATATCTTGTGTTAGTTAGCATTACAGGGCTTGAAATTCACGGCGGGATGGCGGGATTCTCGCCCAAAATTTTAAAATCTCGCCCAAGAAAACTTTCAGGAAGGGAGTTTCCCCGCCCGTGTAATTTAATCATATTAAATGTTTTTATGATTTTATTAAGATTTAAAGATAATGTTATTTTTTTCTTTATATCTTACAATATAAGTTTTGGATACGAATCTTTTCCGTCCATAAATCATTAGATTATGGGTTTAATTTGTCGTCAGTCATTATTGGTGAATTTTTTCATGGAGATTTAACTTTTGAACCAATGAAATTTCGCTAGTTCCAATCGTCACCGTTGCGGTATCGTCAAGAGAAAAATAGGAATTTATTGTGTAGCTCATAGATTAGCATTGTGTTTAGATGACACTTCAAAATCGTGTCCAGAGATTGCTAAATATCAAGACATTTTAAAATCCACTTTTATATATTTTAGTGGTATTTAATTTTGTAAAACGTAACGGATTATATAGATGAAGGCAGGAATAAAAGTCGAAACTGGTTGGTAATCTATTTTTTACCAAACATGATATACTGCAAGATCACAATCCATTATGTTAATAGGCTACAGTGCAGAAGAACCTCACATCTATGACTATTTAATTTTTAGTTTATTGAAATATAAGAATTTATTACATTTATCTTATGACTGAGTTTTTGGTATTTTATTATTTTTAACACATTTATAAATTATGTACAAAAGTTAAATAAAAATATTTTGAAAAATCACTTGTATAACCTATAACTTATTGTCTCCCTCCCAAACAGTTCAACTCTCCTCCATTTACAAATATAGGAGGGGAGGATCCTCCACGAAAAATTTGAATTTCAAGCCCTGCATTATAACTTAAAACAGAATCTTGAAATACCTAATTTTGATCATAATATTGGTGACAAAGAAAATCTGTTGATGTTATTTCTTGCTTGGAGGGCTAACGAAATCGAAACCAAATGGGAAGTAACAAATACAGGAAAATGGCGACACTTCCTGCTCGGAACGAGCGCCAAACTGGTTTTGCGGGCATTAAGAGAAGTACTAATACGAGGGTTGGGGCATAAGTCATGGCAACTATTTTTTTTCTTGAAGATACCAGTCCGGTTGGAAAATGTGACATATACAGACGAAAGGACAAGGAGTTAACTACATGTGTGAACAAGGAGTTAACTACATGTGTGAACAATGAATAGCACTGAAATATCGTAACACACTAATTTAATACGGTAGTATACAGGGCAATATGGCCTTCACGGTGCAAAAGAATGACAACACAGTAAACATAAAACTGACATGACAAACCTGGGCCTAAAGACCCTCAAAGTAGTCTCCTGCTACTGTCCCACACGCTGCCAACGATGTGGGAGGCATTATTCATCACTGGTTGGCACACGTTGCTCATCACTGGTTGACACAGGTCCTTGCTGAAGCTTTCCTACCCACCGTGCTACTGTACGGTATGGTAGGGCATTATTCCCAAAGACTTTCACTAATTCACTGTGACATTCCATCGCATTTCTCCCTTGGAGAACGGCTATTTTGATGTAAGCGCGCTGCTCAACATGGGTTACTTCCATCTCACACGACACTCACCAACTGACTGATTTCACAGCCCTCGCTGCGCTACTACCAGCTATCACAGAGCCATATGTTGTTCTGCATACACACTATGCCTGCAGAACTTCCACACGACACATATACGTTTGTGATTGGTTCACATATCTACAAGAAAAAAAATAGTTGCCATGACTTGTGCCCCAACCCTCGTATTACGGTCGAAAAATGGGAGGAGTTTCCATTCCTACTTTTATCTTCCTTGGTAATGGGCAAAGCTACAGTACCTCGGTATCGAGTATCGTTTCAAAAATTTGATACATCGAGGTTTTGCTAATGTGTGTAGGGGCTCGAAAATGTGCTTGTTAAAGTGAAATTTCGTTAAACTGAAATTCGTTAAAGTGAAGTTTTTTGTACATTAGATTAGTTAAGTCTAGGTGGGACCAGAAAAATAATTCATTAAGAGTGGACACTGTTATCAAGAATTTAATTGGACACTGTCAGTTTTTAACAAACTATGGTAATAAAGTTTAATATTTAAAATTCATCAATAATTCAATAAAATAGTTGCAATAATAAGTTCATAAAATAAGATATAAAGATTCGATGACTACTTTAATAAAAAATATATATAAGATATATAAAATAAAAATAAAGTTCTAGCAGCTCACAGACCACTAACCTGCAGAGCCAACAATGCAGAACCAGTTACAATTGGAGTTTCTTCTTCAAATCCAGAACTAATTAACAATTCCTTTATCATTTCAGCATGATCATCAAGTTTAGTTTTAGAAATGTCAACTTTATTGATAAATACTACCATTTTCTTAATTCCAACCTTAACAAACACAAACATAAACGATAAAGATATTACAATAAAGTGTAAAAATAAATTCTGAAAGAAGTAACTTAAAGAATTTAACATACATTCTTAGCAAACAGAAGTGCATCTCTGGTATCTTCAAGGTCATCATCAGTTGCTGAGGCTACAAAAATAGCTCCATTTAGCTGAAGTGCAGGAGAGATTGCATTCTTCAAATAATAACATAAAAATAATATAAAATTCAATTATAAAACAATTAAAAATTAATTATTCCAAACACAAAATCTAACCTCAAATAAAACTTAAAAATATAGCTTTTTAAAAAGAGAAGGAAACTACTTTTCATAAAATTATTTAATAACATAGGCTACACGTCTATGTACACCATTTCAAAGATTAAGGGCCGGTTCATTGTTTACTTTCTCAGCCGAGACTTCTCAACTGACAAGGGGACATTACGACCTCGGAATTTTAGTTTAATACGAGAATTCATGTACTTGTAGTGTACCTTTAAGATGTTAATATATCTAAATATTAAGGCACACTATTCAGCCAATTTTGAAAAAAGACAGTTTAAACTTTCAAGCACCATACATAAGGGAATGTTTTCCTCCTTGATTGTAAGTGATCCGATAGCTCAGACGGCAGCATGGTTGCTACTAGCAAGTCAAATTATTTGTGTGAGGTGGTGGGTTCGAATCCCAGTTGTAACAATTTTTTTTTCCTTACCCAAATAATTATTCAATATATTATATTTACAAATTTATTTGTGACATCCAACTTTTTCACAAAATTTTCCTTTTCTCAAAATTATTATACTTATTTTTATTGTTACAAGTGTCTACGGAGTAATAAAGTATTTTCTGCAAAATTATTTTGTATAGAATCAACATTTTAAAAGCAAAAACTATTATATTTTTTATTTTATTAAAAAAAAATTATTTCGAGGCTACCTGACATATTTATCATATAGTGCACAAGGTAGGCAGAGCGCAGAGAGGCACGTGAGAAGAGGTTTGGAATGTTCTAGATCTTTCTCGCGTCACTGGCTCTCGTCAAGTATGAGTGGAGGTTTGCCAAGCCGTTACAAAACAAAGCCGTTTTTAATGGTTTTTTAATCATAAAACAGTTAATAAAAACGTTATCCTGTGAAAATGGAGAGCGGAGAATTTGCTGGCTCTTCAGGGATTGAAGAGAAAATTGACGAATATATGAACAGCGAAGTTTCGAAATTGTGATTGAAGGATGCAGTAGTATATTTTGAAAAATTGCTCCATGAAAATAATATGATTACATCAGAATCGTCAACTATAATTTCTCACGAAGCTATGATGATGGGACAGCAACTCTATGAACTTACATTAGAAATGCTGGATGAAAAAATATTTGTAAATGAAGAGGCATTGATTCATGTGAATGAAGATTGTGAACCAGTATCTTGTCAAGAAATTGAAGATCTTTCATCATACGATTATGAACCAGAAGAGAAAAAGAGCAGAGAAATAGAGTACATTTCTTTGAACTATAAATTAAAAGTTATTAATATTGCCAAAGCACATTCTACGTGGATTTTGCAAACTTTGAAAAAGAAAGGATGTCGACGTTTGAAAAAGATGGAATATTTATCCCAGTGGGAAAAAGAAGTAAAAAAAGGCGGAAATACGTTTGATAAATATTCAATTATTGATTCCTGGACTTATGACAGTTTTGTTGAAGCTAGAAAAAAAGTTGGTTATCACAAATAAATTTGTAAATATAATATATTGAATTGTGACACACCCCCCTACCGAATTAATATGCAAGAACCCAAAACCCCCCCTCCGTTGGTTAACATCTTGCTGGAGCGCGTGACAACAGAGTTCGAGACTGATAAGAGAGGTGTGGAAAATAATGATTCGTGTTACTCAGTCAATTGACCAACTTTGCCATGGCGATCTCCAGTCGGTCGACATACGCAAGCACAGACTCCGCAGGGCGTTGAATAGTATCATAGAGCTCCTTCTCAACATCTCGAGCGGAAGTAACTCGACCGAATACCTGTTCGAGGCGAGCTCGCATTTTAGCATAGTCAGTGAGCTCGAAAATGCCATGGTCGGAAGCCCGTCTTGCGGCTATCCCCTTTAATTTTGACCTGATCACTGCCAATTTCACCTTTGGCGTCCAATTACCAATCTCTGCCATATCCTCCACACTCGCCAGGAAGGCTTTAATACTCACCCCAACGTCCTCCCCAGAGAATGTAGGTACCGCTGAGGTGAAACCCACTAACTCGGGCATGGCAGCTGCCCCCCCTTTCTACTTCCCTGTCACCCTTGTCGTCAGGCATGATTACCTTATCCCTTTACCTATCACACCCCCTAGTATGTCTCCTATCACTACAACAAAACTTAATTTTTATCCCTCAAATTATTTTCCACTCTCGTTAATCCGGAATAGTCGGATTATCAGTCCCTGTTCGGGCGCCATTTATGTGACACACCCCCCTACCTAATTAATATGCAAGAACCCAAAAACCCCCCTCCGTTGGTTAACATCTTGCTAGAGCACGTGACAACAGAGTTCGAGACTGATATGAGAGGTGTGGAAAATAATGATTTGTGTTACTCAGTGAATTGACCAACTTTAAGTAAAGTAATAACTTATTTTATTAACATTTATCAGCTCGACATCATATTGATCAATAAAGAACAAATATTACAGGTTGGATGTGAGAATTCGATTCGCTCTTAGATTTTGGTCTATTACACCGAATAACCTGCAGCAACCGCGATACACTAAAGGGGCCCCTTAGCCATAGCGCGATTACTGTTAATACACCGCTCAGATAAAAATAGAATTGCCCTTTATCCCAATGGTTACAGTAATTAAGGTTAACATTTATTATATACAAGCTTAACTATTTTTTTTTTAATAGTGTGATGTCCAAGACAAGAAAATACAGTATATTGACGCTGTTTGCCAGCATAACATTCTATCTATATAACTCTTCAGTCCCAACGCTTAACCGATATACTATTAAACCGAAGCCTCCGTGGTCTCTCAGGAAAAGGAAACGTTAAAAAAACAATTCACTCACCATCGCCGTCATCATGCATTGAATCTCAACAGCTTGACCTACTTGAATCAAATCCATACTTGCTATGATTATCTTCTTTCTATTGAATCACCCTCAGCTAGTCACATATTGAATATCGCCACACAATCGGCATGTTCAGCATCGCTGCAAACTCCGTATTAACGACTTATTTTTGAACTTTTAAATGACCACCTCGCAAGAAACAGTATCTTGTCGCGGCGCCACCATAACCGTGGTACATTGATTGCGACATAGTTTTTTTTCTTTTGTGTCCGTCTCCGACGAATTTTTTTCTCTTATCCAAAAAAAAAAAAAACAAGCTTCAAGATTCCAAATTCAACACACGCAACACGTCGACAACAATTGGAGGACGACTAAAATTCATCTTCCCAGAAGTTGCTCTCAACAATAACAATACACACCATCAGGCCTTCTGTTGCGTTTTGCTGGTCATGCAAACGGAACAGAGTTATTATTACAGAAGCAACAATTTTCAACTTATAACGAACCATAACCCGAGTAAAAATATCATTTGAAATCAATTTATATCATTTGACATTTCAAATGATCTCAAATGATCAAATTTTTAAGGAGATGATGATAAATGATTTCAAATGGCTAGTCATTTGTGCTTGTGAAAGGTAATGACATGATATGAATTGTTTTGAAATGCTCTTGTTTTAAAATGTCCCACAAAAGATAGCAAATGACATGACATGAAATGATACGAATTAATTATAAATGTTCTAATGTTTTGAAATGCTCTAGAAATGATAGCAAATGATATGACATGAAATGATATGAATTAATTTTAAATGATCTTTTTCTTGCCATTTTGAAATGCTGGTTAAATGATTGCAAATGACATGAAATGAAATGATATGAATTACTTATAAATGCTGTAATGTTTTGAAATGTCTAGAAATGTTAGCAAATGATATGACATGAAATGATATGAAATAATTTTAAATTATCTTTTTCTTGCCATTTTGAAATGCTGGTTAAATGATTGCAAATAGCACGAAATGAAATTATGCAAATTGATGTTATTTAAGTTATTTACTTTTGTGAAACACTACTGACATAATGAAACAATTTAATTTTATTTTTAAAAATTTGCTTAAAATTTTGAAATGTTTGAGAAATTATAAAATGACATTATATGAAATATTAGTATTTCAATTGGTTTAAAAAATAGAAATTTCTCTAGAATAGCTATTCTAGAGCTCTTATAAGTGTGTTGAATAATATTCCTATTAATATTAATCATATTAACATTCCAACAAACACTTTAAATTGATCTTATCAAGTTCTTTAATATATATTAACAGTTTTGAATCACTTCAGCATCTATAATTACAAATATTAAAATTCAAATAAATAATTAAACTACAATTTTTTGTAAATTAATTAATTTACAATTAATTAATTTAAATTTTAATCTTTTCATTTTAATTTATTGAATGAGCTTCTTATGAAACGTTCGAACGTTGATCAATATGAAAATAATAGCAAAAATAGAACAATTGTTCGTTAACGTAATTGATTAAGGATTAAGGTTCGTTAGCGGCGTGACCCCCCCCCTTCTATTTGAATACACGTGATAAAACTTGTAATTGCTGCTTTATTATTATTTCTTTAACTGTAATATATATTAAATTTTAAAAATGCTAGAATTATACATATATTATTTAAAAATTAAGAATAAGGGGTAACTCAGATTAATTAAATTTAAAGTTTTATAAAATGAGAAGGTCCGCACCAAACTATCACGTGATATCACATTTCCGGTAGCGGCGCTCTCTGGCGTAGCCACCGATAAGAAACGAGTGTCCACGTGCTTTTATAAATTTCATATAGAAAAATGGAAAGTATCTGCATATCCCACACGTATGTGAGATATCTGGATGACAATCTACGAGAAATAGTACCAGTATCTTATATTAAAAATTTCAACCCGAAACACTGAAACGATTACACCGAAACCAAAATACACTCGGTGTTTTGGGAGGACAAGAAATCCCGCCAAGGGGACTTTTACAGAGCTCAAATCCTGAAGCTTGGAGGTAAGTCAGATATATAATTTTGGATTTTTAATTTTATTTAAAGTTTTTCGTAAAATAAAGGCGGTTCTCAGCATTCGGACGATTCGAATTTTCGGACACGGTGATCAAATGATATCCAGAATTCATTGAAAAGTTTAATCACTGTATCCGAAAATTCGATTCACCCGAATGCCGAGAATTCCCCTGAGGAATTATCTTTTGATGATTAATGTTAATATGGGCATCGTACATGAAAAAAGTGAGGACTGTTGAACATATAATTTATAATACTGAAAAACTGTTTGCATTTATAATTTAACTCGGTAGTTAACTACAGAAAAAAATATTTTACAGAATCTTCGGAAGAACTACATGAAGCTGTACACCAAAAAAGAATAGGGGTACCAAATCCAAAAAAATTTCCTGATGAATCGATAAATAAAACAACAGTAAGTTATTACATTGGTTAATTTGAAGTACAATTTCAACATGTTAACATATAATTATGATAATTATCTTGATACCGGTATATAAATTATAATTCTTTAATGAACTTTAATGAAATTAATTCGAATTAATTTCTGCTATCCTTCACTTCTCATATCATTATATTTCTCTTAAAGGTTTATTTTTTCTCTTAACAGATTTACTGAACAGAAAACTTCAAAAGGAGAAATATGAAGAGGAAGCCAAAAGAAAAGAGTTAAATCGAGTGACAAAATATGTAAATGAGAAAATCAACACAATTAGAAAAAAAGATTACATGATTGTGTATATAAATAAATACTATAATTGCTAATTGGTTAATTGTCGTCATTTCTTATCACTTAATTATATACAGACACATTTGGTCATTTGAAATTTTTTAAAATCATTTCTTGTCATTCAGTCATCTGATCAATTGATATTTGTGTCAATTCTCAATTCATATCATTTGGTCATTTGAAATTTTCAAAAATCATTTTATGTCATTTGGTCATTTGAAATTGCTTCAAATCATTTCATGTCATTTGGTCATTTGAAATTGCTTCAAATCATTTCATGTCATGGTCATTTGATCAATTGATATTTGTGTCAATTCTCACTTCATATCATTTAAAAAAGACCAAATGATCTCAATTGATAACATTTGATATCATTTGCAAATGACCAAATAAACTATAATTTATTAAATAACAATATATAAACTAAATAAACTATATTTATTAAATAACAATATATATTATTTAAACGATATCGAGCTGATACAACACAATTTACACTAATCAAAACTTTATTATTTAATCCCCAAAGATTACTAACCTATTACAAAAAAAAAATTACTAAATCATTTCCTAAAAAAAACAAAAAACAAACGCGGCCACACGTGACTTGTCACAGAATAATTATTTGGGTAAAGGTACACTACAACTACACGAAGTCTCGTATTAAACTAAAATTCCGAGGTCGTAATGTCCCCTTGTGAGTGTACAGCAACAATAAAGTGCCATGGTAATAACCAAGTGTTCCTCGTGGGGGACCCCATGGCCTGGTGGGCTTTAGCTGAAACACAACTTCTATGAAGTTAAGCAACAACAGTCACAGCTAGTCACTGGATGGGCAATTCATCAGTGATTCACGATCTTCACTCGCCCCCCCCCCCCCCGACTGCTGTGACCATCCTACAGCAGTCGTTAATCCAGGTCCATCCAGGAACCCAACTCGTCGGCCTCAGGCCATACAAGCTCTGGATGGACGTATTGGATTACAATAAATAAAATAAAATAAAAAAATACATAAACAATACAAGTCCATTGCCGCCAAAGACTCACTTGAGAAAAATAGATAATGACCTGGCCCTAAGTCATATTTTTCCACTGTGAATACATATACTGAGTAGGGAGAAAGGCGATATATAAACATGCAGTTCAATCCATAATTATTCACACCTTTTCCAAATTAACAGAAAAGTGAATATCTGTTTAAAAAAAACCAAACAAACTATATTTTCAACGTTTCGTTTCAGTAATTAAAACGGCTATGAAGATAAATATATTTCATGCTCAATCAATTTATTGTGACACTTATAAGTAAAAGATTTGCAGTTTTTGATCAAACACTGGGAATCAAAATTATTCATACCTCTTGCGAAGATGGCATGCTCAAGCAAGAATTGTCTTTGCAATGATACTTGCAGTAGAAATACAAATAAATATCTGAAATTTTTGTATAATAATGACAAAATACTTTATGAAAAAGCAATACTCTGCTGTTCATTGTCTGTCAACAATGGGTAAAACAAATGAATTGTCGATTAATCTATAAAATACTATAATTCAAAGTAACACAATGAATTAGCTATACAATAATTTCCAAACAACTTAAATGCCCCAGTTTCGACAGTGGCATGTTCTGTTTGGAAGTTTAATTCTACTGAAATAGGTTATGTCCACTGAAGCAACTTATTACAGCAAAATTCAAAGTAGATGAATATTTATTTGACAAATCTTCTCCTAAGCAATGCATAAAGCCTTGTACCACTAATATTGCCCTCGCCAAGGAAGAAAACCCAAATTAAGTGAAATAAAGGAGCCATTTCTTTATACCTTGCCTCCTGCTAAGTTGTTTATGTGTTTGTATTGTTAGCAACAATTGATAGCAGCATTGATGCTTTAATTGCAATCATCGGCGATTTTAAATAATTAATTTAAGAAATCGGTGTTCGATGTGTTAACCATCACACAGCACTACTAGCTACTATTGAAAGTCAACTGTTCTTTATGCTAATGATTACATATAATTTTTTGATTAAGAAGTATGTATTACTTAATTTGAATTACTCTCTATAACATGCCGTTTATTAAGTACCGAAAGGTGCTTTACACTATGAACGGGGGAGAAACGTGTCTGTCTGTCTGTCCGTCTGCAACTCGTTCTTCTCGAAGCGTATGACAGATTTTCCAAAATCTGTTTTTGCCCGATACATATGGTTCATCATGGTCTAAATTGGTACATTAGCATATGCTCTAATGGTATCGTTCTTGTACCCTTTACAGATTTTCAATGCTAAGATATACAGTGGAACCTCCGTACAACAAAATTCAAGGGACTAGCAAAATCATTTCGCTATACAGTGGAATCTCGGTTCCTGAATGCTGCGGTCACGAACAACAATTTTGTTTCGATTTTCACACCATAATTTCGGTTCAAGAATGGGTGAGGTCACGAACTTGTTATTCTAGGTACGTGCAGATAGATAGTGTCACTTCATACTACATTTATTCAATTTGTAATTTGTATTCATGTGAATATAGCTCGCAATTCAGAATTTATATCTTCAATGTATTAAAGTGTACTCATATTAAATTAACAAAAGGTAAAGAACTAGTGCTGGATTAGCAAAATGGTAGCATTTATTGGAATTCTATGCATTTTGAAATACATTTCTTCAGGGAAGGTAACGACTACAACCATGCAGATACCTACCACTGAAAATATAATATTTGTCCACCAATCAGGGGAAATCTACTCTGTGCTGATTGGTGGACCTACAGAGGTAATATAATAACAAGGGCTTTTATATAGAAAGGCTCCAAAAGGGAAAGTAATACATTTATATTTACTGGGATTGGGCTGAGCTTGTTGATGTATGCTGTGTTTTCTTTGGGTGGTTGACGATCCTGTTCACTACATCGAGAATGTTTTTTTTTTTTTAAAATTGGTTTGGTTGTTCAATGCCTTATCCTTGTCCAATTTGTGGTATTTCCTGACTTCCAAGACCTCGAAAGTCAGGATCTTCCTATGGTCCTTCTCAAATTTTAGTATGGTCATGATGTGCTGCATCGGTTCGAAATGGTGCCCTATCTTTATGAGGTGGTCCGCAAAAGCAGACTTGCCATCACCATTGATCCAAGCTCTGCAGTGTTCACTGAAATGCTCCTTGAAGGCCCTCTTCGTCGAGCCAATGTAGAAGCTTTTACATGTTGATCTACCCCACATATTGTGTATTCATCACCAGTGTCCCTATGTCTTCTTGGGTTGAGTGCAACGCTTTACAAAAGCTGCTCAAAGTGTCCACCAGCCAATTCGATACACACATTGCATCATCACAACATTTACCCTTGTATGCTGTCAAAGAGTCCTGGCACTTCAAAGACTTCTTCGCTGGCAATGGCAATGCAACCAGCTCTTCAACGGTAGTGAGAGTGTGCAGTAGACAAGTGCTTTTATGTGACCACACAAGAAGAATTCAAAGGGAGTAAGATCCGGTACCTGGGAGGCCATGCAACTGGTCCACCTCTACTCAACAATTACCCAGTGTGTCATTAACAGGGTTCGAAATTAGTGGTTGCCTGGTTGCCACGGACTACTGAAAATTCATTCTGGTAACCTGAAAATTCATTGCGGTAAAAATCTATTAATTCTGGTTGCCCGGGCGTATCAACAGCAATCAGATTCGAGTTGTCAGGCGCTCGGTAGGTGTCTGAAAACTAGTTGGGGAATCCTTGCGAAATTGACGTTTCAAAGTGCCAGTCATGGAGGCCCGCATCTTGAAAATAGACATGTATGAGAAACATCCAACAGCAAACAGCAATTATCGTATCTAACATTCAAAGATGTAGTCAGAGTTTTAATGACGCAAACGTAGAAAAGAGAATACAAACTTTAAAACTTCAAAGTTTGGCCAGAAGAGAGGAGGTACCATAATTTGGAAAATTCTCTAATGACCTGTACAGATATTTTTTGGCAAATGTTGGAAAACAATGGATGTTTATGTTAAATTTAACATATTTTACTTAAGTTAAATATTCTGTATACCCAAAACATGGCAATCAGAATCAGGCGTTTCTGAAAAGTAAGTACCGTTTTGCAATAAAAATAAAACTACTATATCGTGTGTTTCAAAAGTTCCCGAACTGCCCCTTCTGTATGCAGGAAAAGCCTAACCTATGAAGCAGGAGTAATGTTCGACCAACCACTAAAATAAACCATGTGCTGAAATAAATTACATAAAATCAGTGTTACATAGTGGCAAAGTTTCTCAAATGTGTTCATTTTTATTTATACATTCCCAAAGGAAACAGTACATGTAGGTTACACCATTTGCTCAAAGTGTTCACCATTCACCTCTTGGCAGTCGGTGCTCAAACGCACGTACCGGTACTTGGCAGGCATTGCATACTGTATTTCATTTGTTTGTTTTCACGCAATATATGCTTTTTGAACTGTTACTGTACCGGTATAAGCTCAATACCGTATATTGTAGGTTTTATAAATAAAACTTCTATTTTTTACTTTAACCTTTTATTTCACTCTCATATTCATGTATTTGAATTTATGTAAAATAAACACAGTAGTGGGATTCGTAACGAATGGGAGCATCCATTAATTGAAAAAATGAGGTTGAGAGACAGTGGCTCCTGTCTACCAGCCCTTCAGCATACTTGCACAATAGTAAGTTATGCATTCATCGCCTGCATTCGGGCACTTTTGAAACACATGGTATATATTTTCAAATTTTTTTCTTTATCATTTAACTATTTTTCCACATAGATTCCAAATTTATTTAAGCACTTGTGATAGCACTCAATGTACTTCCGCATGATCACTTCATAAAAGTTGCCGCCGGTGAAGAAAGTCGCGCAGTTTTCACTTGTTCATCGTCGCTAAAATGCAGGCTTCCGATGATCTCCTTCAGATACTGGAACAGGTGATAGCCACTGGATGTGAGGTACAGACTGTAAGAGAGGTGGTCAATTTGTTCCGAAACAAACGATCTGATTAGTTGGGAACAACTTGACCACCCGCTTTACAATCCGGACCTCGCATCCAGTGGTTATCACCTGTTCCGGGACCTAAAGGAGATCGGCAGCCTGCATTTCAGTGATGATGAACAAGTGAAACCTGCGTGACTTTCTTCACCGGTGGCAACTTTTATGAAGTAATCATGCAGAAGTACATTGAGAACTATGACAACTGCTTAAAGGTAAACTCCACGGAAAAAATCGACTTAAATTTTTTTTTTTTGCATCATAACATTAATCAAGGTTAATAGAGTATATATCATTCAAAATTTTTCGATTTTTCCTAATATTTTATTAACAAAAATGCCTCGGCAACTTGAAAATTTGCATGGAATCTTCCCATCAGTTCTCTAGAGAACACAGCGGAACAAGGCGTCATTTCCTGCCGTGAGAACCTCGGGGAATTTTGTCGCCAAGATTCTAGTCACTTAGAACAATTCTACTTATCGTAAGATTTTGCTAACCTGTTTTATGTCAGTATGTCTTCAATTTGTTCTCTGTTTGGATGTGTAAATAAAGAGTCGGATAGAAATTTCACGTTTCATAAATTTCCACAATCAGATACGCTTAAAAAACAGTGGATTAGTTTTTGACAACGAGGGAACTGGTATCCAACTCCAAACAGCATCGTGTGCTCATTTCAAAGCGTCTTGCTTTGTCTACGCATGTGCTGTTTTAAATTCAGTATCAACTCAAAAAAGAAATACGCTGAAACTAGATACTCTACCAACTCGAAATGGGCCTGACCTTCTTCAAGAACAACGACCGCAACAGCATGTGCTAAACACTGAAGAAATGAAGTAGGCCTATCTGCTGTGTAGGGCTCACGCCGCCCTAATGTGCACACGCCGACGTGGCAAGCAGAAGATCCCGTTTCATGGTTTAATGCATAGGGCTGTATATCGAAGAAATTGCAGTAGCATTTAATTCTGCTAATAGCCCTTGTATATCGTTGTTACTGTTATCAAAATCGCAGTCGTCACTATCGGTCTTGTTTCATATTCACAGTCCATTCTAGCAGTCCATTCTCCAATAGCATCCAATGTGTGACGTCACGAATTCGAAACTCCTTCGCACTTCTCGGCAACTTGTGACGTAACAGTTGCCGAAACATGGTGCCAGTGTCGATCACAGGGGGAGGGAAAAAATGAAAGTTTTTTATATATTTTATCAATTTTGAGTTCGAATTGAAAATTTTTATATATGCTATGTTGTTATTGAGACCTTCACCTTTCATTTTAAATAAATTTATTTTGGGTGTGGAGTTTACCTTTAAATAAACTTGGAAACTATGTGGAAAAATAGTTAAAGGTACATAAAATTTAGTAAAGAAAAAAATTTTGAAAATATATACAATAGTTTTATTTTTACGCAAAACAGTACTTACTTTACGGACAAGCCTCGTAAAAACATTAAAAATTTCTTTTGCACCCGTATTCAGAATGAGGTCTCCTGCTCTTGCTCAAGACCATTGTTTAATACAAAATCCATATTACATGTATTGAATTTGTTTTCAACAATGGTTTGAACAAGAGCAATAGCGCTCATTCTGAATATGGGGGTCAGGGTAGTCTTATTGATTTTGTTGGGTCTCAGTGCAAGAACTTTTCCATGCTTGTGAACTTTTCCATGCTTGTTGTGCCTTCTGACACATGTTTTAAATTGTGAAAGGTGATTATCAATGATAAAAATTATTAAAAAAAAAAACAACAATTATTACAATTTCCCGTACTTACTAATTTGATGCAAATATTATTGCAAAGCGATGAAATCAGGAATTTTAATCCTTTATTAAACCCTATGTTAGGGTAAACTGAGAAGGCTTGAAGCTGATATTGTTGAAAGTGAGATTGAAGGTGCTGGTGGTATTATTGAAACAACAAGACCAGTGACTGTGAGTTAGAAGGTGATTCAGACTCGGAGGCCCGTATTCAGAATGAGCGCTCTTGCTCCTACTCAAACCCTTATTAAGTACAAATTCAGTAATATGGAACTTGTATTCAACAACAGTCTTGAGCAAAAGGAAGAGTGCTCATTTCGGATACGGGCATGAGTAATGTTAGTGATTTCACAGATTCATTCTAAGATAATTATTTTTGTTAGTAAAACCATAATCATAGAAAGAACATGGTTATGGTAAAAGTGAAAACACTGATGTTGTCAGTGATGATTTATTTGATTGTGTATATCTTCGTGATCATGCTTGAGTAAAGTCAACTTTTAATGGTTACCTAAATGTCATTCTACTCCATGTCAGCAACCACATTTGAAATTGGGCAAGCAGAATTTTTGGTTTAGTTGCCAAGTGGCAACCACACTTAATAGTTAATTTCTACCCCTGCATTAAGATGGTCACACACAACACTGGTGAAGTCTGCGGGCGCACCATCATGTTGGAACCACATCCGTCTCAGAATATCCAGCGATACATCCACCAGGAGCGCATCAACGATAAAATGAAGGTAGTTATGTCCTTATCATAATTTACTATGCCCTATAGCCACACAATGGTATGGTTCCGACCCTCCCCATGCTATGGTAAAAACTGTTTGTTTTGGTGTCCCCTGTGTGTAACGTTGGGTAACTACCTTTAGAAATACCCTGTATATTTAGTATAATAATTTGTGACGTGTAACATCGTGGTATTTATTGTATTGGTTTGTTTTGAGTATAATTAAATATAGCTTTATTAATTTATTTAAATAGTTAATAAATACAACTGAAAAATAAAATAATAATTAACAAATAACAAAATAATTAATAAATATATAAGTAGAATCAAAATAAAACTAAAAAATCAAATAAAGAGCTGACGTTTCGGATAGAGCCTATCCTTTATCAAAGCAAAAAAGGATAATTCTCTAAAAGCAAATAGAATATTAGAGAATTATCCTGAAGTAATGAAATTAGTACTAACGGATGGGTTTATATATAGTTTGCATGGGGAATAGTAAGGCGTTATTGGCTGACAAACAAGAAAACAAATGAGATTAATTAGACGAACTGTTGGGATAGGACAAGACGGAGGACAAATAGGAAATAATAAGGGGGCGGCGAGAAAAATGTAATAGGATGAAACATATGAAAGTGAAATTATAAAAACGTTTAGGAATGATAGGGTGCCTAGCAAAAAGATTACGTAAAATTATTCCTGATTATTAGTAGACAAAAAAGGGGGCTGTCATGAAAGAATATTATTGACATTGTTCAAAAGTATCGATTTTATGATTCCCTGACTGTACTCGGTTTAAAAAATAAAAATTCCCTGACCATTCCCAGTCGCTAGTCACCCTGTAAAAAAGTCCCACATGTAAGAGCAACGGATCAAAATTAAAAAAATATGAAAGGACATTGAAGAACATTGAAAAGAATAAATAAAAGATAAGAAAGAAGAAAAAAAGAAGAAAAGGCCCCATAGGGCTTGCGACAAATTAAGGAATAGCTGAAGTTGGAAGGGGACATGGGAAAGGTAATGAGGGAATGGTGCCTTTGCTAAGGTTAATGCCATTAGGGGTGAGGGAATTAAATTTCCAAATAAGAAAAGACTCGAATTGCTTTCTCTCTTTTTTGCTATGGAAGTTACTACGAAGAATATAAATGCTGATGGCCTGTAAAGAGTGACCAGGGGAATTAAAGTGTTTAGCGACAGGGGTGTCAGCATTGCTAAGAATATCAAACTTATGCCCAGCAAATCTGGAGCGTATGGTATTGCCTGTCTCTCCAACGTACTGTTTCTGGCATACTTTGCAATGTAACAGGTAAATTAAGTTGTGAGAAGTGCAGGTCAGGTTCTGGTTAATCTTGAAAGTAAAGGAGGAGGCACTGCTGGAAATGGAGGTAGCAGGGTTAAGAAAATGACAAACACCGCAACGCTTTGTATTGCAAGGAGAACATCCCTTGGTGGAAGTGCGTGGTTTGGTAATAGCAGCAAGGACCAGAATATCTTTAAAATTAATTGTCCGTTTAAAAGAAACTTTTGGTGGTTCTGGTAGAATGGAGTGGAGAAGAGGAGAATTATCAATAATATGTTGATATTTCCTTAGGACATTTTTAATACTATTGAGGGTTGGATGATAAGGAAGAACTAATGTAGGTGTTGTCATGGCTGGAGAAGGTTTGGGGTTGTTGTTAGAACGAGAATTGCGATGTTTATAGATAGAGGCGCGTATGACAGATTTGGGGTAGCCTCCTGCTTTAAGGGAGTGGGTAAGGGCATTAGCATGGAAGTCCTTGTCAGGCTGATTAGTGCATATTCTATGGATGCGAGTTAACTGACCTAATGGGATGTTATCCTTGCAATGGCGCGGATGGCAGCTGTCATAGTGTAAGTACTGGTGTTGATCAGTGGGCTTCTTATAGAGATTAGTAGACAATTTATTGTTAGTGATAGAGATAGAGACATCCAAAAAAGAAACTGTCCTGATAGAGTAGTTGTGCGAAAACTTGATGGAGGGGTGGATGGAGTTGGAATGGGTGATAAAAGATAAGAGTGAGTCTTCGTTGTGTGGCCAGATCAGGAAAATATCATCAATATATCGCAGCCAGACCAACGGCTTTAAGGGAGACGTGGAAAGTAGTTTGGTTTCCACTTCCCCCATAAAAATGTTAGCATAGTTGGGAGCCATTTTGGAGCCCATAGCAGTGCCACTGGTCTGGATGTAATACTCATTGTTAAAAGTGAAGAAATTGGAGGTGAGGATGGTACGAAGAAGAAGGCAGATAGTGTCAGTAGAAGGAACTTGAAAAGGTTTGTTAGCCTTGAGACTGTTGCACACAGCTTTAACCCCATCATCATGAGGAATGTTAGTGTAGAGGGAAGAGACATCAAGCGTGCAGAGGAAGACGTTCTTGAAATCGTAGTTAGAGTCGTTAAGGCGCTGGATATGGGAGAGAAAATCGTTAGTGTCTTTGATATAGGAAGGAAGACTGGGTGGGATGTGGCGTATGTGGTGGTCGACATACGCAGATAGTGGCTCACAGAGTGTGTTGTTACAAGAGATGATCGGACGGCCGGGATTGCCAGGTTTATGAATCTTGGGAAGAAGGTAGAAACGACCAGGAGAACTGAATTTAGGAAGGAGGAAGAGGCGGGTTTTGTTATCAACTTCAGAAGAGGATTCAAGCTGGGAGAGGGTATTTTGAAGTATGGTTTTGAACGTGTCAGTAGGATCGGAGGTTAGTTTCTTGTAGAACGTAATATCAGAGAGTTGTCTGTTAGCTTCGTTAATGTAGTCAGAGGTGTTCATGACAACAATAGCGCCCCCTTTATCTGCTGGTTTAATTGTTATATCAGGGTTATTGCTAAGGCGTTTGATACAAAGGAATTCGTTATTGGTAAGGTTAGGAAGAGGTTTTTTAATATTTTTAGTGATGGAGAGGATGTCGTTTTGTATGGATTTGATGTAAACTTCAAGTTCAGGATTGATGTCATGAGGAGGGGTCCAGTCGCTAGGAATATGGAAGGTTGAGTTGGTAGCGGGAGTAGAATTGGAAGGATTCATGCAAAAGTATAGACGGGACCTGAGGGCACGGCTAAAATTATCGACAGAGGAAATGATATCAAAAGTGTCAATAGTATTAGGAGTGGGACAGAAGGAAAGGCCTTTGGACAGGGTTCTGATCTCGAGAGACGAAAGTTTAGTGGTTGATAGATTAATAACCGCGGTTGTGCCAAGAGTGGAGGAGCTGGAGCTGGTAGAGGGAGGTGGATCGTTTTTAGACAGGGAGTTCAAGAAAAAGGCGGATAACGGATTAGATAGAAAGTGGGTTTTATTAGGGAAGGAAATACGATCTCTTTGAAATTTATTACATTTTTTGGAATAGAGAAAATCAAGCTTTTTACAGATGAAAGTATGAAGAGCATCAATATCCGCGGGATTAAGAGAGGGGAGGGAGTCATGCTGGGTAATAGACTGATAGAGGCTTGTGCAAATGCTGGAGCAATAGTTACTAAGGATAGGAAGGATGTTACGGGTAGAGTCAGAAACAGTGGAATGAATTTGGGACAGAGTGGCAGAGGGTAAGGGACCTAATTGGATGTTGGGGGCAGAGACCAAACCTTTGGGGGTTATGCCGAGAGTGAAGTAATGGGAAAAGGTGATTTTGTGAGCATGGTAGGTACAAAATTTGTCGCAAAGCTTACGGAGCTGAAAAAAAATAGGAGGGTGGTTGGCTGTTAGTCATCTGTTTTGTGTTGTTAGTCATCTGTTTTGTCATGTAGTTTTGTGGAGCTGCGTGTGTTATAAGTGTGTGGTCTGGCGGAAGTGTTAGAGGTAGAAGGTGGGCGTAAAAGTGTGTCAAGCATTTGTGTAGTGTTCTGTGAAGGTGTAGTTGTGAGAATTCGGTTAATTTGTTTTAATTTATTATTAGTTGCTTTAATTTATTTAAGCATTAGATCAGTGTTGGTTTATTTTTAGTTTTTTCTGAGTTATTGTTGACAGAGTAATTTAATTTTGTAATTTTAATGATCTTATGTTGTGCTGATGCCGCAACAATGATGGTCACTATGGCTAGTTTTGTTGCAACAATCTTTTTTCTACGAAGGGATAGGATAGTTCGATATGTGTCCTTTTAAGGAAACGCTTGTTTTATTTTATTGTTGTATAATTTTTATTGCTTGTTGTTATGTTTTTAGATTTAAGAGAGTTGTAAATAAACTGCTGTGGAGAGTAGGTAGCTTAGCTGTTCGTTAGCTAAGATGTTTAGCTATGGTCAAGTACATTGTATATTGTGCAAGCCTGGCCTTTTCAGTGAATGCTTTGACATTCGAACTGAATTTTGTATATAACTTGATCGTCCTGGAAAACCTTTTGTGTTCCCCTACTGATGTCTAGTAACAAGGGGAGGACCAGATCTGTTAAGCTTGGATTTAACTGAAATTTAAATATGTTGTTACCACACAGTAAACAGAGCGATCATGCAGCATTACTTATGTTAGTCATCTTCGTCGCCACCGGAAGCTCTCGCGCTGCCATTTTCTGGTGGGAGTCAGCTTAGCAAATTCTCATGTGTGTTTAGGCCGTATTAGAGGGTAGGCATCTTCTTTGCACTTGTTTAGGCACATATTTGAGAAAAGGGAACAGTTTTTTTCCTACTTCAACTACCGTGGAATTACTGAACAAAATGCTGAACTATTGTGTGGCAAACGCATGCAACATGAGAACGACAAAAGGCAGTGGGATATCTTTTCACAGGTAAGGAAATGAGAATTGTAAGTCATTGTGCATTATATGGGTCAATCATGGGTCATTTTTCATACCCCAAATCGCCCAAAATTATATCCCCAGTCCTCCTTTGTGTCCCCAATATTGAAAATATTTGTTTTCTAAAAATATCAAAGAATTCCAGTCATTGTTCAGCAGTATTATCAATGTAAGATTCTGCTAAATGCTTTAAAAAAATTAACTTTTATAGTTTAATTATCTTCAAACATATTTACAGTAATTATAAAATATTTGTATTAATAAAAATTAAATTTAAATAACAAGTACATTGGAACCAATGTGGCATGTTTTAGCATGGAACTCTACTTACAATGCTCAAAAAGTGACCAGAATATTTTATATAAAAAACAAATGCTGGGTCGCTGGAGATATAACTTTGTGTTTGGTATGCTTATTAAAAAATGCCATGTCATTTTTTTAACCAAATTAAACCTATCATTTTAGATTCCCTAAATGTTCAGATCTCAGAAAAAAGTGGATACATGTTGTCAAGTGATGAACAGAATTGTCATTTTTAGCCACCTGTGAATGTAGATGTGTTTCTATTTTCCTACATAAAACTTTGATGAGTGCTTTCTCTACTAAAATATTTTCAAGAAACTGTTGTACAGTGGTCCCTCCGCAAGTTGGTATTCCACAAGTCGGCAATTTTTTTCATGAAATCCAAGATGGCAGACAATAACTTCCGGCCGGGGATTTTTTGCACAAATACGTAATTTGTAACAATTATGACGATTAAATATGGCAGCCTTAAAACATTTTAAGTTAAACAATTTTATAGTTCCCCTAATGCATATAGACTATTTTGGAGGGATATAGAAGTTAATTATGGAAATTAATATGAGAATTGTTATAAGCCGGCTTTCTTCGAGCTGATTATTTTCCATGAAATTTGGAATGGTGACTACCGTAAATCTTCTACTATAACGCGACCTCTTGTATAACGCGACTCCACTTTTTCGGCCCAAAAAATTGGCAAAAATCCTATCCTCTTGTATAACGTGACCCCCATTTTTGACTCCTCGGCAGCATAAGAAAAACGTTTTTTTGTTCTTGAAGCCATTTCTAATCAAACCTTTTTCAGAATAAAAATTCATCATATTAATACTAATTTATAAACCGGTAGAAGCACGGAAATCAGAAAGCCAAGCCATTTACAAAAAAAGAATAAAAAGAAAACAGAAAAAAAAGAAAAAGTACCTTAGTTTTGCTGAGTGAAAAATCTCTAAGTCCTGAATCACTAAATGCAGGTTGAAAAATCACTAAATAAATATGCTGGAGATCGAATCTAAAAGTATTGATGAACTGGATGAATAGGTTGTACTGATTTACACTCACATTGCCAGAGTTTATATAGTGCTTGCAGTGCAACAACAACAGTTATAACCAATCAACACAAAGTGGAATATTGGGTGGCAATGTCCATTGGCTGAAGAGTTCTTTTTTTACATGTTTTTATGGAATGAATCAGCATATCGTGCCTGTTTGTAACCCAAATGATTTTAACGGGGGAAATTAAAAGTTCAGTTACATGCATTTTTACACCAAAATTCAATTTAATTTTGGAACATTTGAATTTAATTCGTCTGAATGTCATCAGCACAGAAAGCGACTTCGACAAAAGCAGCTGCCTCAACTTCAAGGCAGTTTGGAAGTTTATAGCCCTATATTGATATGGAAAGCTTTCTCACTTGCACATCGACAAAAAAACACAACAGTACATCAATTTTCTTAATAAAA
>JAHWFO010093546.1:3364505-3391647 GCA_023313115.1 Rhysida immarginata
TTGTAGGCTTTGGTTCGAGGCAGTTTTGAAGTAGGCCTAATTAGAAGTTTCGATGTTTGGGAGAAGTTATTATCGATGTTGTTAGATGTTGGCGACGAGTAATTCGAATAAAAAGTGAATTAATATATTGTATAATGAACTGGACATTATATGCAATGTAATTAATGTATAATACATGGTAAATTCGTCTGAATGTCATCAGCACAGAAAGCGACTTCGACAAAAGCAACTGCCTCAACTTCGAGGCAGTCTGGAAGTTTATAGCCCTACATTGATAGGGAAAGCTTTCTCACTCGCACATCGACAAAAAAACACAACAGTACATCAATTTTCTTAATAAAAAGACAAGTAATCTTTATTCAGTTTAATATTTTTCATAACTTGACTGCATAAGCTTTCTTGTAGGCTTTGGTTCGAGGCAGTTTGGAAGTAGGCCTATTTAGAAGTATCAATGTTTGGCAGAAGCTATTATCGATGTTGTTAACGATGTTGTTATTATCGACGATCGGCCGCAGTCGTCGGAGGGCTGATTTTTATCCTCTAGTATAATGCGACCCAGCAAATTTAGATGCTTTTTAGGCCAAAAAAAATCGCGTTATAGTAGAAGATTTACGGTAATTAAGAAGGCACCCTTCCCCTTTTCCCATATCAGCGGCTACAATTAAAAATTTCAAATGCCGACTTGTAAAATTGTCTTAATTTGAAAAAGTGTTACTACAGTATATTTAATTTGGTTTAATTTTTTCTTGCAATTTTCTTCTTCGAAAGCTAGTTAATTTACTGAACAATATGAGAGCAACTCTGCAATGAAGTAGATGCGAATACATATCTTTGGCGAAGAGTGGAATAGCCGACATTTTAGCGTTGGAAATGCTTAGCACATAATAGCTTTAAAAGATATTTTTCTATTTTATTTTATTCGATGCATTATTTTACATTATTCATGTGTTGTTTTTCATTAAAATCAATTGAAAAGTTAGTTGATCAAATCCAAAATACCACCGTCACTTCGTGCTCTTCGTTAATTTTTTTTTTTAAGTGGGAAAAAGTACATGTACAGCATTAAACCTTTTTTAAATCTGTTAATATAATGAATTATTTCTCAATATTATTAATATTTTAGTCAAATAACTTCATAAAAGCCTTAAGTGCGTTCGTTTTTCCAAGATTTCTAAGAGTGTAAAGGAAACATCGCTGACGTTTTAGCGAACTTGGCCTCTCTAAACGGAATGCTTAGTGATGAATTCTTTGTTATTTTCTCTAAAAGAAGTGCAGAGTTTCGGCTTTTTTTAAAATTTATTATTTTCAGAGTGTTCTAGCTTGATTTTCGAAAGCAGGAAATTTCGTTCCATATCTGGTTTATTTATAATAAATCCTTACAAGCTGGATTTCGTAATGTTTGCGCTTCACAGCGTACATGGAGGGGGTGGTCGATATAAAGTCGGTGACAAAAACGTTAGGCCTAAGAAAATGCCACACAATAAAATGGGATCCGCATAAAAGTGACATTAAGATTTTTAAATTAAGTAAAATAAATGTTTATATCCTAGTTTCAGAAAATAATTAATAAACGTCTCTTGAGCCTATCAAAAAAATAAATTGCGAAAAGAAATCAATCGATCACAATGACCGAAAATTAGGAGTCTTTCTCTTAGACATTTATCTTTAGGCTTGTTAGGGCGATCGTTTATCCCTTTGAAAACATTATCATCTCATTTTTTTTTTTTTTAGTAAATATTCCAATTTTATCCCGCTTTTGGAAGTTGGAAGATAGTTGTCGCGTTTGTGGATTGTCATGAACTTTCGATCATAATTTTGCTTGGAATGGCCAAGTGATTATACTTCCCGTTATTCTATCAAGAAATTCATTATTCGAAAAATATTTTTAAATTGTTCACAAATTTGCTGTCATCTGAAAAAGTTGAAAACGAGAATAAAAAGTTTTGCCCAACATTTGAGTATGGGGAAAATATTAAAGGACCAACTTTTCCAACCGCGAAATTTTTGATAAAATAAAGTCGTGCAAATAAAATTAGAAGCTAATAAATAACGGAATAAATATTTAATAGGGGTTAAGATGTATAATAATAATCAAATATTTTGAAAGAATATAATGTTTTGATAATTGATAGTCAGTAAACATCGAAAAAAAAAATGTGGAATCACGGATGCTGACTTGTGGAAAAAAATTGTGGAAAAAAAGGGGGGGGGGGGGGGAGATCTGCCATCTTGGAATTCCGCAAGACGGCAAGGCCCTGGAACCACGAATGCTGACTTGTGGAGGGACCACTGTAATTGCTTACTTCTGATAATGTTAATTTTTGTAATTTTAAAAAGTGTATTACCTAATTTAGTCTTTGTATATTCGTAAGGTTTTTTTGTATTACATAATCTAATGATTGGAGACTGGTTTTGAGTTAAAAAACTATTTTTAAAATTAAATTGAAATTGAAAAATTGTAAGACCATGTAACAGTTGAATATTAATTTTTATTTCCTATGAAATTGATGAATGTTACGTAAAAATCACTTTTTGTGCACCAATGAAACAAAGTTTTGGGATAATATAATAATTTCACATGAAAATCAACGTATATCATGGAAAATACGGATTATTCGCTATTATGAGCATGTGTTCTACAGTGTAAAATGTGACATCGTCCCACCAGAAGATGGCTGCCAAGAGGCAATGCACGTGAGATGCTGTAAGCGCTATGTTTACTCTGTGGTTGTTATGCACGCCTCCCACTATATATGGCATACTAACTCATGCTAATGGGATTAGTTTACAAGATATAGTTATTTAAAGTTAGTTATGTAGGCTATTGATGCATATTTACAAAATTTGGACAGTGTGACAGTAGTCAATGTGGTCATGTGGGTAAGTTGATAGATAGAATGCTAAAGCTCATATACAGTTTCATATATTAACTAAGAAGAACTTTGAGCGCAGATGTGTTTCATATTCCGGGGTCAGATGCTGGTCTCAGCTTCCTACTAACATATGTTCATTAACTAAACAGGTGGTGGCCTTACAGTATAACAGAGGGACATTAGGAGTTCCAACTAGTTTCGCCATTTATTCCCGGCTTTGTCAAGGATATACAGCAAGAGGCATGCAAGCCTTTATATATACAGAACAGTGGTACAAGTTAAGCAATGAGCGTAAATACATACAAGAACCAATAGGATATAAAGCAAGGGGGCCAATGAGAAAAAGACGTAATGGCCAGTAGAATAAAATAGAATAAATACAAAATTTTTTAAGATACACAAAAGAGAAGTTGTACAGAGATGGTGCGTTTAACGCGGACCGAAAAGAGAACATATCCGGTTGTCCGAAGACAAGAGAATTTACATAAAAAACAAAATAAAATAAAGGGGGAAGGAACTTACAAAATGCAGAAGAAACATAAAATAAAGAAAACGGGAGAAAATCATAGTAGATCAGATAAAGAACTAAATATTGCAAACACGTTAAAGTCCGTCTGGCAATTGAGAAGCAAGTGTGGGGTGGACCTCTTGGCCTTGAATATTTCGATCGCTTCGAGGGTAGCAGTTTTTTCTGGTTTATTACAGATGTGCAAGACAGACATACCCTCTTCTTTTGTCTTCAAAGTGTGTCCGGAATCTGCGAGATGGTTTGCATAGTGGGAGACACGGTCCCGTTTTTTATACGAGTCAAGGTGTTCCTTGAATCGCAATGCAAGATTGCGGGTCGATAATCCCACATAGAACTTATCGCAAAACGCACAATTCAGGCGGTAAACTCCGGATTGGGAATATTTGTCGGAGGTGACGGAGGTGGGCGGGTTCAGGGTGCGAGCAGCTGGGGTTGGAGTACGAAATGATATTCGGAGGCCAAGGGACGATAAGAAATCGGAAAGCTGGGAGAAATTAGGTCCCAGATATAGTAAGGACGTCCACTTTTTAGTTTGGGGCGAAACAGGAGGTGGGGGGGGGGGGGGGAGGGAAGGGCCCGTCTGCGGCATTGAAGAATGCGAGAGAACGTGGAGGTCGAATATCCATTGGAGTGGGCGAGGTTTCGGATTATGCGGAGTTCTGAAGATCTGGATAGGGGGCAGAGGGGGAGCTTCAGGGCACGGTCAATTAGGAATCTCAGTGGGGCTTGTTTGTGGGTGGCGGGGTGTGAGGAGGAATGGTGTATTAAGTTGGAGGATGTGGTCGGTTTACGGAGACAGAAAAGGAGAAGCGGTTAGTGTGGGGGTTGTTGGTGATGAGGATATCAAGGAAAGGGATGGACCGGTTAGTTTCTAGTTCAAAAGTGAAATGGATATGTGGAGAGAAGGAGTTAAAGGTGTTAACAATATTAGTAGGAGTAGTGGATCGGGAGTCAAAAAGGATGAGGATGTCATCGACATATCGGAAATATGCGATGACGGAGGAATTATTGAGGAGGGGGGTGACGTGTGTTAATTCCAGGTGCTGTAGGAAAACCTCAGACAGAAAACTGCTGAGTGGGAACCCCATTCCTAGCCCTGTGGGTTGGGAATAGTAAGAGTTGTTAAAGGAGAAATAGTTCTGCGAAGAAATTACAGAGAGTTCTGTTTTTTATGTAAATTCTCTTGTCTTCGGACAACCGGATATGTTCTCTTTTCGGTCCGCGTTAAACGCACCATCTCTGTACAACTTCTCTTTTGTGTATCTTAAAAAATTTTGTATTTATTCTATTTTATTCTACTGGCCATTATGTCTTTTTCTCATTGGCCTCCTTGCTTTATATCCTATTGGTTCTTGTATGTATTTACGCTCATTGCTTATCTTGTACCACTGTTCTGTATATATAGAGGCTTGCATGCCTCTTGCTGTATATCCTTGACAAAGCCGGGAATAAATGGCGAAACTAGTTGGGACTCCTAATGTCCCTCTGTTATACTGTAAGGCCACCACCTGTTTAGTTAATAGGAACAGTATTATGATCCATCCTTCCACCGATATGTTCATTATTTCCTTATGTCGTATTTAGGAAAGCAATTCGAACTTTTTTAATGTCTAATTATTTACCTTGAATTTCAAATCACATTTCTTTGTTTCTTTTCTCTGTTTGTTGTCTTTATTTTATTAACTATTTTTTGTACTTAGTTTATCTTGGTTACCTTCGGGGACCTACTTGTCGGCCTTATCGGCCATATGGACCCCGAAAGGTAAATTGTAATTATTTTAATTAAATAAATAAATAAATAAATAAATAAATAAATAAATAAATAAATATATAATTTGTTCAAACACATGTTTAAAAAAATTATATTAAATGAAATTGGGAAAGGAGCAGGATTTGAACCCAATATCATTTTATCGGATTATGGATTTTTTTTTTTTTAGTTTCTTTCAGAATTCCATGCTGAATAAGTGTTCAATTGGAATTTTTCGTGTATCTGTTACGGTTTTTAAGATAGGATTTGAATGTGTCATATTTGGGATGATAAGTGCACCATGGGATAGTACACCACAACTTCCTATTCACTGGATTTATCAAAATTGACATATCTGCTTCGGTTATGAAAAAAAAAAAGCAGGGGGGGGGGGGGCTCATTTTTATATCCACCCTGTATATTATAATAATAATTTATTAAGATAAAATAATTTGTTACCTTCCTCAAATGAAATACAATATGCAAAAAAATTATAAAAATATATTTTTAATAATTAATATTAGTTTCATATATAATTTGTTTAATAAAAATTAAATTAAATTAAATTGGAGCAGGATTTGAAACCCAGACCTTTAGCTATATAATCTAACAACTTACCCACAAGACCACGTTGGCTACTTGAATATCAATCACCCAAATTTGTAAATACAGGGTGGCCCAAACTTATCCAGCATAATTGTTTAGAAACATTGTATGGTTCAAATGCAACAAAAAATGTCCTATAAACATTACATCTAGTTTCGATCGTGGGTGAGATATCGAGGTTTGTCTATTTCTTGTAGAGTTGTTAAAGCAAATAAATAAAACACTTGAGAGAGCAGATCACTTTTATTCTGTATACTGACCGAACATCACACTAAACTACAAAACAAAAACTAAAATGATACAAGGAATAAGAATACGTATAAACGATCCTGTCTCCCTCAGAACTTGGTGTACCTAGAAAACACCTCCTGGTGTCGATGGCGCCTATGAGGAAATGCATCCGCGTACAATCTGCTGGCTTCTGCAGCATTACCAGCAGCAAACCCATAGTAAAAATGAATGTGCGCATATTCTTCATTTGTGAAAACAAACGGAATAATGAACTTCGACGTTGCGTTGCACAATATTAGCAACTGCTCAAATCAACCACCAAGTCAATAAAATACCTTTCACGCATGTTACAAGTATATTTAAGAATAAATAGGTAAACCTACGTTTTTCCTATGAAAGGCTCTAAATAAAAGAAAATAGACAAACATCGATATCTCACACGCGATTGAAACTAGATGCAATGTTTATAGGACATTTTTGTTCCATTTGAACCAAACAATGTTCCTAAACAATTATGCTGGATAAGTTTGGGTCACCCTGTATACATCAATAGCCTACATAACTAACTTTAAATAATTACATCTCGTAAACTAATGCCTATTAGCATGAGTTACTATGCCATATAATAGTGGGAGGGGTGCATAATAACATACAGTGCGGGCCCAGCCGCATGCGAAATCGGCTCCAACGCGGTTTTGGCTTGGCTCCCAATCCACGATTTTCTATATTGAAATTGAATGTAGAAGCCATTCAGCCTAAAAGGAAAAACGTGATGGACAAAATCCCCATTTAATATAGACATGTAAACGTTCCTGTTTGTTAGAAAAATGTTTGAAAAATCAGCTGAAATTGGATCATTCGCTATCGACAAAATTCCCAGTTTCATACAGTCATGTACACGTTTCTGTGTTAAAAAAAATGTTTGGAAAATCAGCTAAATTTGGATCGTTTGCGGTCAACAAAATCCCTGATTTCATATACACATGTACACGTTCCTGTTTGTTAGAAAAATGTTTGAAAAATCAGCTGAAATTGGATCGTTCGCGATCGACAAAATCCCCGATTTCATACGTTCCTGTTTGTTAAAAAAAAAAAAAAAAGTTTGGAAAACCAGCTGAAATTGGATCGTTCGCAGTCGACAAAATCCCCGATTTCATATAGACTTGTACATGTTCCTGTTTGTTAAAAAAATGTTAAAACTCCTTTATTTTGTATTCTGTCATGGCTGCCAAGAGAAGTGATTGTACATGTTATCTTTTTTTTTAGTAATGAAAAGCATATAATTAATGCAATTAAAATTCAGAATTTAGTTTGTTTAATGTGCATATGTTGTCCTTTCTTCCCACGTCTATTTTATTTGAAATGTCATCACTCGGCGGAGCTGATCGATGTCCGTCAAGAAAAGCTATTCTGGACAGATGAAATCGCGCCTCATGTCAACCACGTTCGATCCGATTGATTTCAGTTGATTTATCTCTTTTAGACTGAATGCCTTCTACATTCAATACTGGATGTTCAACTGACTTTTTATTAAGTAAACATAAACGAAAAGGAAACTGCACATGTGCATATAAAATCGTGGCTCTCGTCAACCACTTTCGAACTGATTTCAGCCGATTTCTCTCTTTTATACTGAATATGAAATGAATAAAAATACATATTATATTTCATCTGGTCTGCACGTGTACAGTTTCTTTTTGTGTTCTATTAACTTAATAAAAATGCCAATTGAAGGTACAGCACTGAAGTAGAGGGTATAGGACAAAATGCAACCGGACAAAACGTTATAATGAAACTGGATTTCTTTTTCATTTTTTTTCAGAACTACATGCAAATACACGACATTTTATACACATAATGTCAAATGAAATTATAAAAATAAGTAGAAATCAGTTTCATAGCGGATCTTGATTACGGGACACGAAAATTTCGATCGGCAGGGGGGAGGGGTATCCTGGCTTTGGATTGAGCAAGTATTTTGTTAGCGAATGGGCAAACAAGTTGTAATCATCACATTCGAATCATGCCAACAGTGTGTTTTCATAAGCCTGCAGTTGTTCGTCTCGGATAATTGGATTTCTAGTTTGCTGAGATAATTCGTGTAATTGATGTTTGGAGCTGCACTGGGCTTAAATTTTCAAGATTAAATACAGTATATTAATTGTATTTTACAGTGATAGAGTCTGCTATCTGAAGAGAACCAGTCTATGGCCGACGTTCCATTGAACTGCATAGAATTGTGGGTGATGGACTGTTGGCACAAGAACATTTCGTGAATGTAGTTCCCTGCTTGTGGGAAAAGGTGGTTGAATTTTTACCCAACTGTTGTTATGCTTTCATACTTGAAGCAGAACAACTCTTTTGGTTCTAATGTCATAATGCTGGAGTTTTTAAGGGGCAGCCCATCTGGTGAGGTCAGCTGATTAAGCATTGTTAGACTGAGCATCACTCCTATGTGCTGCCAGACTGGTGCAGCCAAGTTGTGCAGGCTGGTTGAGTTTGCAGTAGCATATGGCGTTGTTTGGGTTATGTGCTGCTCTGGGTCATACTAGTCATTTGGGTGCATCGAGTTGAATGTTTTCCCTTGGTCTAGAAGATACTAGCTGAGTATCAATGGTTGTGGGTGTTCCACATAGGTTAAGGAGGTTACAGTGTTTCTCCTCGGTGATTGTTAATGATAAAAGAAACACACAACGCACTCTAGGCATCACTCATGAGGTGATAATTGTTGAGCGCTGGGAGCACTCAGGTGTGGTTGCGACCATTGGAAGTCGAGTCCAATTTGTTGTTGTGGGATAGCCCAGTCCTCCGATAGTATGAATGAAGAATGGCTGCACATAGGAGAATCTGAGATGTTGTTTAGATGCACACCGGCTGTCAACCTGTTAGAGTAATCGGGGGTGAGCTTAAAATGTAATATAATATTGAAATAAATTAAATTTTGGAATAGGATAATTTTGGGGATTAATAATGGGATTATTTGGGATAAAGAATTTGAAATGCATAGTAAATTAATTGGTGATTGCTGTTTCACTGGTGGCCAAAAGTTTGGACCAACCAGCAAAATCAAAAAAAAATGAATTTATACCAAAAATATTTTAACCTACAACTCTAAGTAAACATGAAACAATATTCGGGGAAGAAACAAATTTATTTCTGCGTCGTTGCTTTTTTATTACCTTAAATCAAAATAAGACTGGCCAAAAAGTTTGGACCAACATCACAAACATGCAAATAATTTACATGTTACAAGTCATTGTATTGTGTGGTGAGCACTAAAACCATCTTATGTATTGTACAATGTTAACTGAAAGCCAACGAGAGCGAATTAGAAATTTTAACAAGCAATTTACAAACTTCATAAAAGTTGCTGAAATCTCCCGTGTGAGTTACAAATCTTTATCAGAATTGTTAAAAATGTTAATTGGAAAATAGGACGACCTTGTGCACTAACGCGAAGAGACAAATCAAAAATTAAGAGACATGTTAGACATGATATTACATCTGGGCATGTAATCAACACCACACAAGTCAAACTTAATTTGCAACTTGCTGCCTCAAGAAGAACAATTCGCAGCGAACTACGTGCTCAGAACTTTGCCTATGAAATTATACCCAAAAAGTTGCCACTAACACAGAAACACATGCAGGAGAGACAGGAGTTTGCTAAGACACTTCTGCGTGAAAACAGACTTCCAATTGGTTATGTTTTCTGATGAAGAACGAATCAGTTTGGATGGTCCTGATAATATAGCTTCTTATGAAGAGCATCTTGATAAGAAACACTTGTTCCACAGCGAATTAAGCGGCAAATGGGTGGTAGTGGAGTGATGATTCTGGGTGCCATTGGAAGCAACGGAAAGTTGAAGATTCACAGTATAGATGGACATTGCACAACAGCTCAGTATAAAGATGATCTTCATAATGTGTTCATCCCTTTGTGCAAAGTCTAGTTTAAGCAAAAACCATGGATTTAGCAGCAGGACAGTCCTGCAATCTATACTGCACGAGTTGTGAAAGCCTATTTTGAGAGCAATAAGATTTCCACTTTTGCTTGGACTGATCGAAATCGAGATCTCAATATTATTGAGAATGTTGGAACAGAAAATTTACCAAAACATTTAGTACAAATCTCGAGAACAACAAATAGCAGCCATTCAGAAAGCTGTTAAGCCAAATGTTATTAAAAGCTTATTTAATTCTATTTCAGGTCGTTTGTCAAATATTGTAGAGTCAAAATGATCTCAAATATCAAAATAATTCATTAGTTAATGATGTAATACTTTTTTCCCTTTATGTTATACAAATGTGGTCCAAACTTTTGGCCAGTCTTATTTTGATTTTAGGTAATAAGAAACCAACAACGCAGAAATAAATTTGTTTCTTCCCTGAATATTTGTTTCATATTTACTTAGAGTTGTAGGTGTAAAACAGTTTTTGTATAAATTCAGTTTTTCTTGACATTGCTGGTTGGTCCAAACTTTCGGCCACCAGTGTAATTCTCTCGGCCCTGGACTTCTTTGTTTTGTAGTATTATTAGGTCAAATTATTTAATTGATGTTAAAATCTGAGTAATTTTGTATTTGTGTCTCTGTGGTTATTTGTCTCTCACCACCATATTCACCCTTAGAGGTCAAGTCATAACAATCCGTACTCTGTTCCCGCGCCTAAGGGTTATCTGGCCATAATGCACCACAATGGGTGTACGGCAGCGGAATTAAAGGGTGTCCCAAACGAACCAATAGTTTTCATAAAATTTTCACCATTTTTTGAAGTGAATTTTTACAATTTCTACGTGTTGTTCGATTGTGTAGTTTTACGTAATTTAACCTCAATGTTTAATAAAGACAGCATATAAAACTCTCTACTCTGGTTACACCACAAAAAAAAAAAAAGGCAGCAAATTCAAAATGTCAGTTCATTTTGGGACACCCTTTAGTATTTCATATTACAGAACACAACTTTTTCGATACTTGACATTGCTGCCTATCTAAAGTCATGCAACTCACCATTGCTAAAAATTTTGTTTGGATCGAGATTAATTTTTCTGAAATAATTAAAATTTGACACAAGAACAAACTGAAAATAATACTGTAATACGTATTTTACGGAAAAATACCGATAAAGCTTATCCATAAGCGTGTACCGTAAATACTCGCCCTATAAGCCGACCTGTGCATAGACCGACCCCCGGGGTTTTGCCCCCAGAAAGTGGAAAAACGCCTTGACCCGAGCATAAGCCAAGGCAAATAAGGGAATAAAATTGCACACAAAAAGCCACAAAATTTTAGGCTTTATTTTGTATTATAAAATAAAGTCAATAAACATTTATGAGGCAGGTCTGAATTTTAACGATAATTTAATTTCATTTATGATAAAAATGAAACGTGGATGGGGAGGATCATAGAATTTTTGGAGCACAATTTTTGCCCCTAGCGAATTTTCAAAATTTCCGGACCTTTTTCCATAATGGGTTAGTCGTCGACCCCCCCTCTGACTACGGGCCTGAGATATATTAAATTTTATGCGCTTGGCGATAGTAGGCTATCGATGTTCAAAAGGCATGCAGCAGTTTGGGGCAAATTTCCGCAGCGCAAATGACCGAACTCCAAATAATAACTCAGATTATGTAAAGCCTAGATATTAATGAAATTTGGAGGAATAACAGGGTACATAAGACTGTGTATACCGTTAAAATTTGATCGAATTCCAACGAGAAGTTTCCGAGTTACGCAGTCAAAATTGTAACAAGTGCTGGTTAGTACTCAAAAGTAAACGTGTTACGATTTTGAATGATTAACTCGGAAACTTCTTTTTGGAATTCAATCAAATTTTAACGGTATATACAGTCTTATGTACCCTGTTATTCCTCTAAATTTCATTAATCTAGGCTTTACAGAACTTGAGTTATTATCTTGTTGATCTTGGTGGCGGCATTTTTATTTCTGTTCATAGACCTATCTCAGTTAGCGTTCAAATTCTTATCCATGTTTCAGTTGACATCTATAATACCCCCCTTGAATTGTTTTACACATAATTTGAATCACCCTATATACTGTATAATCTTTAAAATTACAATGCGTAACAGATACAAAAAAATTACTTGAAGTACTTTATATTTTATAAACCTTTTTCGATCATGGTTTCAATTTTGTTTCGATCATCTTTCAGTAGGCCTAACATATTTTTATTATTATTATCACCAGACCCCAAAGCATTTGCTTTTAACAATGCAAAAGTGGATGGAAAATTGAGGAAAAAGGCATGAAATACTGCACTGTATATTGTTTATACTTGTACAATGTGCTGTCAAGGTATATTAAATTTCATATACTAGTGCTTAGCGATAGTATCGATGGTAACTCATGTATCGATGTTCAAAAAGTTTCGAAATCATACATGAGCTTCGATCTTCTTGAATCTTCGATGCTTCGATATTCCATTTGGAATAACTGTTGAGATTAATGTATTTACGGTATGTATTGCAATGAGAGAACACGTAAAAATGCGCTGGTTTCGTTTGAAGCCCCTCCCCCTCTTATACGTTTTCCAATATGGCCGCCACAGCCTTTTAGAGATTCTCATTATGCTGCAAAGAGAGAGAATACTTTTATCTTATCAAAAATTTATTTATGCAGTGAAAGGGTTAGTAAATGAAATCTAAACGGATTAATAAATAAAATTATTACTCAGTTTTTTGTAAACTCCACTTATAAGAGTTTTCATCAACTCTGACCCATGCATAGGCCGAATGTGGTTTTTAGGGGTCATTTTTTGGGAAAATAATTCGGCTTATAGACGAGTATATACGGTATATTAAGGCTGACAAATGTTTTTTCGTCGGCCTCGGTAAAATTAGCATTTCACAAAATATTACTGGCTTAAAACTTTATATTCTTAAACTTGAACGATATAAAAAACTCTTCAGAGTTTCGACAGCTTTTACTGTAGTTCTTGTGACGATTTTCATAGAAAATAATTTTTTAACATGACCGCACAAAATAAGCAGGTCGCCATTATCATGGGCATTGCATTATGGGTAGTTTCAAACTACCCATCTACTACTAGTTTGGTGTGATAACGTTGTTCTCAAGAACTTTACATAATTTTGCTGATAAAATAAGCTTAATGCTATATCTACAGCTGACTGGGTAGAGCTTGTGATGTAAAAACTTGTTTTAAACTTCAGTGGTTGGCTGTTTGTAATAATTTCGTTTGTTAGCTAAGTGCAGGAAACAAATTTCCTAATAAAGAGCTAAAATAAACTTTAAATTTTTTTGTCCAGCATGAAAAATCCTTACATTATACAGATAATTACTCTATAAAGATTTCGCTTTTCAGTAGGCCCCCGTTTTACGTTCATAATCTGCTCCAGAACGGCGGACGTAAATCGAGCTGGACATAAAACAAAACCAGATTTTCCATAGGGTCCAATTATAATAAATTTATTCCATTCATAACATACTCTGTACAGATAAGTTTTTTTTTATTACAGACTCAAAATATTCTCTCTCCTGCTCTTTTCTTCTCTTCTCTTCTTTTCTTTTCTATTCTTCCCTTCTCTCCTCTCAGTTATCCTACTTTCTCTTTTTTTACAATTTTTTTGAGGTTTTCTTTCTTTTTTCACTTTTTTGTCATCAGAATCAGAAGAAGATCTCTTCTTACAACTTTTTCTTTTTTCTTCACTTCCATCTCCTGTCCAACATCTGTTCCAGTCTTCTATTGCTTTGAAGGAGATATCTTGAAAAAAAAAAACAAAACTGTCTAGAGTGGTCTGCTTCTCTCGTTTCCTCACCATCTGAATTCACACCCCTAACATTTCTTCTGCTTTTTTTTTTTTTTTTTTTTTTTTTTTTTTACTGATTTTAATGTTTTACATCAAAGCTTTAGGGCACATTGCGCATCAGCGCATGTTTTACATGTGCAGACGAATGGTGATTGCGAAAATAAGACGGATGCGAACATAAAACGAGTCCAGGGACATTAAAAGGGAGTTTTTTAGACATCCGCTGGCAGATGTAAATCGAAATGGACGTAAATCAAGGCAGATGTAAAACGGGGGCCTACTGTATGGAGATTGAAAAGCATTATATCAATAGGATTTTTGTTGGGACCACATAAATTAGGTTATAAAGTTAATTTCGCTTTATCAATGTTTGTTATACGGATGTCTATTGTAGCAAGTAATGCATCAAACAACAAGCTATGAACGAATATAACGTTATTACATATTGATTTCACCAATCGATCAATATAGTTCAGTGCACGAAGATGGTCGAAACCAATACAATGTCACGTGCTCTAATGGTACCAATATGATATCCCATAAAATTTTCAAGAAGAAGATATAGTAAGTAATAATCAAACTATGCATCAATGAGCTATGAGTGAATATACAGTAATCAACTACGTTTTTGATATTCGATAAATATAGTTTGATGACAGTTGAATTTGATTCAGTGGTACCTATGTTAATGATAACATTGCACAATTAGAAATTTTCAATGCTAAGATACGGCATGTAATCTTGGAATATGTGACATGCTATGTCAATTAGGTGTGTCACATGGGCCCGACGGGAATTATTTGTAATTCCTTGTTTCGTTTGTTGAAATCTTTTAATATTATCTTTATCTGTTTCAAGCTGGAATTTATTTTTGAGTGAACCTTATTAAAATTTTATGTTTTTATAATAGTTGATTTCTTTGAGTTCCCACTGTTGTTTTGTTGCAATCGCGATTGTTGGGGGCTGACATTGTTTTCTCGAATGGGATTTCCGAGAAGATAATGTTAGCCTCCCAACCGTTAATTGTTAATTGTTAGTTAAGTCGTGGTCTGCTTAGAAACATTTTTTTTTTTAAGATATATGAGAGGAGGAGGGAGATTGGATTCAACTTGCGATGGTTGAGAATGTGGCCATATTGGCTGAAGGACAGCGTATAACTTTTCATGGCCTAGCCCTTCATATTCAACCATACAATTTTATGCTGAGAACTGTTTCTTTTAATGAGCATCTCTGCTGTTAATTAGTTTGAGTCAAAGAATTCTCTTTAAACTTAACTATTCTCACTGAAAAGAAGTACTATCCCTCGTCAGTGTTCGAATGAGCAAAGAGCCACATCGACGATACAAGCACGGAGGTCATGCACCACGTTGCATTCAGTTGCATTGTGTAAAGCAGCAAACAATTTGTTCCAGTGCCAATAGACAACATCATTTGGTGAGGGAATCTGGTTTTTAATTGTTCTCCTTTTTGAGTACATTGCTAGTGAAACTTGAGAACTGTGAGGAGCCGTCTACCAATGAAACAGTTGCAGTGTCGGCTGGCAATCCCGTTTGCACGCTAAACTGTGTGGGTGGAGTGCGGGCTGTTCCCACTGTTGTGTGTCGTGTGTGATGTGTGTTTCATAAGAGCATCATAGAGCGCCCAGAAGATATCTGTATCTCTGATAATTGTATTTTAAGTAGCTTGTTTTGGTACTGCATCTCGTGGCTGGTAGTAATGGAGAGCAAACCCATGGACACTGAGAATTGTTAGTTGCTGCTGAGGTGGTTTTGCTCATGAGCTGAGTGTTGCTTGCATGGTGTCTTCACAATCTCTGTTGGTATAAAGCGCACATTCACCAGCATGATCTTCATTCAAGTGAGCTATTGTGCAGTGGCGCTGAGAGATCTAGAACACAGGCAAACTGCACGAGGCGAAGCACTGGGGTTACGGTGATCCTCCCTGGTCTGTATCGATAATTGGCACAGGTGAAAAGGATCATGTGACGTCTTCCGACATCTGTTTTGGCTGTTAGAACACCATTGCGCTGACCCACGCCCTCAGAGCTTTTACCGCGAGCGCAGGCACCACTGAGACATGGTTGATTTGAGCTCGTGTTCGGGGCCTTCTTGCTCCACCCGCAGATGTACGAGGGGAGATCAAAAAGTAAGTTGCACTAACTCGCCGCAGGAGCGCACCGTGTGTCGCAATCTTGGGCAAAGCAGAGAAAGAGACATTAACTGTGCAGAAGTCGAATAGGACGGTTGCTGTAGTTTCCCGTCGTGTTTTGTGTGACTAGCGTGCTAAAACCAATGGCGCATCAACTGGATGTCCACTCCAAACTTGAGGTGCGAGCAGCAATCCGATTTCTATGAGCCAAACGGGTGAATTGCACGGACATTCATCGTGAAATCGCTGCTGTATATGGAAATTGAGCGCCCGTGTGATTTTGTTGCACGATAATGCAACACCTCACAAGGCCCGCCAAACGTGCGAAATGCTGCAGCGATTCAAGTGGGAGGTTTGGCAACATCCTCCATACAGTCCCGACTTAGCGCCATGCGACTTTCATCTTTTCGGTAAGCTCAAAACAGAACTCGATGGACAACGATTTCGAAACAATGAGGAGGTGAAAGCGGCTGTCACCGCGTGGTTACAAAACGCTGGAGGAGATTTCTATGCATCCGGAATTGAAAAGTTGGTTGATCGTTCGGATAAATGTTTAGGGTCTCTTGGGGACTATGTGGAAAAGTGAACCTACATTGTATGGTGCTATAGCCGTGTTGCTTTTGTATAGGTGGTGTAATAAATGGCCATACCGTGGAAGTGCAACTTACTTTTTGATCTCCCCTCGTAATTGTGTCTTGCATAGTGTAAGGACTGCATGTGTCCCATGAAACAGCAAACGTCTGCGCTGCTAAGTTAATTTGATTGGCTGAGGGGTCACTCTAGCTCTGGCATTGTTAACAAGTATTTAATACAGTTAGTGCTGGCAGTGGTAATGATTTTACTATTTATCTTGTCTATATTTTAATGTTTGATAAAAAAAGGTTTTGTTTAAAATATTTAGGTGCGTGAACGTCAATGCTTTTGTCTCTGATATCAGTCCTGAACCCTTCATGATCTCACTCCCCTACAGTATCAGCTCGTGTTGATTATTGTTGAGCATATTAATCAAAGGGGGGGGGGGGGTCATCACAAATGACATGCCATGAACGAATATAGAAGCATGGTTCGTACGAGTCCTTGAAAAGTTCCTTGAAAAACTTTTTTCGTTTTCCAGGTCCTTAAAAGTACTTGAAAACGGAATAGAGTCATTGAAAAGTCCTTGAATCTTTAAGTAAGAAAAGTGGTAATTCTTCCATGTGGTTGATCATGGACTACCTTTTATCTCAACAGACAGAAATACCAAGAAATGAGTCATCACATCTTTGCCATACTCGTTTGTGGGAGAATCTCCTTTAGTCCCCTTCCCCTCCCCTTTCTTGGGAAAAACAATTATGTATACAATTCATTTAATGAGTCCTTGAAAAACATTATTTAGTCCTTGAAAAATCCTTGAATTTTTTCTTCATAAATGCGTACGAACCATGTAGAAGAGTAGTTTAAGAAGTTCGAGGATGGTCGAAATTGATTCAGTGGTACTTGTGCTAATGATACCATTATGGTACGGTTGGAAATTTCCAATGCCAAGACATGGCATGTAATATATCAAACAACTTAAAACAACATATCATGAATGAATATATATGAGTAGTTAATAAGTTCGAAGATGGTCGAATTTGATTCAATGATACAATTATGGTACCATTAGAAATTTTCAATGCCAAGATGTGGCATGTAATTTAATAAACACTTATAACAAGGTGTCATCAACGAATATGTAAGAGTAGTTAGTAAGTTTGAAGATGGTCGAATTTGATTAAGTAGAACATGTTTTAAGGTTTTCAAAAATAATTCAAAAATTTTGGATATATGTTTTAAATGGTTTATGTGACATTGATTACTTTGGCCTTTCGGTACTTGGCTATGTCATTCTTTAATGGTTTACTACTATTTCAACAGAATGGTCATATTAATAAATGAATATCTTCTGAATGAAAAATCTAATTTTGAAAAATAAAAAAACTGATTACAAAATTTAAAACAAAAAAGTACATTTTAAAATGATATCTATTAAGTTTTAAGTATGTTAATTTCATACCTTGAGGTAATCTTTGTGACCAGGACAATCCCAATGAGCATAATGCCTTTTATCAGTAAAATAGTCAATTTTTTTGGCTCTAAGTGACATTCCTTTTTTCTTTTCATCTGGTGTATTATCAATATCATCGATACTTTTTAAATCACATAATTGCTTATCTGATAAAACTGTTTTGTTTTTTTTAAGAAATAAAATAAAAATAAGAAAAAAAATACAAAAATAAATAACAAGAACAAATTAATAGGAAAAGATATTTTAAAATGTTGAATATAAAGTGACACATTTGTTACCTTTAAAATAAGATAATAAAACAATTAAATTACAGTAGAATCTCTGTAGGTTGACCACCCAAGATACTGCAACAAACTAGTCAATATATGGAGGTGGTCAGCATATGGAAACATGCACTGAAATGTACATGCATATATTATACACTTTACATTTTTTTCTATGTGCATTCTAATGCATGTATCATACAGAGAATAAGGTACAAATAAACGGCATTTGTTGTTTCTTCTAAAAAAAAAAAAACTGAGTTAATGCAGGTCTATTTCTTATTTTTGTTACAAAGATAATGGGAGAATATGCATTTAATGCTATCTATATAACTCAGCCTGCTGGTGGATTTTTTTCTGTAGCAAATGATTTTTGCTGCATTATCAGAGATATTGGGATCAATTATTTTGGAATCTGTAACTTTTAACTCATCCTCACTTGATTATTACATTAAATCAGCTGCTTCCTGTGTTTTTGCTGGCTTGTACTTCGGTCATTATTGTTTGAAAAATTGCAGATTGAATCAGGCCCATTGCAGACTGTCCCTTCATTGTCCGCTGCAGCAAAATTTTAAAAATCTACTAACTCGAATGCTGTTACAGGACATGGAAAGCCTAGTGGTGGCGCCTGCTCTCATGTTGTGACAAATTCAACTTTCTTGTAACATTTTGAATTGTTTTTTGGCTGAACTTTGTTCCAAGTGGAACAATTATTCCAATACAAGTACAGTACGTATATAACAGCATGCTCAGACTGGCAGTTTGATATAGCAGCAGTTTTGTAAAAAAAAGAACATGTTGCTGTCAGTATTGTCAGATGGTTCATGTAGGCAGTGAAACATCTTGCTATAAGCAACATCTGGTGATAACAATGGTCAACTTATAAAGAAGAAATTAACATCGTGTGTCATGGCTATTAGTGGTGAAGATACAATTTACAGAGATGGTCAACTTAGAGAGTCGGAAATGCATTGTTTACAGGGAATGAACCTCTAGACCATGGAGTAATTTACTGGAGGTGAAACTTTGACGAAATTTACGAACTTCCTTTAATCAGAGACTTTTATCGGTTGGCAGCTGCAATTGTTTAAATTGCACTTGCATATGAGGACATTTTTAATTTCTCGAAACTGAAAGCGTTAGTAACAAGGGAGAAATTAACATGACATCAATGTCGGTGAGATAAGGGTTCTTTAAAAAATAACATGTTCTTTAAAATAACATGACATCAATGCTCTTAGACGACGATATGAACTGGCAGAGCACGCTCTAGCATTTATGCAGCCCATACAAAAAGACAAATTGCCGCCTCTTAAACATACACATGTATATCTTTAAAAAATAAGTAAGTCATGTAGTTTTCACTGCCACTGCCGCTGGTGAAGTAAGTCATGCAGTTTTCACTTGTTCATCGTCACTGAAATGAAGTCTGATAATGACGTCCTTTAGATCCAGAACAGGTGGTAGCCACTAGATGCGAGGTCCGGACTATAAGGCAAGTGTCAAGTTGTTCCCAACTAATCAGATTTTTTGTTCGGGAACAACTTGACCACCCACCTTACAGTCCGGACCTTACGTCCAGTGGCTACCACCTGTTCCAGGATCTAAAGAAGTTCATCTGCGGCTTGCATTTCAGCGGCAATGAAAAAGCGAAAACTGCGTGACTTTCTTCACCGGCGGCAGCTTTTATGAAGTGATCATGCGGAAGTACATTGAGTGCTATGACAAGTGCTTAAATAAACTTGGAAATTATACGGAAAAATAGTTAAAGGTACATAGAATCTGGTAACGAAAAAATTTTGAAAATATATATACATGTAGTAGTTTTGTTTTTATTACAAAACGGTTCTTACTTTAAAAATGACCCTCGTATAATAATTTAAGAAAATTTTATCTCTCAAAGTAAATAGCTTAATATACACTGAAGTGTAAAAAGTCATGGGATACCTATTCATTATCGTGTAGGACTCACTTTCATCCGGCATGGCCTCTTGATAGCCTCTTGACACTGTGGTTACCTGCACCACTTCGGAGATGGAATGTCCTATGCATCTAGCTGCAATTAACATTGCATGATCTAACTCTGATAATTCTCGTCGTGTAGCCATAATCACTTTAAGGACGTTTCAGATAACGGTTAATTGTCGAATTGACAACACTGATACCACTCTGCCTACTTATAGATCTTTGTGAAGCAAGCGACACCTAAAAATTTGCATACTATGTTCCTATGACTTTAGGTATTTCAGTGTATTTACAGATGTACATACCTTTAAAAATTAACAAATCACATTGAGCTAACAGTAAAATTTGCCAAAAATTTTCTTATAAACTCAAAACAGCTTCTACATGTATAAAAACTTACACTTGTTATCACGACCGATGGACGTATTAGCAAGAATAATGCTACATGTATTGTTTAATGAAACCGCCCTTTTATAATTAGAGGTAATAAATAAGTCAATGCATGACATTCCTTCCTATTCCTGTTTAAATAAGTTCACACAGCGCCCTGCGTGCTTTTCTATGTGGTCCGCGACTTAAATACATAGCCTTTTTTTCTTATTTAAATAAACATGCTGCTCTTCTATGGTTGTGTTCTTCAGAGTTAAGGATTACAAATATTTTTTTAGCTTTTAGGCAAAAACAGTAAATATGAAATGTAAATTTTAGCCAAAAAATATCGACAAGTAAAAATTTCAATTAACTGGGTATTTAATTTATCAGTATTTTGTCACATTCATAGCCAAAATGCCACCCTTCAGATTTGCCGTCCCGGACAAATGTCCGGGTTGTCTGCCTCTAGAGCAAGCTCTGGAATTAGATATGAATTGGAAGTGCTGCTGGGCAACAATATTAGTCTTAATATAAGTCATTGTTGTCAGCCTACACATGGTGACTGTAAAACAATTTATTGTAACCATTTATTACTTATTGTTTTCTCTTTTTTTTTTTAAATACAGTTTTATATACTCTTTGATATTGACTTTGTTTCATTGATGATTTTTTTTTTTTTTTTTTTTACCTTTTACGACTTTTAAATTGAAAGTTCAATGTTTTCGAATCTAGTGGTAGAATGATAAACATTGTCTTGGTTAAGAGTAAGAGGCAATTTTTTATATAATCTACACCCAGCAATGCCAAGGAGAACCCAAGGTTATTGCCGTGTGACGTCCCTCCCCCACTTATAAGGTAACAACAACTAGTGTCGGATGAGATGGGCGCCAAGGGTTCGGGACAGATAAACAAGGGGTGTGAATCTTAAAATTATAAGAACTTCTAAAGCAGCTAATTAATAAAATATCTCTCTTTATTTCTCGACAATAACATAAATACTCAAGTAAAGGTAAATTATAAATCTGCTTGACAAGAATTGTGTCAATTAACACTGCGCATTGATATATGACAAGTTCTGCTCTGTACATAAGGTAACTCCTGTAGAGGGCCCTCTCAGAAGCAGAGTACCTAAATGAATAACCAATAATGACTTCCATTCAATTAGTGTATTAATCAGATCATGTATCAGCATCTATCATCTTATTACTATCCTTGATTAGGAGCAAGACTTCACACGAACACACCTCAGCTGCGCAGGCGGATCTTCATGACGGGATAAAGCTCCACAGCTATTTAGTTACACGGACACACAGGTAGTGCTTATTTTGCCAAACACTGATGCTTGCTCACATCACACAGACCTTTTAGTTAATTTATGCATAAGGGGAGGCCCGTAGTAACCCCCTATTAGCACTACAATGCGTTCACAACTCAGCCGTACAGCTTGCCACACACTCCGCTGGTCGTAATCAAAACGAGGCTTATGCTCGACGGGAGCAACATGCACGCCCACGCGGATGTAGTGTGCAACCCCTTATCAGTTTAATATTCTGATCACGATTTCCTGCAGAGAAAACTGATATTTTGTCTAGTTGCGTTACCAAGCCTTCTCCTAAAAACTATTACTGCAAACTACCATAATTCATTATAAATAATACAGTTATGCACAGGCACGTACCCAAGAATTTTTCCAGGGGAGGTCGAACTCTCGATTTATTGGACCTTTCGCTCAAATAATCCATTCTTTTTATTATGTTTTAATTACAGTAATACTAATTAAAAATGAACATACAGTGGAACCTCGATAAATTGAATTTCAAGGGAAGATTTATAGAGGTTTTGAATTATCAAGGTTTCGATTTAACGAGGTTAAATATAACAAAATTCGAATTATTGAAGTTTTTTTGAGATTTTAGTAACCGTATAGAACACTGATATTTTTCAGTAAGCACACACAGAGTCAATAACAGGTACAGTACTTAAAAAAATTCTTTATTTTAATGACAATAGAACTTGATGCACAATTAATTTTAACAAAAAAACACGTAGGAATTAAAAACTAATTAGAATTAAAAAATTGTGTAATTTTAGGCTGCTTCATGGCATGAAGCATCTGCGCCTCTACCTCCTTTTCAATTGTAACAATGGCAGAAAACACATTGTCCTTAACACCACTAGATCTTTCAAGGTAAGTTCGCAATGTGGTTATAGCGACTCTTGCCTGCTTAGCCGACACTGGCGGTTCTGTTGAAAGTTCCTCCTCTTCGCCATAATCGTTGTCGTCTTCATCGCCCTGTGGTTGGCTTACTGATTCAACAATTTCTGTATCTGTCATTGAACCCATAACTGCAACGTCGTTGTCAATATTTACATAGTCTTCAAAATCAATATTTTCGGCATTGAGTTGGGTCAGAACAGACCTCCATTCTGCATCTGTGTTCAGACTCGCTGGTTCTACTTCAAGTTCTTCATTTTCGGTTTGGAATGAAACCCCACAGGCTTTAAAACAGTTCACTATTGTTTTCTATTCAAAGTTCCTCCATGACTTATCCACCATTCTCATTGCCTGCAGCATGTTAACAGAACTGTGTTTCCCATCTTCCATATCTAAAATAATCTTCCTTACCACTTCCTTCCTGTAGAACGTTTTAAAATTCTTAATGATTCCCTGATCCAAGGGCTGGAGCTTTGATGTGGTGTTTGGTGGCAGAAATTTTACTTTCACCGATCGAAGGGATGATGGAATCACATTATGTGCTGTGCAATTGTCAATAAACAAAAGAATGTTTTGCTTTTTTTCCCCATCTGTTTATCAATTGTTACTAACCACTCTGCTAACAGTTCAGCGTTCATCCAAGCTTTATTAGCTGAGTAATCTATTGGAAACGATTTGCATCCCGCAAAACATCTTGGTTTTTGTGATTTGCCTATCATAAGAGGCTTGAGTTTTTCAGTTCCTGCCATATTTGTTGCTAACAGTAGAGTGACACGTTCCTTGCTGTGTTTTCCTCCGTAACATTTTTCATCTTTGAAAGTCATAGTTTTATCAGGAAGGCACTTAAAGAATAGCGCAGTCTCATCTGCATTGAAAACGTCATGGGGTTTGTAATCCTCCAACAACTCTTGTAATTCTCTCTTCCACTCAATGCAAACATCCTCATTCACACTGGCACTTTCATCACAATCTTTTCGAAAAATGATACCGTTTCTTTTTTTAAAATTTTCTAGCCAGCCATTACTGGCCTTGAAATAGTTATGACCTAATAACCGAGCAAAAGTTTCAGCTTTTTCCTTTAAAATAGGTCCACCCAAATTTATGTTGTTTTTTCTGCATTGCTGAAACCACTTTACCAAACTTTTTTTGATGTCAGGAAACTCAGCTTCCCGTTTTCTTTTCTTATTTGCTGCAGCAGATGTCATTTCATTAATGTGATCTTCATTTTTTAAAATTGTTGACAGTGTACTGGTTGGAATTCCAAATTGAGCTGCGATGTCCTTCTTTAATTTTGACCCTTTTTTTACTTCTTCAATCAATTTCTGCTTCTCAGCAATGCTTAATGATTTATATTTCCTTTTCACTGCAAAAACAAATGGTTTATTTCAAAAGTTTTCGATTTAAAACATTTTTGAGGATTTCAGTGAAAAAAAATAGTGATTTAAATTAAAAAGTGTTTCATGATTACATACCAGCTTTTGTAATGTTGGAATCCATATCACAGCAATCACTGTAATTAATGACACTTGACCAGGTCTAAGCACTTCACTGAAGCAAAGGGAAGGAAGAAAGGACGATTTCTAGTTTAGTCATGCGTCAATATCACTTTTAGAGTGTATTAAAAGCCTTAGATTAATTATGAATAAAGGGGTCAAAGCAGTGGGGTTGAATAAGCAATACACCTAACCTAAACTAACAATAGGGCATACAAAGGCAAAAGGGTACTTACGATTACGAAGGTCTGGAAGTCGATGACTGGAGAGAATTCTTGGAGATAAATTAAGAAAAGAATGGTGCCTAAAATAGTTCCTTGAGGAACTCCTGTTTTTAAATTTTCGAATTTACTTAATTTTTCCTTAATCCTAACAGCTTGTTTTCTATTGGCTAAATAAGAGCTAAACCATTGGTTTGCTAGTCCTCTTATACCATATCTTTCCAATTTTTGTAATAAGAGACAATGGTTAACTGAATCGAAAGCTTTCCTTATATCCAGAAAAATTGCTAAAGGGTTCCGACCTTTATCAAGTGTGTGAATAACATCTGATATAAAACTGTGCATTGCTAATTGAGTATTCTTTTTTCTTTGAAAACCAAACTGTTTATTCGCAATAATGTTATATTTTTCTAGAAAAGTTGTAAGGCGATTTTTTTACCATTTTTTCAAATATTTTTGAAATGTGAGAAAGTAAAGATATTGGTCTATAATTTTCAAATAATAAACTACTTCCCCCTTTAAATATTGGAATTACAACTGCAATCTTTAATGCATCAGGGAATGTTCCTTGTAAAAATGAACAATTAATTAATTTACTAATAGAAAAAGTTAAACTATTAACTTGTTTACGCAGAATTTCTGTAGTAACATGATCATATCCTGGGGAGGAATATTTTGATAAGGACATAATGCAATTTTTAATCTCCATCTCATTAACAGGGTAAAGGAAAAAGGTATCCTTTACTTCATTTTTTATATTAAAATTTGCAGAGTTTTGTTTTACAATATTTTGGCAATCGCGCATGTTTATAAGGCTCAAATTAAAATCATTTATCTGATTACTAATCTCTTCAGGAATATCTCTGTAAGTCTTTTCTCGTCCTGTTATATTACTTATAATTTTCCATTTATCTTTAGGTGTTTTTGCTCTCTCAATTTGATTATAATAATAACTAGCCTTACACTTTCGAATTTCTTGTACAATCTTATTTCTTAAACCTCTGTATTGGTATAGAAAACTTTCATTTGTTTTATCCTTTAAATATTTACTTCGTAATTGATTTTGCTTTTTAATCAAATTAATTATATGATATGTAATCCATGGTTTCCTTTTCTGATTTTTTCCAGAACCAGTTACCAATGTATAGTACTTTTTTTTATGTTTTGTTTTAATTTTTTTTCAAAGCAATTATACTTATTTTGTATATCATTTTCTTCCTCTAAACAATCCCAATTTACCTCCTCTAATTTTTCCTCTAAAAGTTGGTGGTTGATTAGTGTTTTATATTTAAATTTATTTGCATGAGTGTTATCCACAACGTTACACCTACAACAGGTGATACTCATACAATGATCAGTAATATCACTATCAAGAATAAATGCTTCAGCTATATATGCTATACACTTAGATATAAAAAAATGATCTATGCAAGTCTCAGTATTTGGAGTAATTCTTGTGGGAATATTTATCATAGGAATCAGATTTCTTTTCGACATAATATTAATATACTTTTGAGTAAAATATTCATCATTATAACTTATTATATCAATATTAATATCTCCAACATAAAAAAATTTCTCATTTTTATAGGGATCCATTTCTTTAGACAGTTCAGAGACAAAATTCAAAATTGAAGTTTGGTTAGAATGGTAACAAGCAAATAATTAAAAAAATCACCCATATAATCATCAGCTCTACATTTTAAAATTACAATATCAACACTTTTAATATGTTTTGGTTGAATTTCTAAAACAGTTGTTCTTTTATCCACATATACCACTACTCCACTAGCTTTATTAATTTTTGATGACATGAAATATTTAGAATAACCTGTAAGGTTACTACTCTGTTCAGTATAACTATTTAGCCATGCTTCAGAAAGGACAATAATGTGAACTGGGACCTTAAAACTTTGTAAATACGATATTAAATAATCAAAATTTTTAGCTATACTTCTCAGTGTTCTCCCCAGAAAATGTTATCAGCTGGGTGGAAAGTTAAAATAGCCGGGCGGACAAAAATTAAAAACAAATGAAATACTAGCAGTTTTTCGTATATTCAGCCGGGCGGCCACCAAAATCAGCCGGGCGGCGCGCCCGTTGAAAAGGGCCTGGGGAGAACCCTGCTTCTTATATTAAGATGTACAACATTCATACAATCCGAGTATGATTTTGGGATATCTTCTGGATGAACAATATATGTTCCACATCCATTTTGATCAGATATATTAAATAAAGTTAAGTTATCAGAGCTGTTTGAGAATAATAAATCAATCATAGAAAAAATTTAAAGATTATCAAGATATATAGAAAGTTTAATTGATTACAAAGAGTTCAAATCAAACTCAGATTTAACTGGTGTAGCTTTAGCTCCATCATCCTTCTTCACATATATAATACCATTATAGGTCCATACATACTTATATTGGTTATTTTTCTTCAATTCCCTAGTCTTCCAGAAGAGGTCATTATAATATCATTCATGTAAATTTCATACTCTTCATTACATATACCCACATTTCTCATATTTAATTGACGAGACTTCTTCTTTTTGTGTTGCATCATAAGAGTAGTTAATATTTGGCCTCTCAACACTCATCATCTTCATAATCGATGAGCTGTCAATACCTTCAGCTGTCAATA
>JAHWFO010093546.1:3418118-3509135 GCA_023313115.1 Rhysida immarginata
ACACACACACACACACACACACACACACACACACACACACACACACACACACACACACACACACACACACATACTGTAACGTGCTAATAAACAGAAGTCGTGTTTACCGTCACGTTGAGCTCCAAAGGGAATGAAAGAAAAACCCGACTTTCCCTTAAGAAAAACACAAAAGGCGTAATAATCAGCAAAACCCAAAAAGATAGTAATATTAACTAGGACTAGCCCGTCAGGTAAATAAAGATTAAAAGGAAAGTTAATAATATGGAAATAGCGTTACCTCCCCAGTTAACATAAAGGGATAAAATGATAAAGATAAACGCGAACTATAAGTTACGTTAACCCCAGATCACAAGTGCTAAAAATTCAATACCCCAAGACAACCTTTCAGTAAAGAAAAACTAGAGAAGTCCATATAAATATTTTCTTTATTGCTGACAGAAAATAGGTAGATGATGCAGACAGCAGATAACAAGCAAACGTAGGAAACCGACTAACGGTAATACTGGAATAGCAACAAAGGTTGAAAGTACACCAAGTCCACTTCGGGTATAGTCAAAAATCCGAAAATGCAGAAGAAGTAACTGGACGATACCGTGGAAACCGAAAAGGAATTCTCGGGGAGGATCGAGGATCACACAATTAGAAGGGTGAGGTGCGATGCTTGTACTGCAAGAAATAAAGAGAAACTGACAGCAAAAAGTAAGCAAAAATTGGAAATAAAAAAAAAAGTAGGTTTTCATAAATTCTTAAGTGTACTAAGAAAACAAACAAACATTAAGTGATATCCAAATAAGTACCTCCACAAAAAAAAGGAAGGTATAGAATAAAATTATAATTGTCAAACTATTAGACCTCTTCCACAGGGAATCCGAAGTACGGGCAACAAAATAAAGCTAGAATAAATACGACGGGATAACACTAAGAGGAATAATACGGGAAAGGCGAGACAGACCAAAGGGTAGACACACGACATGAGAGGTGACGATCGGGCAAGACGGGGACAACATGGTCGAGGTCCTGAAAAACAAAACAATATTAACAAAGCATCATCAAGAAATAAAAGAAAAAAAGGTAAGATACACTCAATTAAACGGATTTAAAAATCATGAAGAAAGTAAACTATTAAAAGTTATTAATCAAATAAAGTCCAAACAAAGACAAGTCGGTTTTCTAAAACATCACGGAAAACGGAACATAGATGCCAGGAATTCATCTGGATGGGTTAGTTTTCTGTTGAACACCAGCACATTGCATTGTGAAGGTTCCAGTACAGCTCCAAGTCGATCGACGAACTAAAAGATCACTCCGGAATCAGTCGTAAGACGGAAGCAGCCAAAGGACAAAGGGATCCACATCATATCTTCGACGGGACCAAACATTCCTATGTCCAACAAACTAAAGACGCAAGGCGACTTGAAGAATGCCTGTTGATCAGCCGAACACTACATCGGCAAAAGAAAACAAAGCAGCAAACTAGAGACGATCGACTTCATGTCGGATAACCACACATAATCAAAAAAAACAAACTCGTAGGCTCCTCAGATGTGGCCTGACGAAATCTTAACCCAAGATTGCACAATAAAAGTTACTAACATCTAATGACTGTATATCCATCTCAATATCCCAGAGATGGGAGAGGAGCTGATGATGCCGATTCAGAGACCGAGCTGATACTGATTCCACATACTACCTTTAGTTAACAGCAAACCTACCAGAACAAAAAAATATTTAAATATCACGTCCCGCGTGACAGAACTTCCGAGTTCTTGGAAAGGAAAAGACACATTCGCTCCAAGAAAACGAGCTATTTAATACAACGACGACTAAACAATGGCAACAAAGAAAAACGTGAAACTTATAACAATAGCGATGACGACGAACCTCGGGGAAAGAAAAGACAATTAACGAAAAATCGCATTTCTTAAAAAAAAAATTTTAAATTTCTCCTAGGAATTAAATTTTTAAAACATGAAAAAACTATACTGCAAGAAAAAAGGTTTCCCAAATTTAATAGTTCGTGAAAGAGCGTTCTTAAGAAAACAAGTACAAGGTACAGCAAAGAGAGAGATGTATTTTAAATAATCAGGCTTGAAAAAGCAAACGGGAGATATCATTTCTAAATAACGCGTCATTATTAAAAGACGACGAGAGAAGACATTGAGCTCACGCACGGAATAATTCTAATAAACGGAAATAGGTAAACTTACGAACTCCGAACGCTTAACTAAAAGCCTTGACGGAAAAATTAATATAGCCAAAAAAATCCTCAAGCGACCAAAGTAAATTTTCTATGGGAATAATAACCTAAGAAAAAAGGAGAAATGGCGCGAAGAAAAAAATTGACATTTTTATTATTAATTTCCCAGGCGAAAATTATCATTAACCCGTAAAACTGACGCTAACCGAACGCGTCGAGTAATCCCGTTATAACAAAAGTGGAGGGGGACTACGGTAACCTCCGTTTAAAACATAGTAAAGCGTTAGGTACAAAGTTAGCGGATTACCTACTCCGATAAACATGGGAGCTGCAATAGTCAAAGGGTAAATAATGGATGACTGGAGCCAGGAATATCGATAAGTCGTGGAGGGACAGCAACACGACGTTGGAAGAGTCTGCGAACAGAGATAATGATAGCAGAAAAGACTATCGTAATACGTCGAAGGAAAAAAAAAAATTTTAATACTGTAGAGGGTGTAAAGGTACGCAACAATACACACACACACACACAGACACACACACACAGACACACACACACACACACACACACACACACACACACACACACAAAAGAGATATTTCTCAAAGAACCCTCCTTGCTTCTCTATATATTTTTTCCAGCCAGCGTTCTGTGGGAGCATCTGAATACTGGTTCTGTAGAAAAATCTTCAGGATGATGTCGAAACCACATCAGGATAGCCTTTTCCACTTCCTCATGGGAGCCGAACCTCTGCCCTCCTAAGAACTCTTTAATAGTCCAAAAAAGTGATAGTCACAATTGGAGAGAGAGATCCTGACTGTATGGAGGATGTGGTAAGATGTCCCATTTGAGTTCCGTCTGTGTGTCCATAGTCACTTTGGCTGTGTGTGGTCTGGCATTGTCTTGCAGAAAACAAACACCACTGGTAAGGAGTCCTAGTTGCTTTTTCCTTAGTGCCGGCTTCAGGGACATCCTCAAAATGTTACTGTAGTAGGGTGCATTTATGGTTCGACGTTCTTCCCTTAATGTCCCAGTTTACAGTTGCCATCATCTTTGCCGACAGTGTCATCTTGAAATTCTTGGGTTGTGGTGAGTCAGTGTGTTGCCACTCCATGCTCACACGCTTGCTTTCAGAAGTAAGGTGATGAATCCATGTCTTGTCAGTTGTCACAACACACCTTAGGAAGCTTCACCTTCTCTGTCATATTGCTGCAGCAACATGAAAATTTCCACCCGGATGGTTTTATAATCCTTGGAGAGTTGCTTAGGGACCCATCTGATGGAGATCTTGTTGAATTTCTGCTTATCGTGGATGATGGTCTCCACACTGCCAATGCTAATGTCCAGTATTGAAGCCAATTCTCGGACATGAGTCCACTTGTTGTGCCTTATAAGCTCATTTGTTCGTGCGATGATGCCATCATTGACAGCAGTTGCTGGCCTTGCGTCATGAGGTTCATTGCCGGATGATTCTTGCCCTCCTTCAAACTTTTGGCACCAAGCAAAGACGGATGATCGAGACAAACATGACTCGGTGAACCGTCTTTGAAGTCTCTGATGAATTTCAGATGCTTTCACACCTTCGTTGTGCAGAAACTGCTTTCACATCGCAGTTTTGTTTAAACAATCAACTGGTTGTCATGGCAACCGGATGAGTGGTGCTGCATTTACAACCCAACAATGAAAGTTTAGATTTTTACAATAATGTCATTTATAAAAAATAAAGCCCAGCTCAAATTTGAATGCCTTTTGTAAAAGTGATTAAAGGAAAAAAATGAATTACAGGTTTAAGTACTTTATATTAAACTCCAATTCCTCTTTGTGAAAGCAGAACCTGACCTATGAGCGCTCGTTTCAAAAGCAACGAGCGGTGAACATGACCTATGAGCAGCGAGCATTTAAACTCGTGACCATGGTTGAAAATTTTGTGTCAACAAAATTTTTACCATAATTTAATAAAATTTTATTGTAGTCCTAAACAGTAAACGTATTTAAATTGCATGGGGAAAAAATAACCATTTCATGTACTATACCTTTTGTTATAGCAGCCGAAAGAGTAGTCTTTCCGTGTCTGTGATAACCTAAAGTGCCAATATTGCAGTGGCGAATATCACGATTATATGCTGGTTTTTCGGTTGCAAGTGATGAAGCTGTAGAAATTGTCAACTGCTGAAGAAGTCATAAAAAAATTGTTAATGTAATACAGAAAATTCGAGGCATGTACAAAAAGTATCAGACCTTTGGCCGGGAAAAATAAAGTTATTCACCTGTAGGATTTAAACATGAATCCCCTTCAAATACTCTTCTTGGGACTGCGCACACTTCTCCCACCACTCCCGTCATTGTTGGAAGCATCTTTGGAAGGCCTGTTTGGGAAGGCGGATAGCTCCGTCATCGTTTTCTGCATAATCTCTTCTCGTGACTGAAATCAGGCTCCTTTTAGCGCAGTTTTGAGCTTGGGGAACAGTCAAAAGTCACGTGGAGCCGTGTCAGGGGAGTAGGGAGGCTGCCAGACCAAAGGAGTGCTGTGTTTGGCCAGGAACTTCTAAATCAGATGTGATGAATGGGTTAGTGCGTTGTTGTGATAGAGCGAACAAGTTCCTGTTGCCCAAAGGTCGGGTTGTTTCCATTGTACAGCATCACGAAGACGACACTCAGATAGTAAGTATTCCTTGTTGATGGTTTGGGATTTTGAGAACATCGAAAACCGACAAGCATATACTACACTCACTCACTCTTACGATGCCAGGCAGCAACTTCATGACCAACTGCATGCATGTGGATGAAAGTCACCTACACCTCATCGCCAGGGAGAAAACTCGCGGTTCATTCATTTAGGCAGAAAAAATAAAAGTCCAATACTTTTTGTACACACCTCCTATATACTACATGAAATATGTAAATGTTAAATGGTGCCATTATAATGTGCTATACTTACACCACAGAAAATGTATTCATATGTTGCATTCAAAACATACCGGGAATTATCTACAATGTAAATTTATAATATATTTATAAAAAAAAAAAATAAATAAATAAAATAGAATTACAATAAGCATTCAAAAGGTTATGAACTACAATTTATTTCTCTGAAAGTTTGGAACAAACATCTTTGCACCTCAGGCACCGCACTGCTACAACCATCAGTTCTATTGACTATTTTTCAAAGACGTCTCCTTCCATTTCTTTGGCTTTAGGCCAGCATTCCAGAAGAGCATGTATTCCCCCCTCGGTATCATTCTTGGTCCTGCTCATGCAACAATTTTTTCACTCTGTGCACAAACTGTCATCAGACTCAAATCGGATCCCAAAGAGTGATTTTTTAAAAGGCCAAACATGTTGATGTCTGATGGTGCCAATTCAGGAATATTGGGCAGATGAGGCAACATGGTGATGCTTATAACCTGCATCACTGACATATGCCATTTTTAACACTCGTTATTCTGCTGCCATCTTGTGGTGAAGATTGCAAATTCAAACAACAGAGGCAAAAGGTTCCAACTAGGACTCCTCAAAATTTCAGCCATGTAGCGTTGTTCATGTCTAGAAATAAATTATGGTGGATTACTTTTAGAACACTTCTTGTACAAGTAAATAATTTTTATCTGAAAAAAAATTAATTATTACAATTTATATTAATAAAAGTGTATGCCTATCTATGTGTATATTCGTGATAATCTCTACAATTGCAAAACCAATGGGCGTCAAACTATGCATGATGCTTTAACATAGTTTGGGAGAAAATTTTCACTAATTTGCTGTAAATATCTGTGGATTGCACAGGGTTTATGATTGAAAAATCACCCACTTTCATGCAACAAACTATATTTAAATTTCTAAATTCAACAATAATACTTACTACCTACAATAATATGACAAGCCAATAATAACAAACAACAACCCACTATTAAAAATGAACATTTTTAAAATTTAAAAAAACAGTATTTTCCTCTAATATGGAAATGAGGCAAACCTCCTCACTAGCTGTGCAAAAAATATTCAGTTTTGATTCCTCGCATTCTATTTCCTTTCAAAATAATCCAGTTTGCTATGACAAGCAACAAATTGCAAAGACAGTCATCAAAAGTAGGTTGGAGAAACCGAGAAACTGCGGATAAATACAGAGACAGAAAAGAAAACACAACTTCTTTAATGTGGACAAGAGGTTGTGTTTTCGTTTGTGTCTCATTAAAATAGGAGTCAATTTGGAATCATATGGACAACTGTAGCATGCTCATGCGTTCGATTTCCAGAACACCTTTTCAAGTATGCTTCTGGTAGAAAAACATAAAATGTTACCTACAAAAGTGTCTTTGAAGGTAAAGGTGCATATTAGCTGTATAACATATCACTGTGGTTATGTCCACAGTAATTAGAGAAAGACTTTTCAGACACCCTGTACATTCACATTTTACATTTTCAATAATTAAGCCAAATGCAAAAAAACAAATCCTTAATTGTTCAAATATTTACCTTAAACAAATTCACCCCTTATTCAACCAGCCAGAACTAAATAAATTACCTTAAACGAGTGAATAGGTGTTTTAGCGGATTTTAATGATTTGCAGACGGTTGCGTGAATTTAACCACACATTTTTCATGCAACGGGTTACTGAGAATGACCCTTGAGAAGTCATGAGATCTGTACTGAATTAAAACCTGTACAGTTGTTCAAATTTGGCAAAAAAAAAAAGGTCAAATTTTATTATTACCAATCACCTCGAGCAATGCCAGGTACATGTTCTAGATGCTGAAACAGTTATAATTCCTCAAGATGCTTAAACAAAGATGTCAAAAATTAACAGGCATTTGGTTTGCAATTACCAAAGAAACAAATTTTATATTTGAATTTTAGTTTTATTTCTGCTTTTTGAAAATTACAGTGAAATTTTCATTATAATCTAGGTTAACTTAAGAGTAGTTATGCTAAATATGGCAAATCTAGCTAATTCCACATTCATCTTTAGAATCTCATTAATTATTACTAATTACTCCAACAACCCAAGGGGTCGTGTCTCAAAAGGCAGATCCAACACAGGGTCGTTAGCAAAGGACAAACATATACATCAGGACCCAGCAGGATTAAAGATCAAGGCTCTTCACTAGGAACAGTTGCTGCTGTACCATCTTATTCCCCAGACACTGTCATCCTTTCACCAAGCAAGATCTTTTTCAGTCAGTGCTACACTTCCTTGCTGGACAGAAATTACCACATTAAGGTTGTCGATAAGCACATTCTTATTATTATTATTATTTTTTTTTTCTTTATTTATTTATTTTTACCACCTGTTCCGGGATCTAAAGGAGTTCATCGGCAGCCCACAATATATTTTGTTTGTGTATTTGTTCCCGTTAACACAGGTAAAAGAGTTTCAAAAAGGGTAGCATTAAGGAACAGGTTGGTGTGCTATATATGTCAACGCATGTAGCATTGCTTTTTTTATTGTTTTATTTTAAATACACTGTATCAAATATAGAATTAACTCAAATCATTGTTGATGTTCATTTGAAAAAGATTGCTTGCACGTCATTTTTGAAATTGTGAGAGAATCGTTGTATTCATTTCAAATTGCTTTGTGAAAAATTTGCTGCTTTCAATTTGGTAAGTTAAATTTTTTATTCTCTATTTAAATGACATTCACTCCAAATGTAACTTCAATTGTAGTTCAAATGAAATTTTTTATTATTTAAAAGGTAAATAATAAAAAAGACAAGTGTGAATAATTGTAATGGTAAACTTAGAACTAATAAAAAACAACTCTTTCACCACAACGATAATAGATTGAAAATATACAACCTGATACTGGAAGTACTTTTCAGAAGCAATTGCTTCCATCATTCAGCAGCCCAGGAGCACCTCAAAGAAACTGAGAGAACTGCCTGTGTCTTGAAACAGCTGAGTATTTATAAGGAACAACAACCAATAAAGGAAAGGCATAAAAATCACTTTCTCTGATTGGTTACTTGGGTCAACCACCGAATTAGAGGGGAGTCGCTGATTGGGCCTGTATCTAGGTTAAGTAATAAATTACTATCCGATTGTTGGATAGCAATGCTTTCAAAAGCATCCAGCAGGTGTTTCTTGTTTATTGATTTTATCAGGTGTACATTGTTGCTAGGAAAATCGTGGCCTGTGTCTATTACTTATAAAGGTGACAGTGAAGTGACTCCGCACAGCCATTTGATAATGAGCGGGTGCACCATCATGCATTAACCACATTTGTTGGTGAATCGCAAGAGGCACTTTCTAATAACTCAGGGAAATCCTGTTGCAGGAATTGGAGATAGGCAGCTCCTGTGAGCCTCTGTGGAAGGATCAACGGTCCAATGTTACAATCCCCTATTACACCTGCCCACACATTGAAGGAAAATCAGTCTTGGTGATGTGCTTCTCTGGTGGTGTTAGGATTAGCATAAGACCACTCATGATAATTGTGGAAATTAAAGATCCCAACTCGAGTGAAGCAGGCTTCGTCAGTGAACAGAATGAACATCAGAAACAGAGGACACCAAATGCACTGCCGCAGCAACCACCTGCAGAATCGTTGTCGTGGAGGATACTCTTGTGCACGTAGGTCTTGCACCCTCTGGATATGGTTTGGGTAGAGATCATTTTCATGCAAAATTCTCCAAACAGTGTTCCGACTTACAACCTCTGCGATGGCGATCAGTCTTGTGCTGGTGGTTGGATCCTCTTCCACATGCTACAGTATGGCCTATTCCTGTGCAGCAGCCCCAATGGTTCACGAATGTCCTTCACAGGGGGTGATGTTAAATGTACCAGTGTCACGTAAACGCTGAAGAAGACTGATGAACATGCAACGATCAGGGTGTCGTCGGTTTGGGTACATGTCTCTGTAAAGACATACATGAAATGCATATCCGTCAACTCGGCATTGCTATAACCTGCTGCAGACATGTAGTCTCACTCAAACCAGTGTTGCCAGATATTTACCAGGCCATCCTACTAAAATCGATAAATTTTCCTACAAAATTCCTACCATCTAACAAATGAATCCTACTAAAAAAACCTACCGTGTATAAGGTGATAAATAAGGTACATATTAAATCTTACAGTTGTTAAAAATAAAAGATTTATGTTGTTAACAGATAATTTAAGCAACTGAAATCCCAACCATGTATACACATTTCCCCTTAAATTTACTCTGGAATTGAAAAGAGGCAAGAACTAAGAAAAAAAAAAAGTTTATTATTGCTTTGTTACAATTGCTCATTTTCATCAAGAATAAAATCAATCAGTGCATCATTTAGAGGAAACAATTCCTGAGGTTCGTGTACATGATTAGCGCTAGCTTTACTTTTTGAATACAGTGTTTTTGAATTGAATAGTCTTAACATTTCATTTGATGGCTGAAATGTAACACAATTCTCATTTCGCCACATCAACGCAAATTTGACTTTTAATAGACTTTCAAGAGTTTTTAACTCCATTCTGTTCCTCAATTTTGTTTTAAAATTGTTCATATGTGAAAACAATCGTTCAACAGTAGCGTTTGAGTGAGGCAGAGACATCAGACTTAACACAAGCTTAGACTATATTTAAATTCCTTTTCTCCAGAAGCATCAACAATGGAATCAACTGATGCCCAAAAGTCTTAAGTATTGCCACAATTAAACTGAGACTTATTAATTTTTGCAATTGCTGCCAAACGATCCCATTCGCTTTGACAGTCTTCAACATTGTTGCTCACAATTATTTTAAAAGGAGCAGCAATATCATAAATAGGATTTTTGAAAAATTTTAAAGCATTGTCAGGTGCCAGCTGATCTAATGAGCTTAATATTCTTAGATTGTCAGGTAATCTATTTTTCACCTGCTGACAAAGTTCAACCAGAAATTCTCTGCATCTGTTTTTCACTTTTGAGATGTCATCAATGGAAAGATGATATTTTGTAAGAACCAAACAGAAGTCGTAGCCAAAATGCATGGTTTCTGAGGCCATCAAATAATCTTTGAATTGAAATCCAATAAAATTTTCACTAGTTACTCTATCCAAATGTGCTGGAACAACAATGAAATTCAGCAAACGAATGTAAAAAGCTTCTAATGACTTGTACAATTATTTGAAAGGATCAGCATTTTTAGTTTGAAACATAAGATTCATTTTTGTGACATCCTTTAAAATGTAATTAACAAATGTGATGTATAACTTGATACTGCCATCTTTGTACATTTTTGCAAGCTGTGATGCCATGTAACATTTTTCTCTTTCGCCCTCAGAAGCAAAGAAATTCTGTAATTGATCCCATTGGCATAAAATTCTCTGTGTAGCTGCTTGGAAACTCAGCCACTGCGTATCACATGGCCTGGTTATTTTTAATGGATCGACCCAGTTTCATTTTTAAAAAATTCTGTGTATTTTAGCTGCCTTTTAGGAGAATTTTTAAACCAATTATAAGTTTCCTTCACAAGATGTTCTATGGATGTTAGAAGCAGCTCGCATGCTTTACTAGCTGCTAAATGCAGACTGTGGCAGACACATTTTACAATGCAAATGTGACGGATCTTTTGGCACAATAAGGTTGAAATTGATTTATGATTACCAACATTTACATTAGCTCTCTACTCCTACACCTAAGAGCTTATCAAAAGGTAAATTCTCTTCTTCTAAAGCTGTAATTATGGTAGACACTAATCCCTCTGCAGTGCAGTCATTAATGGGATACATCCGAAACAAAGTGTCAATGATCGTTTTCTTAGTAGGGCTAAAATATCTAATGAGCATTCCAAGCCATTTGTTGCTTGCAATGTCTGTTGACTCATCGATAACTAGGCTGTAAAAGTAACCCATTTTTATACTTTCTAACACATCATTAATTATTTCCGCATGTAAACATGGCACTAAAATTTCAGTGACTAAAAGGGTACATTTTGTACGCCTAATCTGGAGTTTTTTCCATTCTTCTACTAGTCCAGAGGAATTTAAAAGTGCTCCAAGCTCATCAATACAACGAAAGACACAATTCATAGAAATATAAATTGCTAATTTTAGCTCTAATTCTTTTGTTGAATCTGGCTTATGAACAATTACTGGCAATGAAGACTGCGACGGGCTGCCTAACGTATTTCTTACTTGAATGTGTTTTTTAGTGATTGCATGCTCCAAAAGCACCCCTTTATGAGCACAGAGACCTGTGTTGGAATATTTGCACCAGGCTTGGGATCTGTCCTCTAAAACAGGTTGCAGCCAATCTGTAATCAGAATTTTTAAATATTTCAATGTTTTTGTTTCAAGTAAATATACTTTTAACTAAATTTCAACTTATTTATTATTACCCTTTAATTCTGGAATTGCTGTCCATCGTGAACTGTACATCTGCTTGTACTTCTTAGTCTTGTTCGTTTTTTTTGAACTTTGATTTTTCTTCTTTCTCTTTCTTGTTTCAATAGCATCTCCTGGTTCTAGTTCTGGGCTTTGGTTCTCTGTCTCGGAGTCTGAATCGTGAATATTTACGGTTTCTCTTGTATTTTCCGTAGATATATCCTCAATCTCAGTCACGATCACAGATTGTGCCTGTTGTTGTGTTTGAAGAGGTTGAGGTGGAATAATAGCTCGATCGTTTGGATGAGTGAAGAAGGAAGTTATCGTATGCGTGAGCATCTTGGTGATTTGAGAGATTGTCTTAACCACGCCTAAGAAATATATCTTCGTTCTGCGGCTTCGTCAACACTTAACTGTTAATACTACAAAGTATTAGAATCATGAAACCCACTGTTTATAACGGACGTGGGCAAATGAGTTAAGTGCGGCTCCCATTGAAAATTTTAACCTTTTTTTTTCAGAAACTTTTCACTGAATCTTATTAAATTGATTAAGTAACTAACATTTTGTTTTTAGATGGTGTATTTAATATTATGGTGTGTGGCTCTACATAATATATGAAAATCCGGAATGCAGCTCTCATTGACCTCAAGCGTGCCCACCCCTGGTTTATAATATAACGAATGATAGGCAGGGTGTCTAGCAAAACGATTTCGTAAAATTCCCTAACTTTTCCTGGTTAATCACGTAATATTCCCTGACCATCAGCAACAAAAAAAAAAATCTATTTTGATAGAATAATATTGACATTTTTCAAATTTTTCGTTTCCATTTTGCATTTTTTTTTTGCTGATTTTGTAAAATTCTCTGATTTTTTGTACAATTCCCTGACTTTTCCCGGCTTTTGCGGTCGCTAGTCACCCTGGATAGATAACTTCCATACCTTTCATTATTTCAACACTTAATTGTTAATACATGTAGTACAAAGCATTAGAATCATGAAACCCACTGTTTATAAATACTGTTTATAATTCATTACTTTACGCACGTTGTATTGTATAGTGTATATAGTTATAATTCTATAACGTCCATTTTACAATACAATGGTTTATTAATATGTTTAGATAAAATCGATTTTCATCCTTTAGGTTATAGTATTATTAGTATTTATCTTATTTACCAAATAATGACAACAATATAACCAAAAAACAATGAATAGAAGAAGTATTGTTCAAAATTTAAAAAGAATCCCATTGTAAGAAATTTAAACATTTCAACTGGATATATTGATGATGTCCGAAAGGATGAAAATCGATTTTATCTAAACATATTAATAAACCGTTGTATTGTAAAATGGACGTTATAGAATTATAAGTGTTTATAATATAGCGAACAATAAATAACTTCCATACCTTTCATTATTTCGAGAGATCGTCTTAGTAAGACTTACCCCTCGCCTATGAATATATCTCCGTTCCGCTCTTTCGATATCAACTATGACCAGCTGTCGACTCGACACATGTGCTAATTATAAAATTATAATGGCAAGTTGTTGAAGTTGGAATGCTGGGAGCTGACTGGGAGGAAATCAAAACTAGCTTCGGCCAATTACGTCTCGCGAAAAGCCACCAATTGCGCCTATTGGCTGAAAGCCTCAAACGGACTGCACAAAAAAAAAAAAATAATGGTAACCAGAAAACCCGATCCTAATGCGATTCTAAATGGTGATTGATGAATATCAAGGAATCAATTGAAAAAATTCAAGGCAAGCAATATCACTTCATTTCGCATCCTACTAAAAATCCTACTGAAATAAAAATTTCCAACTAGTAAATTTCGCATCCTACTAGTAAAGCCACCCTACTAAAAATCCTACAAACCCTAAACCATCCTACAAGTTTTAGTAGGAATCCTACTAATCTGGCAACACTGACTCAAACAGAGTCAAGGCAACCAATCAGCCACGTCTATTTCCTTCCATTTACATGAACAGGGTATTCCATTTACATGGCAAGGGAAAGAGGTTTAGTTTCTTTATGTATCATCATCATCATTTCTCGAAAATGGTGCGTTGTTCGACTTATGTTCATAGGGAATTTTTTTGTTCCTTGCTATTGAATATGCATACCATTAAATTTACGACCATGACTAACGAGACACCCTGTATATGTGCCCCTTATATACAGGGTGATTCAAATCGTGTGTAAAACAATTTAAGGGGGTATTATAGAGTTCAAGGTAAACACAAAAAGTCCTATGAGCATGGGTCCGAATTTGAACGATAACTGATATATGAACAGAAATAAAAATGCCACCACCAAGATCAACAAGTTAATAACTCAGGTTCTGTAAAGCCTAGATTAGTGAAATTTGGAGGAATAACAGGGTACATAAAACTGTGTATATCGTTAAAATTTGATCGAATTCCAACAAGAAGTTTCCGAGTTACGCAGTCAAAATTGTAACAAGTGCTGGTTAGTACTCACAAATAAACACGTGTTATGATGTTGAACGAGTAACTCGGAAACTTGTTGGAATTCGATCAAATTTTAACGGTATACACAGTTTTATGTACCCTGTTATTCCTCCAAATTTCATTAATCTAGGCTTTACAGAACCTAAGATATTAACTTGTTGATCTTGGTGGCGGCATTTTTATTTCTGTTCATATCTCAGTTATCTTCAAATTCGGACCCATGTTCATAGGACTTTTTGTGTTTACCTTGACCTCTATAATACCCCCTTAAATTGTTTTACACACGATTTGAATTACCCTGTATAATTGTCACACATGGGGAAAAATATAAACTATAAAATATAAACAAAAGTAAAAGATAAGAAACAAGATGAGAGGCCAGTTCATGTATAAATTGCTCACATTTTAAATGTTGTAACTTTTACTTGAACATTTGAAACGGACACGCATACTAATCAAATAATGAAAAATAAAATAAAATTCAAGTTTGTTGCAAATTTGAACCCGAATAACACTAGTGCAACAAGAACATTTCAATTTAAGTGGAGCTCATTTTTTTATTTGGATTTTCCAAAATTAAACAGAGAAAATGACCGAAAAAGAAAAATGATGGCGTGTTATTCTGTGTTAGATAGCCAAGACGATTAGCCAATGTGACGTCATGTAGTGAATTGAGGCAAAGCTCAAATTAATAGCTTTGAAAACTGGTGTTTGAAAAATTATATTTAAAAAACTACTTATAGTGCCTGGCACGAAAGAAAAAGAAAACTGGCGCATGTGTAAATGAAAAAAAAAACTCATTCTACCAGTCAGAAACGGACAGGAATCGGAGCATTACTTACTACTGATGTCAGGAATTAATAATACTCTGTTTCCAGCCCGTTTCTGATTGGTTGAACAAGTTAATTTCATTTACACTTGTACCAGTTTCCTTTTTCTTTCGTGCCAGGCACTGTAAGTTATAAAAAATTATAAATGGAATTAGAGTTAGTTGCAAGTCCTTTATGTTATAAAACAATTAAATTTGACTTTTATTGATAGGTAATTTCGCTATAACATTAAATAAGTACATATGTGGGCCGTTATTTTATTCGTTTCAGATACAGATCCATTGTTTCTTGCTTATACACACATCAGAGTAGTACCCAACATGCATTACAATAAATTTACTTGTCTATCCAATGCTCCACACACATGCTGTGCAGAGACTGGTCTAAATGGATGAGATGGCTTCCACACCACTTGGTCATCTGAATTTCAGAAATGGCAATGACACAATGCTGTGCAAACCCACTTAGAATGCTATGAGTGCAAAAGGGGGTTTCCCTATGGATTATGATAATGATGGACGAGATATTGGCCCGTTCATATGAGGCCAAACAGAAACGCCAATCGAGTGAAAGGCGTCATTATGGCTCTCCACGAATGTCAAAAGTGCATCAGAACCCCAGAAATGTGAAGATGATGGCGAGTCTGTGGCCTATGGTTCCGAACTGTTCTACAGGCAATATGATGCTCCATTCAAATGATCGGTAGAACAGGCACAGCTACAGTTGTACTATAGCTCTCACATCACTGGCAGCAGGTTTTATATAATGGTGGGAATACAATGAGGGATTTTAGAGGTTTCATAGAACTATCTTTGTATCAGTTGTAATTAACTGTCACTAATAAAGAAACAGCCCTCGTATAATGTCTTTCCGTTTGAAAAGTGAAATAAAAATAAGGAGAAGAAAATTGTTTATCCATTTATTGTAAAATCAAAAATATGTCTTGGACAATTTTTGGAGGGGGAAAAGGAATATCTGCAGATTAATGTTACTTGATCGAGTTTGAAGGGAAATTTCAAAAAAAAAGGAAGAAAAGAGTCTTTATTTAATTTTGCTCCATCCATTATAATTCACTTTTTTGCAAAAAATAACTTTAAAATCGTTGCAAGAAATTTATTTTAGTCCGAAATTTTTAGCTTCATCTTAACAATGGCATAATGATTGAGCCTTTGTTAATGAACCTTCCAGGCTTCGCCAGATGATAATCGGATTACCCTCACTGCAGTTGGTTCCTCAACCTTCCCACGAGAAGGCGGCATTTGGATGACAGTTTAGCGCAGAATAGAGACGTCGGATTGTCTATATTGAAAAATGAGAATTTCTACTAACACAAACTAATTTTCTTTATGTTATTTTGTTCTTAACTTCCCTTTCTCTCCCATTTACTTTCCAGCTTGCTATTTGCTTTTCCACTTAATCGATGATTGCTTATGAAGCTCAGAAAGGGTTCAAATATGAACAAAATTTAGTTCGGTTAGCTTGCAGAGTATTCACAAAGAACCCACTTGACATGGTTCTCTGAAATTAACTTATCTTAATTTTCTGTTGCTTATGCTTAATTTATAATAATAATTTTGAACTGTGACCGGGAGGAAAAAAAAAAATAATAATCTTGACAGAGACAGAGAGAGATTTTAATTTATACTGGAAAAAATCTTTCCTAACTAAAAAGAGGCTTTGGCATTTGAAAAGAAAGTAAACTAAAGAATTATTCTGCCACTGTAACACTCTGATTACTGTAAAAGTATGCAGGTTTTCAGTCAGATCAACAAGAAATTCCCATTTTAGACCCCTGGACAATCTTAATTTAGTTCTGCAGCTTGCCCAGGTTAATGACCCAGAATATACAGGATGGATGTAAAATGAGCCCCCCCCCCCCGCCGTTTATTTTCATAACCGAAGCAGGTATGTCAATTTTGATGAATCCAATGAATAGGAAGTTGTGGGTGACCTATCCCGTGGTGCACTTGTCATCATCCCAAATAAGAAATTAGGACATATTCAACCGTAACAGATACACAAAAAATTCCAATTGAAGACTTGTTCAACATAGAATTCCGAACAAAACAAAAAATAATTTCCTAAATCTGATGAATGGATCACTAACCATCACATGCTGAATTTATTAGTTACCTCCCTATGCACTTCACAAAGACATTTAAATGCTCAACATGCAAATTAATAAATTACCATGCTCGCCAACATAATGGCATCAGTTAAGTTCCGTGCCCAATTGTGTTATGGTATCAATGGTCGTCACATTTATGATTAACTTTGGAGTAAAATTATTTATGCACTGTGGCTGTTTGTAAATTAAAATAATTATGATTGTTGGTGATCCATTCATCGGATTTTTAAATTTTTTTTTGGTTTTGTTTTGTTCGGAATTCCATGCTGAAGAAGTCTTCAATTGGAATTTTTCGTGTATCTGTTACGGTTTTTAAGATAGGATTTGAATGTGTCCTAATTGTATATTTGGGATGATGAAAAGTGCAGCATGGGATAGGTCACCCACAACTTGACATATCCCACACAAATCCTATTCATTGGATTCATCAAAATTGACATATCTGCTTCAGTTACGAAAATAAAAGGGGGGGGGGTCATTTTTGTATCCACCCTGTACATGTATTTTGTGAGTTACTTTAACTAAATTGGATATGGACCAATTGCACACTTGAGTAGCGCCACAATCGCACTGCTTTGAAAATGAGGCATATGTGGCAAGATATTGCTCCGATGCACAATTATAAAAATGTGTTATTTATTCACTGAAATTAACAAGTTGTTTTGCTTTATTTTCTGCATAAAAGATAATTCTTAGTATTTTTTAATTGTTAAAAATTGTTTTAAATATACAATCCAGTATTAAAATTAACAATTGTTAAAGCAAATATATTCAATTCAAAGATTAATAATTAATTTATCGTTGATTTTTATCTTAGTCAACTATTAATTTCAATCAATAATTAACACATTTTTATAATTTCAATATCTTGCCACATACGCCTCGTTTTCAAAGCAGTTCGATTGTGGCACCACTCAAGCGTGCAACTGGTCCATTAACTTTTGTTTTGCTCTGATCACTCCCTGTAGAATTGTTTTAACTATTTGTTTCTTAACAAATAAAGTGGCAAATAAACTTTTTCACAGAAATTATGCTATTTATTTTTAAGTCTTTACATCTCGTATATCTTTTGAAGTTTTCCCTCAGTTGAATGGAAGAATCCCTATCCCCGGATGATCGCCTTTGACTGGCTTACCTCTCACTGGCTACCAAAAACTGGTTAGCGTTGTAGTTTCTTAACTGCATTTCGACTATTCCTAGTAGATTACACCCTTAGTAAAGAAGACTGTCTATTTTAGAGCGTTACAATACACATTTATTTTAATATGATACATAAAAATGGTCAATAATTATCTTATGTTAAATAATATCACTTAGTTTCAGTCTTGCAGGTTTTGAATTTTGCACAGCAATATTTATTGCACAGGTCTGCCACTGTATTATTGTTAATGGCATTTACAAATTATCTTGCCAATCATGTGGAATGTATTATTTGGGCTTGACACTGAGTAAATTCTATCTGAGTACAAGGAACATTAAAGATCTTTCTTTAACCCTATAAGGCTAATGTTAGTCAAATCGACTAAGAGCTTGCATTTTTAGCTATCTCTGTAACCATCACTCCAATTGTTTTGGTTCTACCACAGCCTACTATATAAGTAACAGCCTGTTCAATCGACACGATTTCCATTGAAATCTTAAGACCGCCTTAGTTCAACGACTTCTCACGTGAGGGAGCTTTTAGTGAGGGAAAACCTTGGTAACAACTGTGTTTACTTATGCACAGAGCTACAGCTGATCAAGTCTTTTTAAGTGTCTAAATGAAACAATATTCCTAGATATTAATTAATATGCACCATTAACAAGCCAAAGAATGTTAATTTTCAAAAAAAAAAAAAAATGCGACATGTTATAAAAAATTTTTTTTTAACAATTATATAAGATTAAATATAAGATTAAGTATTAAATAATGTTAATATATAAGATTGATATATTAATATATAAAATTAAGATTATATATTAATAATATATGATTAATACGAGGGTTGGGGCAAAAGTCATGGCAACTATTTTTTTTCTTGAAGATACCAGTCCGGTTGGAAAATGTGACATATACAGACGAAAGGACAAGGTGTTAACTACATATGTGGACAATGAATAGCACTGAAATATCGTAACACACTAATTTATTACGGTAGTATACAGGGCAATATGGCCTTCACGGTGCAAAAGAATGACTACACAGTACACATAAAGTTGATATGACAAACCTGGACTTAAAGACCCTCAAAGTAGTCTCCTGCTACTGTCACCATACGCTGCCAACGATGTGGGAGGTGCCGAATACCATCAGCCTCACGACCGGTTGTCCCGAACGTTGCTCATCACTGGTCGACACATCCTTGCTGAAACTTTCCTACCCACCGTGCTACTGTACGGTATGGTAGGGCATTATTCCCAAGGGCTTCCACTAATTCACTGTGACATTCCATCGCATTTCTCCCTCGGAGAACGACTATTTTGGTGTAAGCGCGCTGCTCAACACGGGTTACTTCCATCTCGCACGACACTCACCAACTGACTGATTTCACAGCCCTCGCTGCGCTACTACCAGCTATCACAGAACCATCTGCTGTTCTACATACACACTATGCCTGAAGAACTTCCACACGACACATATACGTTTATGATCCGCTCACATATCTACAAGAAAAAAAATAGTTGCCATGACTTAGGCCCCAACCCTCGTATATTTATATTATTATGCAGCCTGTTTGTAGGCTAACCAGTAGAAAACAATAGAATGGTAGCAGTGGTAAGGCTTTTTCAATGCAAAAAAGGATTTCTTCACCCTACTTAAAAGCACCCTCCTCCTTTACTGCGGTGAAACTTGGAAATTGTCGATTGAACAGGCTGTTATCTATATAGTAGGCTGTGGTTCTACACATCACTCGACACTTAGCTCCTGCAGAGGCAAGATCCACTGTTGTTTATTTTTTTTTTTTTACAAGGCACGTATTAGTCTAATCCACTAATGGATAGCCTTTATGTAACTTGAGGTTATATCATAATTTTTCTTTTGCAATAACAATTATATTTTAACTTGCCATATTCATATTTTCGATTGTGTATGATGCTGTGATTTTAAAATGGCTTCTTGCAGGTTTTTAGCACAAGACGATATGATGAAATATTTGCATATATTAGCCTACATTACAAATGCCAAAATTGTGGCCGAAAATATTTCTACATTAACTAAAAACTAATAAACTGTAAATTATGAACACTCCAGAAAAGGATACAAACCCTAAATAGAGAAAATTATGTAGTATTTGATGGTATACTAAAATCTGATATACAAAATCACTGTATGGAAAAGTCAAGATGTGCCAAATGGAGAAGACAAAATTGAAATAAAATCTTTTAAACATTCCAAGGAGGAGCTTTAGCAGTGAAGCAGAAATACATTTATACATTTATTAAAAAGAAATTAATCCCCCCCCCCCCCCCAGTGGGGTAAGGCAAGTAGCAGATCCTGCAGTCATCTATTTTTACCCCTTTATCTGCACTTTTTACCTCTCTCCAAGTTTTTTAATCAAAAAATTAATTTTCTCGAACATAATATGTAGAAAATATAAAAAAGCTCTTATTTTCTTTCCTTTCTCATCATTTCTGAATGTATGATATATCACATGCCATATTTTGCCACAGTTCTAAAGACCAAGTGACTGCCACCCCCGCAAATCCGACCCCAATTTGGGAAATCAACAACTGGGCCTAAACTTCATAGTAATGTAGATTTGCCTACAGGAATGTGGATACTGAATTTCATGCCTTTACGTACCTAAATAGCACATAGATATGTTGTCCTCTCTGAATCCCACCCCTGTAATTCCGACCCCAGTGTACCAATCAAAACCAAACTAAATAGTGCAGATGGACATGCCCATAGGAAGCTACATTCTGATATTCAACCTTCTACCTCAAAAGATGTAGAAATGATGAAGGACTGACATTATAAAACCAATAAGATGTTCCATTCTTCTGCTACTTAATAATATAGATTATGAGCACTTGAGCAATCGTGCGTCAACAAAGCGATTTCACGTGCACGGGTCAATGTCAGTAACGCTTAAAAGATGAACAGAAAGTAACAATGTATTCCTTCTTGACTAATCGATTGTTATATGACATGCCATGATCTTGGTATTCTTTACACTCACTGTTTTAGCAAGTGAATTCGACTTGAAGGGGTCTACGAAAAATTCTGAAAAGTTAATACGGCCAAGCTAAGACTTTGATGGTCATATTTCTGGAAACAGAATATGAAAAAGTTAATCAGTTTTCAAGTTATGGTGCAAACGGCGGACGGCCTGATGGTCGGCCGGATAAACGTACAGACCAAGGGCGCATTCTTATAAGTAGCTTTTATGCTAAACCTCCTAATAAGTGTTACTTTTTTCTGAACTTCAAATATCATAATTTTACGAAAAAAGACCTTTTATGTTTTGTAACCTTCTTTTGAAGTTCTCTTCAGACTTTTATCATGATATCAAATAATTGTATTTTCTTAAATTTCAAAAACGTCAATATATTAAGCACCAATGTACCCAGGATATTATTTCGGTGGAGTTGGGCCATTGTGTTTGTATATGTGTGTGGGTGAGGGGGGGGGGGTGTCAATACACAACAAAGCTGTATGGGAAGATGGTCAATTTTGGAGGGGGGTGCAGTTCCTTCAGCCCCCCCGGTCCCACCCCTCTGAATACGGCCCTGATATTTAGGGTTATAAAAGTGTTAGTCAACTTATGATTAGAGTCTGTGCTTGTCAAATATGATTATCAGTAAGGTTTATCATGCCTTTCAGGGTTAACAAGGATGGAAAGTCGGCCATCACTGAACACATTATCAGTAACAAACAGTTCGGTCTGAACGACAGCATCATGTAAATTATCTTCACTGAGACCCTCAAAAAACTTACAATGCTTGACAATCTAGAAATTTACAAAAAGAAAAACAAAGTAAAATGAAGATTAATTAATAATGAATTAGATTTTCAATTTGAAACCATGTTCAAAATTGTCAATGATTATATCTAAGGCACAGTTGCAGACTAATCATGATTCAAGCACAATATTTTGCTCAGTTGTCATTGGTCAAAATCCCATTGAACCTGTACAAAATGAATGTATTCATTTCTCTTTACCCGGTTGATTAAGAAATTTCTGTAGGGATAAAGAAATATATTCTGTAGGTATAATACCAGGGGAATCTGATTATCTTGATATTATATAGCACAAGATTGTAATTTGATACAAAAACATTTACTTTGTGTATTTAAAGAAACTCTTGAGTGGATGCACCTTTACCACTTTGGGTGCTTCAGAGATTCTGTGAGCTATGCTGCCTTCAGCACTGCAACTTAAAGGTCACCTTGCTAGGAAAGTCATAGTAAAAAAATGAGATGATGAGCATCCAAACTAGAAATATTATCATGTCAAGAAATAAAGGATATTGTTCTCTGTATTGTGTTTAAAGACAAAATGAAAAGAGACCTTACAAGTACAACAAATTAGTTTAAAACAAACTAGTTTTGATATTTAATCCCACCTTCATCAGGGTACAAAAGAAATGGGCTAGTAGCCCTTACATAATGAGACAGCAAATCATTTTAAGAGCTGCTACCCCATTTCTACTGTACCCTGAAGAAGGCATGATTAAATACCAAAACTAGTTGGTTTAAAACTATTATGTTGTAGGATAAAGAAGTTCATACTACATCAAGTGTGGCACAGGTTAAAGTCACTTGCATTTGGGAGTTAGGCAGAGGCTCCCTTTTGAAAAATAATCAACAGTCTCCTGGCTGTTATCTCAGGGCAATACCTCCGAGAAGTCCCATCAGTGCACTCGCTATGTACTTGGGAAAACTGTAGAGGGCAGTGCATGCCATTATCCTGGTGGAGAAACGGGTAAAGCAAAAACGGCATCAGGTGTTGTCAATTGGAACAGGGAATGTACTCTCCATGACAGGAAAGGAATCTGAATTTAGTGGAGAAGCCAAACCATATTGACTGGATATTATAGGTACTACCTCAACGAAACGTCTGGGTCTGGAACTGTGGACCCTTGGAGGGTAAAAGCTTTTCTACTCAGGTGTCAACCCTAGCATGACTGCCCAGGTGGGAGTGGGGATACAAACAAGCCCAGACTTGCAGATTGTGATGTAGATTGGACTCCTTATACCCTGTTAATGCTACAACTTTTGATCATAAGAAACATAATGTGAAACGTGATCATCCCATTGGTAACGTGTAATTTCAAAGGTTCCCATAACCTGGTCAAATCCTTACAAATATTCACAGCCGATCAACTTCTAGAATCTAATAAGTTTGTCAAGGCTTTTCATATGGCAGAAAACCACTGCTTTGCTAGATATTTTAGAGTTCTACAAATTAACTGTATTGGAATGCCATGAATAATAGTGTAGAAGGAGTTAATAGTTATTAATAAAAATACAAAATGAATAAAAAATAAGATAAAATAAACAAAAATAATTAATCAAAAATCAAAATAAAAAGCTGACGTTTCGGATAAAGACTATCCTTTATCAAAGCAAAAAGGATAATTCTCTAAAAGCAAATAGAATATTAGAGAATTATCCTGAAGTTATGAAAGTTGTACTAACGGACGGGTTTATATATACAGTCGGCGACATAAGTCAGAGACCAAGGTGGAGATTTATATTCGTATGGTTTCTTTTTTAGTAAATAATTTGTTAACGATATTAATTTTTTTATGCTCTTTTGCATAAAATAAGCGTTTTATGCAAAATAGATTATTAAGTTCATCAATATACCCAAAGAAAAATGAACTTTTCCTCCCAGCGTCTATATATTAGCGCGACAATAATGAGAGGCCGTCTCTGAAATATTGATGAAGAGAACTGAAAACGTAAAAGCGAACTATAAAATTGTGCGTACTTAATTATTTTACAATAGTAATTTCATTTTTGCTACACTTAACCACATATTTTATAACGTAGCAGTCAAAATGGCTCAAAGAAAAGAACTGTTGATTGATCTGCGAGAGCGGATCATTGTTGATGCTGGCAGAGGACTGTCTCAACGAGCAATAGCAGAAAAGTATTCGGTGTCAAAGACTGCTGTCCAAAAACTGTGTGCAAAGCATAAAATCACAGGATCAGTGAAAAATCAGCTAAGAACAGGCCGTCCAAACAAAACATCAAATCGTGATGACACCATGATTGTCCGTGAAGTTAAAAAAAATTCAAAAACAACTGCTAGACGGATTAAAGAAACACTAAATTTGGATGTTTCATCCCGAACAATTCAGCGGAGATTACGAAAATCTGGATTTATAAGCTGTCTGCAAAAGCATAAACCGTTAATAACTAAAAGCAATAAAACCATGCGAATGTCCTTCGCTCGAGACCACATTGGGAAGGATCCTAGTTTCTGGAAATCAGTACTCTGGTCAGATGAAAGTAAGTTTGAGCTTTTTGGACCAAAAAAACGACAAAAAGTTTGGCGGAAACCAGGTGAAGGTCTGGAAGATCGTCATCTGAAAAAAACTGTGAAACACGGGGGCGGTTCAATAATGGTGTGGGGCTGTTTTTCTGCAAATGGAGTCGGGGAACTGGTTTTGATTGAAGGGATTATGAAAGGGAAAGATTACGTCCAAATTTTAGATGAAAATCTCCTGAAATCTGCACGAGATCTACGCCTAGGACGCCGTTTTGTTTTCCAACAGGACAACGATCCGAAGCACACCAGCAAAGTTGCCAAGGATTTCTTCGATAAAAAAAAAATTAAGCTACTAACATGGCCCCCTCAAAGCCCAGATCTTAATCCCATAGAAAATCTGTGGTCAATATTGGACGAAAAGGTTCCTAGTGATAAAAGAAGGAACAAAACTGATTTCTTTGCTAATTTGAAACAAGCTTGGCAAAGCATAAGCGTTGACATCACTTATAAGCTTGTAGAAAGTATGAAAGATCGGCTTTTAGCTGTTTATAAAGCCAAGGGGGGAGCAACAAAATATTAGAGGACAGTTAACTCAACATGAAAATTGTCAACTTCAGTTAACTTTGAATGGTCTCTCTTTATTGTCTCGTAGAAAGTTTCTGATATGTGTACTTCGTTCTGTTATATTAAATATTGAAGTTCAATAAACTGTGTTTTGCTTTTTTTGTGAACTACATGACTAAATGACGATACAGCGTTAATTTTATCGATTTAACTTTACTAGTTTGCTGACAATGTAAACTTAGAAGAAAGTCACAGCAGTGGTCTCTGACTTATGTCGCCGACTGTAGTTTGCATAGGGAATAGTAATTAGAAGAACTGTTGGGATAGGACAGGGCAGAGGACAATTAGAAAATAGTAAGAGGGCGGCGAGAAAAATGCAATAGGATAACACATATGAAGTTAAAATTATAAAAAAGGTTAGGAATAATAGGGTGCCTAGCAAAAAGATTTCGTAAAATTCCCTGAATTTCCCTTGATTTTTCCTGATCATCAGCAGACAAGAAAAGGCTATCATGAAAAAATATTATTGACATTGTTCTAAATTTTTGATTTTATGATTCCCTGACTGTTCCCGGTGACAAAAAAAATAAATAAATTCCCTGACCGTTCCTGGTCGCTAGTCACCCTGTAAAATAGTACCACATATAAGAGTGACCGGGTCAAAGGTCACTGAAATAAAGGAGTACAAGAAGCCTATGAAAAAAAGTGAACAGGGACGGACACACAATGAACATAAGAGGTAGAAAAATATGAAAGAACATTAAAAAGAGGAAATAAAAGATAAAGAAAAAAGGGAAAAAGAAAAGGAAAATGGCCCAGATAGCTTGCGACAAATTAAGGAATAGCTGAAGTTGCAGAGGGATATGGGAAAGGTAATGAGTCTTTTCCAAATAAGAAAAGACTCTAATTGCTTTCCCTCTTTTTTGTTATGGAAGTTACTACGAAGAATATAAAGGCTGATGGCCTGTAAAGAGTGACCAGGGGAATTAAAGTGTTTAACGACAGGGGTGTCAGCATTGCTAAGGATGTCGAATTTATGTCCGGCAAATCTGGCACGTATGGTATTGCCTGTCTCACCGAGATACTGTTTCTGGCATACTTTGCAATGTAACAGGTAAATTAGGTTGTGAGAATTGCAGGTTGGGTTCTGGTTAATTTTGAAAGTAAAGGAGGAAACACTGCTGGAAATGGAGGTAGCACGGTTAAGAAAATGGCAAACGCCGCAACGCTTTTCATTGCAAGGAGAACATCCCTTAGTGGAAGTGCGTGGTTTAGTAATAGCAGCATAGACCAGAATATCTTTAAAATTAGATGTCCGTTTAAAAGAAACTTTAGGTGGTTCTGGTAGAATGGAATGGAGAAGAGGAGAGTTGTCAATTATATGTTGATGTTTCCTTAGGATATTTTTAATACTATTGAGGGTTGGATGATAAGGAAGAACTAACGTAGGTGTTGCCATGGCTGGAGAAGGTTTAGGATTGTTGTTAGAACAGGAATTGCGATGTTTATAGATAGAAGCGCGTATGACAGATTTGGGGTAGCCTCTTGCTTTAAGGGAGTGTGTAAGGGCGTTAGCATGGAAGTCCTTGTCAGACTGATTAGTGCATATTCTATGGATGCGTGTTAACTGACCCAAAGGGATGTTATCCTTGCAATGGCGTGGATGGCAGCTATCATAGTGTAAGTACTGGTGCCTGTCAGTGGGCTTCTTAGAGATTAGTAGACAATTTGTTGTTAGTGATAGAGACATCCAAAAAAGAAACAGTTGTGATAGAATATTGTGGGAAAACTTGATAGAGGGGTGGATGGAGTTAGAATGGGTTATAAAAGATAGGAGAGAGTCTTCATTATGTGGCCAGATCAGGAAAACATCATCAATATACCGCAGCCAGACCAACGGCTTCAAGGGAGACGTGGAAAGCAGTTTAGAAATTTTTATTCTTATTTGGAAATTCAATTCCCTCACCTCTAATGGCATTAACCTTAGCAAAGGCACCATTCCCTCATTACCTTTCACATATCCCTCTCCAACTTCAGCTATTCCTTAATTTGTCGCAAGCTATCTGGGCCATTTTCCTTTTCTTTTTCCCTTTTTTCTTTATCTTTTATTTTCTCTTTTTAATGTTCTTTCATATTTTTCTACCTCTATGTTCATTTTGTGTCTGTCCCTGCTCACTTTTTTTCATAGGCTTCTTGTACTCCTTTATTTCAGTGACCTTTGACCCAGTCACTCTTATATGTGGTACTGTTTTACAGGGTGACTAGCGACCGGGAATGGTCGGGATTTTTTTTGTAACAGGGAATGGTCAAGGAATTTTTTTTTTTTTTTTTGTAACCGGGAATAGTCAGGGGATCATAAAATCGAAAATTTTGAACAATGTCAATAATAGTTTTTCATGATAGCCTTTTCTTGTCTGCTGATGATCAGGAAAAATCAAGGGAAATTCAGGGAATTTTACGAAATCTTTTTGCTAGGCACCCTATTTTTCCTAACCTTTTTTATAATTTTAACTTCATATGTGTTATCCTACTGCATTTTTCTCGTCGCCCTCTTACTATTTCCTATTTGTCCTCCGTCCTGTCCTATCCCAACAGTTCTTCTAATTAATCTCATTTGTTCTCTTCTTGTTTTCCAGCCAATACCGTATTACTATTCCCTATGCAAACTATATATAAACCCGTCCGTTAGTACAACTTTCATAACTTCAGGATAATTCTCTAATATTCTATTTGTTTTTAGAGAATTATCCTTTTTGCTTTGATAAAGGATAGTCTTTATCCGAAACGTCAGCTTTTTATTTTGATTTCTGATTAATTATTTTTGTTTATTTTATCTTATTTTTTATTCATTTTGTATTTTTATTAATAGCTATTAATTATTGTATTCCAGGGTTCATGTGTCTCGTCCTTCTCTAAATATATATATATATCCGTTCATTGTAGAAGGAGTTCTAATTATTCAAAAAGTTCGGTTATGAACCAAAACAAGATAAAAACAGTTATTTTTATAATCAGAGAATATTGGATCAGTAGTAAAGTACCTATCGCTAAAAGCTCCACTATCTTCATCTAGCAGCAGAAATTGTAACCTTGATCATAATTAGGATTTTGCAGTGTGAACTCATAAATTTGTCAATAAAGCTTGAACATGATTTACCTTGAACATGTATAAAATGATCATGATCAAGAATTGTGATGTGAACAAGATATTCGGGTGAAAGACTTTCATGCTTTAGAGACTCAAACAGGTTTTCTCTATTCATTGGATGTGCTCCGAATTCAATCACAGGAATACCTGCTCTTTTAGTTGCATTTGATACTGCTTTTAGCTGGAGAGGGAATACACATTCTGTCGTCCTACTGGGCATTCAAATCACGTGTAAAGGATAATGACCTCCAAACATGGAAAGACATGAATTACTCCACTCAGTATTGGATACTCATATGGGGAGATGGGCAGAACTGTCAACTGATGATTACCTTGTTGTCTGTGCTTTGCAGTTCTTTTAGACCTTGCCAACCAAGTGATGTATTAAGTAAAGAAATACTTGGCACATCAAATGAGAGGCTTTGGAGAATAGAGCTGTGGGCAAGTGCTTTGCAGATAAAATATCTTAAAGGATTAAAGAACTTCCCAGTGATCATGAAAATGTTGAAACGGAATGGCAGTTGTAGTTTTAATATTTCTCATATTTTAAACAAATGCGACTGCTTCATCAGCATTTTGTGTGGTTGTAAGCTGTGGCATGTGGTACAGGGCAGTGAAAAAAAGACTGTATGAAGTACAAGAAGCTGTCTAGGCAAAGAAGCTTTTCAGTCTAGTGCTGTACATTGAGGCAGCAAAGACAGTAGCAACACCTAAACCCAAGATCTGGGAGAATTCGGACAGAAACTGGAGGCAGGCTAGGACGTGGCAGACAAAATATGTTGGCAGACCGTCCCCCTTCTCCATGGAAAGAAGTCTCTTTCATCACAAACTCTGAGGAGTTCAAAGGGGAGGCTTCTGAAAACAGAAGTGTGTACTAGACAGATGGAAGAAGTACTTTGCATTTCTTCTTAACCTGGCAACAGCAGCTACTGAAGTACACAATATGATTCTTGAAGTGGAAAATAGTCACGATAGTATTTCCGAAGCAAAGTCAGATGGGCTATTAAGTTGCTGAAGATTGGCAAAGCTGCAGGTGACAGATAATGAAATCCGGCCCACGATTGTATCCTGTGGATGACAGGTCTGCCAAGTTGCTTGGTTATCCACCAGGCCCTCAAGCAAAGGCAGATGGGTATTGTGGTACCTATCTTTAAAAAGGAAGATTAGAGGGATAGATTAACATCTATTGAGGCATGTCTTTGCTAAACATTCGTGGAAATCTATGCTATGTGTTGGAGAGAAGTCAGTAAATGGTAAGACTCCAAACTGTCGAGAGAGCAGTGTGGTTTATGGCATGGATGAAGCACAACAGATCACATCTTCGCTCTTATAGGCAAATCTTTGAGAAATCCTGGAAGTATGCAAAGGATGTCTAAGCTTACTTTGTGGATCATGAAATGAATATGATAGCAGTGGCCGCGCAGTACTTTAAATTTTTATTGCTAATGGTTTAGTCAACAGAGATTTTCTTTAAGCCAGAATCTCATGTTTTTAGCCAAATTTAAAATTAAAAAAATTTAATCACAAGATAATCGCATTTTTGAGGTTGAAAATAAAAATTTTCCATATATATAGAATTAGTTAAGTATGTTCGCCAAATGTGATTGTTTATTCGTCAGATTAGTTGAACTGTCGCCACTGGTGATTTGGTGATGGACTGCGTGGACACTGTGATAGTGTTCCTCAGGATAAGCTCCAAAGAGGGTTGCAAGAGTACAAAATAGATGGGCAATTGCTGGTTGCCATCATGTCTCGGTACGAAAGCTCTGAGATAAGAGTCCGGATAAATAGTATTAAGTCAACATTGTTTATTCTGCCAATGGTGTGTACTGTCACCCCTCTTGTTCATTATCCTTACAGACTGGATAGACAGTTGAGGTGATGAGGGTGTCAGCCTGGGTGACGGCTTGGTGGAAAAGTTGCTCTTTGCTGATAATCTTGTCCTTCTTGAATCATCTTGTATTGACCTTTAATACGCCCCAGATTGATTTGCAGCCAGGTATGAAGAGGCTAGACTGAAATCAGTGTGGGTAAGGCTGAATTTCTGGTCCATTCAAGACAACCTGCTCAGTGCACTCTGCATGTTAAAGCATCACCACTGAGACAGGTGGAGAATTTAAGTACAGTAGTCAATCGACTTAGTTAACACACAACTTTGGAAACATTTCAACTTGTTCAACAAGTGCTCAAACCAAAATCCACTTCCCATAAACAATAGTGTTGAAAGTCTTTCAAATTAGTTAACTTTGAATTCATCAACATGTACAGATTAGCAAACATTTTGGTATGCAATCTATCAAATTAGGAAACTTGCGCATGCACTTCTCTATTTACATTCGATAGTTCCAACGTTTTCTAGAGATGAGGTGGCAAATAACTCTCTAGAAGGCATTGATAGTTCAACTAACTGAAAGTTTTGAGACATGTCATCACTGAAAGATGAGTCGACTATTGCCGATTACTTTGGTCATTCTGAGAAGTAAGTTTTTAATATGTGTCTTTGTGTGCTTATTATACGAGGGAAAACCAAAAAGTAACATTATTTATTTCTTTTAAAAAAGTCTGGAGCAGACATGAAAAAACAAAATATACAAGCTATATTAATTAAAAAAAAAAAAAAAACTCCATTTAATTAAAAGAAATATAAATATACAAGGTATACATCAATGTTCTGGTTATTTCTCGATGTATGAGCCATTGCGATTAGGGCATTTGTCCCATAGTGGTACAAGTTTTTGAATGCCCTTCGCATAGAAGTCCGTTTCCTGCGAGTACAGCCACCGGCACACTTCACCTCGGTAAACTTTTTGCACCATGCCCACACATTTGCATAGGCCATGCAGCCGATGCCGTACACTTTCTGCACTTCACTGTGAATTGCCTTGGGTGGACGACCTTTCGCATGAATGAAACGAATTATAGCTCTTTGTTCTTCCAGCGTGGACGATGTGATCAAAGGCACCATTTTGCAGATTGCGATTGCATGCCTCCACTAGGTGTCAGCACCTTCACGGGCTTTTAAATGATGTTTTAATTAAACGGGCTTTAATTAAACGGGGGAAGGCATCAAGTTCAAAAAGTATATCCACTTTTCCCACCCCCTACTACAATGTTTTCGTAAAAAAAATAAATAATGTTACTTTTTTGATTTTCCCTCATAGTTATTTCTTGTTATTTTGATGTATGTTTATTGTTTATCACGTAAAAAAGATCACTAGGATTACTTTGTATATGTATAAAAGTTAAAAAAGCAACATGTGTAATGGTTTTATGTAGCTAAATGATCTTTATATTTGAATTTTAATAATAAAAACATAAAGAATAAATAAATTCATTTTGTCACCTAATTTGATAATTCGAAATAAAACCTTTTGATCATCATGTTAACAAATTTGATTTAGTAAACATGTTTACCAACGCAGATTTTCACGTGTTAGTCATGACTATGGAAAGTGCACTATGCGAAATTACCACTCTATTTGAAAACGATTTATGATTGGTTGTCCTTGATTTGAGAATCAGATTGAATAGGATTCACATTTCATGTCGTCGATTTCCATTTGTCAAACTTTTTTTTTTATTTAACAGAAAAATTAGCATGACCGATCCAAGATACAAAAAAGGGAATCTGATAATTTGCTGATTATCGATGTATTAATAGTTGCAGACTTTTAAGAGGGGTCCAGCCACCCCCCCCCCCCTTTTGGGATAAACCCCCCACTGTTAAGTCGAAAAAGAGGGGAAAACCCCAGAGTAAAAGTACTAGAGGACGTAACCCTCAAATGAAGCCTTAATTTTTATTATTTTTTTATAATTTGTACATCATTTTTATCGAATTATCTGAGAAAGGTTGTTTGTTTTTTTATCTTAATATACTGAAGTTTTTTTCTTATTTGCAGGGAAGAGCCTTTTACATTTTTTTCCTAATATTAATTTACTGAATTGGCGATGGTGTTGGCCAGAAAATTTTTTGATGTTATAATTTATAATGTATTAAGAAATAACCTAACCTTTTATTATTATTTAATTTTTACTAAACAAAATTTCCTGTATATATTATTCTTTTGTATTGATAATTTATAATGTATAATAAGTTTTAGGAAGAGATCTTACTTTTTGTAATTATTGATGATTTAAAAGTGTCTTTATATTTTAGTTTGATATCGTTTTGAGAATTATATATCTTGTTTTTTATTTTCCCATCATTCCATACCAACCTTAATGGGGCTTCGGAACATGGGTGACTACTGTTTTATATGTATTACTGGTTATTTTGGTAATTGTTTACTTGGATTTGATGGTATTTGTAAATTTACTGAGCAATTTATATTTTATACATTTTAAATTTTATATCTTCAATAATTTTTAATTTGAATAAATTTGAATATTATTGTTGTTGTTGTTGTTATTATTATAATAATAAAATGTATTTGTTTGAATAAAATAATTGTTTGTTTGTTTCTTTGTTTGTTAGTTATTGTCGTGGACACGGGTTGATAGGACATTAAAGTTAAATGAAAAATTAAGATCAACAGAGGCTTAATTGATCAGTGTGGGCACGATTAGCCGAAGGTTCCTGTTTCGATCGAAGGGAATTTTTATATTCTTTCCTACTATCATTTATAATTGATTTAAATGCCTATAAACATCTGGAATATGGCGCTTAAATAAATCCTCTCAGACCACTTATCAGCTATTCTTTAAGAAATCTTATACAGAAAAAAAAAAATATTATTTGGACACAAGTTTAGGAATTAAAAAGTTGAATGATATTGGTGCCTTAGGACTGAAGTTAACACTGAAAATTATCCAAAAGTATAAACGAGTTAAAAATGAAATAGAATAAAATAAAAAATAAGGAAGAGATAAAAAAAAAAAAAAAAAATTAAAATGGGAAGGGGTGTATGAAGGGAAAAAAAAAAATTCAATGGATACGAGGGGTGAAGGTCAAGAGAGGAACATATGACACTACTTAACTGCTTACACTCATTTCTGCAATTTGTGTAGAAATAGTAATTTTTTTAGATCATCCAAAATAGACTATGTAAATTATACCCTTCTTCCATACTATCCTTTTGAACTAAATTTTATTCTGAGAATGCATTATGCATTATTTTAAGCATAAACAACATATTTATTTTAAAGTATTTTGAATTATCGTATTTTTTCGAATATTGGCCGTATTCACATTAGGCCGCAGTCTCATATTTGACGGTGGAACGAAAAAATAAGCGTTTATAGGCTGCGATTCACATAAGGCAGCAAAAAAACTTAGCCTAAAAAGATCGAAATACTTCGTTTTAGCGTCCCATAGTATTTTAAATAGTAATTTAGTTAGTAATTTAATTATTTTTATAGCCATCTTCATTACTTTTATATATTTAATGAAAGTTTTATAAATTTATTAATTAAATGTGTAAATAATTACAGTAATCTCATTTTAATGAACGAGCGCAACTCCTTATTTCTTAGGCAGCGGCCATGGTTCTATCAATGCACTCACCACTGGGTGCTGACCAATAGCGATAGAGAGCATTCTATGACATCATAACATCTTCAACTAATCGTAACCACCAAGTACAGTGAATTCAGGGCTAGCAAATCGCCGACATTAACTTTTAACATTTGATTTTCTTAATAAATTATGAGTGAAAAATTATGTCACTGGTTAATTACTGTTCCGAGGCAAGGTGATCTAGAACAAGGTGGGGTTCAGTTTGCCGGAACTGGTAAAAATTGCCATGCTGCACAAGCGTATTTTGACGTCATTGGATGACATCGAAACCAACAGCCACTAAATTGAAACCTCCACAGAAACTAAAACATGGCGGCAATGAGAACAATCGTGCGATAGCGACACTTGACTCGTTCACTTCTTTCACAATTCTCATCCTTTATACTATTTATTTTCATTAAATAATAATGCCATTATAAGGAGGGACTTATAATTATTGTAAAATGTACTTACGTATTTCTTTTTAATATGAACAAAGGGTTAATATTAACTACCCGCACATCGCGCGATGACTGATCATGCAACCAAGGTAAGAGAAATTTACTGTGACTAAATAGAAAAGGGGGTATATATCAGTTCGTTAGAAGGGGGGGGGGGGATGTCTTTAAAAAATAAATTCATTTACCTTGGTCACATGATCAGTCATTGCACGATGTGCGGATAGTTAACATTAAGCGAACACAGAGACGAGGACGATAATGTTATCATTAAGCCTAATTATCATTCCTCGTTAAGATTTCGAAATTGATTCGTCGGAACCATTAGCAGTTAAGAGACAGAAATAAAAATTTCGATATTATTTCATAATAACTTTATTTATGCAGGCATTAGGAAATATTAATTTAAAAAATAATAAGTTTAAAAATAAACTTTTCTTCAGAAATACAACGCAAGAGTTTTGTTTTTTATGTGAAAACGTTTTCTTTTGTGACCAGAATAATGGCTACTGCACACTGCCGGAAGTAACGCCGGAAGTCATCCAGTGTCACAGTACGCTTGCGCGTTAAGCACTTCTCACAAACTAGACTTACCTGTTATTCTAGATTACCTTGGTTCCAAGGTGTTAGAATATTAATTTCAATGATAGAAAAAGATTGAAGAAAGACTCATTAATTTAAAACCATTAATTCAAAGGCCATTGCGTTTTTATTTACAGCAGGGAAGTCGGATAATTTTTACAAAAAAAAAAAATCTATCTGCGATTTACTCTTACAAAAGTGTAATCAAATTAGCTTATAAAAAAGATAATAAGCAAATTTAAAAGAATATAGGTACGATATATGAATGTATTGGCGATCAATCCAAAATCATTACGCGAACGACGCTACTCATCTACAGCGAATGCAGGAGTCGGGGGGAGGGGGGGGGGGGGAAGTCGAAAATCTTTTAATAAAAAAAAAAAAAAATTAATAAAAAAAAAAAAAAAACGTATTTACTTGCAGTATTTATAGTGAAATCATTTTCATGGTAGGGTACCTCATTTTGTCATAATCACTTTTCGTCACATACAGTTCGACTCAGGATCGTTTTGTTGATAGATTTACTTCGTGATACGACGCATTTAAATAGTCTTCTTTGGCAGTGAAATTTTAAGAAATATTATTATACAGGGTGGTCCATTTAAGTGTAGACATGGAAATATTTCGAAAACAAAGCATTGTATGGAAAATTTTGTCGAGTCAAAAACTTTATTTTATTATTTTTTAAAGGGGAAATCTTTCTGTTCTAAAATCAGCCCCCCCCCCCCCCCCCCAGTAGGTGGAGCAGGTGGCAACTTTGATATCTTAAATAGGAATCCCTCTTTATTATTATTATTATTATTACTATTATTATTATTATTATTGTTATTATTATTATTACTGATAATAATATTATTGATGTTGTTGTCCTATTTATTTTTTTTACACAATTATTCTTAACGTTTTTTTAATGAAAAGTTAATCTTTAAAAAAAAAATTGTAGAGTTTTCTTGCAATTAATGTGGCATCTTGTCCACACTCTTATGAATTCGTCATAATAACGAGGATTTTAAAACTATCTAGAATATCGTAAGTAAAGAAATAAACCCATTTAATATTTCTTAAAATTTCACTGCCAAAGAAGACTGTATTTAAGTGCATTGAGTCACGAAGTAAATCTATCGACAAAACGATCCTGAGGTAACAAAAAGTGATTATGACAAAATGAGGTACCCTACCATGAAAATGATTTCACTATAAATACTGTAAGTAAATACGATAAATAAAGTCGAATTAATTTCTTTTTTTCTATTAATAAAGATTTTCGCCCCCCCTCCCCAACTCCCGCTTTCACTATAGATGAGTAGCATCGTTCGCGTAATGAGTTTGGATTGATCGCCAATACATTCATATATTGTACCTATTGTCTTTTAAATTTGCTTATTATATTTTTTATAAGAAAATTTTGTTACACTTTTTGAAAGAGTAAATCGCAGATAAATACTTTTTTTTTTTTTTTTTTTTTTTTTAGTAAAAATTATCAGACTTCCATGCTGTAGATAAAAATGCGATGGCCTTTGAATTAATGGTTTTAAATAACAGAGTCTTTGCTCAATCTTTTTCTAACATTGAAATTAATATTCTAACACCTCGGAACAGTAATTAACCAGTCACATAATTTTTCAATCATAAATTATTAAGAAAATTAAGTGTTAAAAAGTTAATGTCGGCGATTCGCTAGCCCTGAATTCACTGTACTTGGCAGCTACAATTAGTTGAAGATGTTATGATGTTATAGAATGCTCTCTATCGCTATTGGTCAGCAACCAGCAGTGAGTGCGTTGATAGAACCATGGCTGCTGCGGAAGAAATAAGAAGTTGCGCTCATTCATTAAAATGAGATTACCCTAATTATTTACATATTTAATTAATAAATTTATTAAAGTTTCATGAACTATATAAAAGTAATGAAGATGGCTATATAAATAATAAAATTACTGGCTAAATTACTATTTAAAATACTATGGGACGCTAAAACGAAGTACTTCGATCTTTTTGAAATATTCACAATTACCGATAATAATGCATTATTTCCAAAAAAAAAAACAAAAACATTTTTTTAGGCCGCACTCACTTTTGACCGCACACCTAAAATTTTCCATTTTTTTGGGTTTAGAGCCGCTGCCTATATTCAAAAAAATACGGTATGTTTTAAAAGAGTCTTTTGTTAAGAAAGTAATACAGTGTATATTTTTTTTATAAGTGAAAAGAAATAATTACGTTCATTACTATATATTATTTGAATAATATGTTAGTGGGCCAACACAATGCAGCATTTAGAAAAAAAAAAAAAAAAACTGCGATCGTCAAAAATTTTTTAATATTCTTGTGGTACTGTCGGTTAGTCATGACTCTAATGTATCAATTTTAGGTTATCCCATGGCCTCCTTTTCATAACCGTTGCTCCCACTTAACGACTCTCCTTCCCAAGCGTTTCTCTAATCATAATGTAATACGGCTGAAATGTGTGAACCCTATGTCGTAAAAGTATTTGTTGTTTTTATAATAGACCCATCTATTTATATTTACAAACTAAGACCTAAAATGTTTAAAGATAATTGTATAGCACGTTTTCATTTTCATTTACTAAATTGTTGACAGCAATTCAACCATGTATTGTAAAGGGTGCACTAATTTCATTAACCCGGCGTCACTCGCGCCAAATTTTATAACAGCACTACCCGCACTGCGGTGTTTACACCGCACTTTTTAAAAGTGATTTTATTTGATAAAAAAAAGAACTCAGTGAGATAAAATAACATGAAATGTTATTTATTATACTTTTATAAATTTCTTTATGCCAAAATTCTTCATTCATCATCATAAATCATCATTACTAATTCATCATCGCGGAGAATGCGTCACTCACGCCATATTTTATAACAGCACTACCCGCGCTGCGGTGTTTACACCGCACTTTTTAAAAGTGATTTTATTTGATAAAAAAAGAACTCAGTGCAATTTTATTTGATAACTCAAGATATTGCAATTTATGACCACTTATACAAATTAGAAGAAAATAATAAAATTAAGTAATTTTAAAGTGATTTTTAAGAAATCACGTTTATGTCAAAAATTTACTTACATGACTGCTCGCGCAGCGGTGTTTGCACCGCAAAGTGAGACCAAGCGTGGAAAACATAGCTTTAATCTTCACTTTCGATAAAATGAATGAGATCAACACCGGCGCTATCTGTTGCCAATAAGTTGTACTTGAAATACATGGAAGTCATCACAAGGTAGCGCCTCTGTATGATGAGCTATATCAAAAAAATCAAAAAGTGCGGTGTAAAACACCGCTCGCGCGAGTGACACCGGGTTAAGAAATACACTACTATGACCAATTCATTATCAGACTTATTTTTATATTTGCGGCGTAAGATCATGCGGTGAAATGTCAAATTATTCTGAATGGAAATAATTCCCGTAATAAGAACAATTAGCTAGATTAGAAAAATTTTTATTCACTAAATTAAACATTTTTTAAAAGACAAGGGAAAAAACTTCAGTTAAATTTTTGGATAACTCCATAAAAATGATATAAAAATTATTAAAAAACGTTTGAAAAATTAAGGCTTCATTTGGAGTTTATGTCCTCTTTTATGCTTTCACCACAACTTTGTGTCTGTGCTTTACTCTGGGGGTTTTGTACTCTTACAAGACTGGGGTTTGTCTTACCCTCACTTACAATCCCACATTTAAAATCTGCCTTCTCCTAAATAATTTATTAAACTTGATGAAAATTTTAAAAAAAAAAAAATGCAATTAATTTTTTTTCAAAATTTAAACAAAAATGAATTTTGTGAATTATATTTCCAATAAGTTGCTTCAGCATTGTTCAGTTATTTATAATCGAAATATTTTTTATTCAGACTCTTTATCCAAATGCTGCGGTTACAGCACAAAGGAATGTGTTTAACTCCAATGGCAATTTTTCAAAATCTCTCCAAATTAGTCTGTATCCTACATAGAGTTAACTTATGTAATTGAAAACAAGGAATGGAGCTTAATGAAGAAATCACTACAAAAAAGGCACAATAGAATAGCATATTTAAAAGCTGTCGAATGGAATAATTGGGAAGGGTGGAGATTCAAATATTGTTACTACCCACTCTCCCCAAAGATTTTATTTTCTTTATTTTTATTTCCCCAAACATTTTTGTCACTGAATCTATTATCACAGCTAAAAAAAATTTATTTTTCATATTTTGCTTTGTAATTTTAAATTTCAAGGTTTTTCGTTTAAAACTTCGTTCAAAATCTAAATTAAAACATTTTCTTAAATTAGAGTGCTTGTCTGGGGCATTTAGGTTGGCAATTTTCCTAGGTGGAAGTTGTCCGGGTGGCAATTGTCCAGGGGTGGTTGTCTCGGTGGCAATTGTCTGGATACCAAGATCAAGAGGTCGGGCTGAGGAGAGGACTGCAAGTGCTGGAGGTCCTCCACAGGGCTATTATGCCTGTGACCCTAAGGATAAGCAGGTTTGAAAAATAAACATATTCACAGCAAATAAAGTGCCATTTATGAGCCATAAAAAAAAAAAAAAATGGATGACAAAAGTCCAAGATTTAAAAATGACATCATCTAAATGAGAACAATTCTTGAAACAGATTCTCACAACCGTCATTGAAATTCCACATTAGACAGTTATCGTGTGGAATTGATAGCTATTTTCCTAAAAATGCGTTTTTCAGTTCTGAAATGGCATCATTTTTCTAGCAAAACCCCAGCATTCGAATGAAATCCGACTCCAACACCCGGCAGTTTTGCCAAACAGATTACTCTGCCAGACCCTGTAATGAATTTTTATTTTTTGATTTCCGTTTTCTTGTATTTGTTGTGACTGAAGAGTTTTGCCTCCCACGTGACAGCTTCAGCCGTTTGCGATATACTGACTTGAACTAAGCCTTTGATGAAGGCTTTGAATTACTCTACCAAACAATTTCTTATTTTTCAACTAGTCACCATTAACAACAGATTAACCTCAGACAGCACCGGAGACAAAAATTGCTCGGGCCTTTTAATAATAATAATAATAATAATAATAATAATAATAATAATAATAATTTGTAACAGCCTGGATATGGTCAAAATATAAAAAATATTAAGGCCTATTTATCCAGAAACTGTCCCCAACAGGCAGTAAGCCCAAAAAAGGGTTAATGATTGCAGCTAAAAAATATCTCTATTTAGTTGTTTATTATCATTATTAAAAATAGAAGAGAATTTAAAAGCAGGGTCGTAATAGCGATCTCAGTTCGGTAAGAATCGATCACAAGAGAAAGGGCAGCTCGTCTTAAGCTTGTTGAGGAACGTAACCCAATGCGCAAAAGAAGATCCAGAGCATTAATATCACCTTTAAAAAGTTTCTTTAAACACTTAAGATGGTATTGTTCAATCTTGTCAATTAGGGAAATGCCAATTCCATCCAAATTAATAATTTCAGGTTGATGAGACAAGCACTTTAAGCGATGTGAATTTGTTAAAAATTTTACAAATCTATTATGAAGAGTGAAAATTTTTTTGAAAAGATAATTATTACTTGTATACCAAATAGGTAAGCAATAAAAGAGTTTCGATAAGACCTGAGTTTGATATAATTTCCAAAAAACAATACTGCAGGAAAAAGAAATTTGAAAGTCTATGTATAACACCTATTCGGCGTGAAAGTTCAAGTATGAGATGTTGAAGATGGAAATTAAATTTACCATTTTTTTCATAAAAAATACCCAAATCTTTTATATGATCTTTCTTTTGCATGACCTGGTCATGAGCTATATATGTTTCGAATAATACATGATTTATCCATTATTTTCTAACCAATTAATAAAATTATTGATAGAGCGTTGCAATAATAGTTTATCATGAATACAGGTAACCACAGAATAAATTTTAATGCCATCAGCATATTGCAAAATTTGAACATTAGAACTTTGTACAATTAAAACAATTAAATCAACGTCAACAACAAACAAATTAAAAAGTATAGGCCCAAGAGGTGATCCTTGCGGGACACCAAAAGATATTTGACCAGTAATTTTAGAATTATAACATTTACCATATAAACAAAAAGTTCTACCAGTTAGCATTGAAGAGAGCCAAGAACATAAATAATCGGGTATACCTAAAGAGGAAAGCTTTAATAATAGACCTTTATGATTAACAGAATCAAAAGCCTTATTAATATCAGAGTAGAACACGTCTAATTGATTCCTTGTGTCTATTGCTTTCGCAATGGCATAGTTAATTGGCTGAAGATTAGTAAATGTTGATTTTTTTTATCTAAAGCCGTGTTGGCATTCAGGGGCAATAGTTTCGTAGAAATTACCAAGACATTTAGAACACCCAGGTTTCTAAGAACTTGGCCGGATAGGGTATCAAGGTAATGGGACGCCATTCAGTATTGTAAAAATTCTTCGTACTATTTTTAGGAATTGGGTTATTTTTTATTGTATGGCGAAAAATATTTTATAAATATCTTATATAAATTCACTGCCAGGCCATTTTGGATTTTACGGGCCCAAGACCATTGTCTTCTTTGTTACGGCTATCACTGATCACCATCCCTGTCCACATACTTCTGCCAATGTGGCAAGGGTTTTCTTTCCGTCGGCAAAGAAAATGGGTGCGTGTTATCGACAGCTATGTGCACTAATGCTTTCACCTCTTCATCACCAGTGACTCATTAGATGTTATGCCTGAATTCCAGTTTTTCATATACCTTACCTACCTTCTGATAGTATTCACTTCCATGCATGCATTGCTGTAGACAACACACATCTCTTCTTAATGTCTACTGGTGCATAGCCAACTGAATCACAGCATGGTGTTTCAACTGAACACCCATGTATGCTACCATTTTCTCAACTATTCTGTGGAGATGTGAAGATGTGGCAATGTAAATAGGCACTGCTAGGTATCATGATAGTCAATCAATCAGGATTTCCTTTCATATAGTCCAACTAGCTGCATGAGATCTGTCAATCGCTGCATTCTCACGAAAACCAGCTGGGGTTGAATATAGCCTTGATTTTGAATGAAATCAATTGTGCTTCAGTTTCAAATTCTTTACGAATATATTCCTCCATTTTCAAAATGATTTCTTCAGCAGCAATCTGTAAAACCTTCTTGTCTAACTTGTTGCTCGAGTTTGTGATGACCAAAGAGCATTTAAATAGAAAATATTTTAAATAAATAAATAAAATTACGGATCCATGCAATGAGGCTATGAAGCCATTGATTAGCTGACAAACTTAGCCAACATCATACCAGGTACTTTATTGCAAGAGAAGCAATCTTCATAACTTGTCTATTGGGCTCTCATGTCCACATCTCACAAATTGCTGAAGCATGGGAGGGAAAACTTTTCATAACATCTTTGTACATTATTGCTATTCACACTGTTTATATTTTCTAGATTTATTAAGTAGCGGAAAAACAGAGCTGTTTATTGGTTTGACAATGTCTGCCTGTCCGTCCATCCCCTTCAAAATTTCTGCATTTTTTGAGGTAGAAAGTTGAAATTCGGAATGTAGGCTTACTATGGGCATGAGTACCTTCAGTATTTAGTTTGGTTTTGATTGGCCCACTGGGGTTGGAATTACAGGGGTGGAAGTTAGAGGGGACCAAGTGATATATGTAGTATTTAGGAATGTAAAGCAGTGAAATTCAATATGCATATTCCTCTAAGCAAAATCTACATTGCTATGAAGTCTGGACCAAATTGTCCCAGTGGGGTCAGAGTTGTGGGGGTAGTAGTCACTTGGTCTTTAGAACTATGGAAACAAATGGTGTGTGATATATCATTCGATCGAAAAATATGAGAAAGAAAAGAAGATAAGGTTCTTTAAAAATTTCTAAATACTAAATTTGAGAAAATAAAAAGTTTGATAAAAAAAAACAAAACAAAAAAAAAACTGGGGGGAGTTAAAAAGTGCAGAAACTCAAGAACTAATGTTACTTTCCTATACCTTACTCGGGAGGCTTAATTTCTTGTTTACATTTGATTCATATTCTTATTAAAAGTTCTATATATTATTACATTTGATTATTATTATTATTGTCAAAAAATTATAATTGCTTTATAACCTTTTGTTTGTTGTTGAACAGGAGTTTAGAAGGAAAAATGTGCATTTAATATAAGGAAACAGAAACAGGATACAGATCTGTGGAAATCTAACTTGCAATCAGATTTGCAGAGGCACATCTAGTGCCGAAAACAAATAATAGAAAAGTCCCCCAAATAACACAAAAGAAAGTAATCAATATAATCGAAAATAAATTTAGAGTAGACAATCGAGATTCTGTTATAATAACAATTACATTGTTTAATAACACAGCTTGTTAACATAAGCTGACAACAAAATCATAGCCTCCTAGATAGTAAATCTAGAGGGCTATGACGAAATAAACGATGAACGAAGTAAATTATTTACTATAAATAAAAGAAGAATTACAAATTTTTGCTTTGAATGTCGTGCTTTTCAGCAGCATGGAATTTGCTTCCGACAGTGTGCTTAAAAGGGAAGTCCAGCTAAAATGAAAGTAGGGTTAGGCTGGCTTAAAATATGATCCAATTAAGGATATATTCAAAATTTTCCTATGTATGTTAAATTCTTATTGAAAAGCAATGATTATATCCCCATTCTCACCTATGGTCATGAGTCTAGGGTAATGACCAAAAGAGTGCGATTGAGAGTATAAGCGGCCAAAATGAGATTTCTGAGGGGTGTGGCAGGTGTTACCCTGCTAGATAGAGTGCACAGCAGGAGAAAAAGAGTCTTTCGAGAAATCTCGGTTGCGCTGGTATGGCAACGTGATATGGATGCCGCAAACTGGTCTTCCGAGGGGGTTGTTATTTTCTATGCCAGTGGGTAAGGGACCAAGGGGTCGGCCTAGAACCAGGTGGCTAGATTACATGGAGAATCTGGGTTCGAGTCACTTGGGTATTACCATGGAGGACATGCGTCTGATGGCGGAAGATCGCGACCGCTGAAGATCCTCCATAGGTCTGCTGCCCCCGCGACCCTAACAGATAAGCAGGTTTGAAAAGTAAGTAAGTAAGTAAGTATATCATCGGTGGGTTGTGATGAGGTCAACAACGCGTCATATGGGCGCGTCAGGATACACCAAATAATGCAGGGCTACTGCCATTGCCAAAACACGCAGACCGGGAAATTTCATGGTCAGGGCATTTGATTTGAACTGTAGCCGAATTTTGACCCATTGAAATGCAAGCGGAGCAGGAACACCAATCCTACTAGAAACAGAAGTTATCGTGGACATTTTCTTCGCCTGTCTCAAAATCAGGGGCGAAACCAGGATTTTACATGGGGGAGTTCGGTTGGGGGGAGGGGTAAGATAAATGTAGATCGTCCGAACCCCTTGACCCCCCCCCCACCGTTACGCCCCCTGAGCATTATTGTATTCTGGCTCAAATACGTATGGCTGGATTGACAAATTTTGGTCCATTTTTCAAAATTTAGTACAGTTTTTCACGCGCACCAGTCCCATAGGTTTATCATGAGTTGGTGAAGCGGCTGCACGCAAAAGCCAGTATCACACATTCTCAGCCACATCACTTTACCTTGCGCGCATGAAAGAGTGCTTCGACTTTTCTCAAATTTTTGAGTTTATTATTAATCAGTGATCACAATAAATTACACCTCCGAGTATAATTCGAGTATTTCTAAACATTTTAAAACCATTCATATTTTTCTGAACTTCCCCTTTAAGTGGCTTTTTAAATTATTATCTTTAGGGTTTTGTTATTTTCATGTACTGCTAAATAAATTGTCATGACATTCTTTCTTGTGCTGGAAGAGGGCGAGGGGTGTTGTAATTCGAAAACGTTTCAATATGTCAAAACGCTAAATCGAAACCAGAGAAGATCTCATATTCTTTTGAAACGAGACAAGTTGAATTTTCTGAAGCGTTATGTTTAATACATACTTCCTAGTAAACAACAAGATCTTCCTAATACAGAAAAACTCGTCTTAAGGCTCCTCATGATTGTAAACAACGTCTTTCTGGGACAAAAGAAAACCAAAGACGATAAGAAAGGTAAAACCGTCTTTGAGAAAACCGTAAAATATTAAAACCGGCAATTTTAATTTGTGCAATTCGTATGCGTCAAAATCGTAAAATTTTAAGTATTTTTTGAATGCTGCATCTTTTCAATAAATTACACTAAATTACAATAAATTATAATATTCCCTATGTTATCCATAAAATAAAGTATTAATTAGTAGTTTTATTTTCATTTTCTTTATTACTTTGGTTTAAACAAAACTTAACAATGAGTGCTTTTATTTTAAATTAATTGGAAAATTAACATAAATAAATCTTAGAAAGTTTTGACCAAGGCTTCCGAAATTAGTTTGATACGAATCTTTTCTCGAGAGTTTTAAATCTTAGATATTTAAATAGGAAACGGAAACTCTACATTTACACGCAGTCGATTAAGATGGATTCATTTGGTATACGAGTGCTGTTTCTCCGTATAATTTTTGTTTATGTTTTAATTAACTCATTTTTTAAATTGGCTCATTCCACTGTAAAATCAAAAAAGCTAGAGGAAGAGTTGTCCAAATTACACTACATTGGATACGACGAACTAACTAATTTATTGAAGCAATATGAGAAAAATTACCCGCATTTGTCGCACCTTTATAGCATCGGCAAAAGCGTTGAGGGACGAGAGATGTGGGTTTTCCACATAACGACGGATATGGACAGGACGAAAAGAACGCTAAGTAAACCTTTATTCAAATATATAGCCAATATACATGGCAATGAAGCTGTTGGACGGCAGCTTCTTATTTATCTGTTAGAATATCTCCTTCAGAATTATGGCATAGATGACCGGATAACGCGACTTGTCAACTCGACTGACATCCACCTGTTGCCATCCGCTAATCCCGATGGCTTCGAATTGGCTACGGAAGGAGACTGTGATGGCATCGTCGGCCGCCACAACGCCCACGATGTTGATCTCAACAGAGACTTTCCCGATCAGTGGGATCATTTGCGTGGGAACAATCTAACTCGAGGGAGACAACCCGAGACGCTTGCTGTCATGACATGGATTGTCAAGCACCCGTTCGTACTTTCGGCCAGTTTGCATGGTGGTTCGGTCGTGGCCAGCTATCCGTTTGACGACTCGGCCGCACACTACACTGCCGATCATGAGAGCCCGGCTCCTGATGATGCCGTCTTTAAGCACCTCGCCCGTATCTACGCTGACAAACACGCTACTATGCATCAAGGCAACGTGTGTGAGAACGACAAATTTAAGGATGGCATAACTAACGGTGCACATTGGTATGATGTCCCAGGTATGGTAACAGTTATTTTTAGTGACATGATATACCACTGGTACTCGCATGTGTTCATCACTAATACAGTATGATACGCTTTCATAGATTTTATATTCAAATCAAAAGTAAAGAGTAAACACTAAGCTCATTATTATTATTATTATTATTATTATTATTATTATTATTATTATTATTATTTATTACTACTACTACTAGAAATCTACCCGTCACATGACAGGTGTCAACCGTACAGGTTGAAGAGTAAAGAAATGAAAGTGGAGCATCAGTGGTTTTCAAAACTTAATATTCTGCAAGAATATACTGTCACCTGCATAAACCATTTTTCAGTTTATTTATTTAATTAATAACAATGACTAAGTATTGTCTTAAACCACAACAATCCCTGGCTTCGGATGGATTGTTGTAACTTTCTTTGTTGGCCTAGGATGGACAGATGGACTGATAAGAGAATTAAAGTAAGTAAGTAATTAAGTAAGAAATTCTACATAATTATTATATGAACTATATGAAATTGCATGAGTTAACCATGGAAATTGTAACAGCATATTTATACAACTGTCTCCCAATACAAATTTTGAAAATTGTAACAGCATTGATATTATTATACTCTATCTCACTAAATGAAAAAAGCTGCAACGCAGTGTGGGAAAACACGTCACTATATTTTCACCCCACCCCGTAAAGTAGTCTCCGACTGTGCGTGCGTAGTGGTCAAAAACATGAAGCACTGTTTCAGTTTCATTTTAGCCACTATGGTTTCAGTTTCTTTTTTTATTGGCTATGCATTGATCTGAATGAGATGACAATTGGTAACATGGCTTTCCCATACGGCCTTGCAGCTTTTTTCATATAGTGAGACAGACTTTAGTTTCCCTCATTTTCACATTAATCCACCAGGGCATGCATTGAAACTAAAAAAAAAATACATTTACGTATCGTTGTTTTTACTTGTGTATGGTTTATTAATTATTCACTATAAAACAAACGAAAACAGATAGTAGCAAATAAAAGAAGAATGTCCAGTGAAAAATATACAAGGTAACTCAAATACTAAAAAAACAAAACAAAAAAAAACAAAACCTATTAAATATGAAAATGTAAGAACAACTGTATTTCCATTTCTGAGATCTCTGTATAATTATTATTTTTATGTATTTTTTCTTTTTTTATTATTCATTGATAGGATATCTAGAGCATTTTTTTAAGATATTTAAGTAAAGACTGAATGGTAAAATATTGACGTAATTGCATTAATTTTTTTTTCACTTAAGATAACACTCTCTTGGAATTGATGTTAAAATTTCCACTTAATGATGATTCAGCTACTGTACATCTCTAAGAAATACAAATTGACAGAGATAATTTGAGCAGAAAGCTATATATTTTATCATGTTTTCATTTGTTTAATGATATGAAGTTGTCATTTGTGCTCAATTTTTGATTTATTGATTCCATTTCAATTTATTTTGTGGTAAATTATGAAATGTATCTGTAATGATAAAGTAATGCAGTGCGTCAGCATACGCAAATTCATCTATTTTATTAGGTCATTTTAAAGCCTATAATTTTTTCCTCCTTTTTACTTTTAATTGACTGATGTTTTAATTTAGTTTTTTAGAGCAGCATTGTTTTTTTAAAAAGTTAGTTTTACCATATCTTGAAGTTTCACAGCAGTTAAAAAATTATAATTTTGTATGTTTGCTGCTAACGTTCACCTATTTTTAAACAGAAAAAGGAGCTATTCTCTGTAACATTACTGAGGGCAGGTTGCTTGACTATTTCATTGCCTTTTTGTATAATCATAGAGAATTCAGGATTGCGACACCAGCAACCAGATTTCCAGAAGACTGAAAATACAGAACTTAGATTTGATGATAGACATTGGGGAGGAAATGTTACAGGGTCTGTCTAATGAGTCCGATAGGTCATGAACATCCTGCCCTAAGAATAAGGCCCAGTTGAGTTCAGTGTGCTGCTCACTCATTTTGGCAAGCTTAGTACACACTTGTTACAATTGCCTATATCGTATCTGTTTCCTGTAACAAAATGTTGCACACACGTGTTTTTAGTCACTTGTATTGTCACTCGAGGAAACTCACCAAAACTCAACTATTAAGAAGCACTCCTTGCTTTGGTCTCCTCCTCAAGGAGATAGGGAGGGGGGCAAGGTAGGGTCTCCCTGTTAAGTTGTCTTGACCCCCTTCTCAGCCTTTTTTGGCTAAGATCAAAGATGACATGGTGTTTTTTACATTTGATAAACACATACACCTTTCATGTTGGCCAGTGGGCTGGCTCAATCTATGCTCCTTCTGAGTTGGCTCACGTTAACCCACTTCTGTTAGTAGTTACCATAGGCATTATGGCCATATGCGACATTTTGTTTTGCACCTAATACAAGGCCCCTCCCACCCTTTACAAGCGTTCTACAGCGTATTCAAAACCTCTAGTCATGACTCCTTGCTTATATCAGGTCGTTGCATATCAAATGTCGAATTGCAGAGGTCATCTTTAATGGCCCTCTAGAAAGGACACCTTCACACGTGCTATTCGAAATAACCCCCATTGCAATCCAAACATTGTTGCCAACGATTTGGCAGCTTCTCGAGCCCTCTCTGATAGAATCCATGGTCATGGGACTCAATAAACTCCTGGAATGCGTTTTCGACGTCTGCTTGGGTTAGGTCTAAGCAGTATGGGGGGGAGGGTGTAGAAGCATCTCGTAGCTCAGAGCCTGTAGTGCCTGCACGGTCATTCGTGCAACGTGCGGATGTGCGTTGTCATGCAGCAGAAGGATGCCTTTGCGATGGACAAGTGCAGGTTGTTTCTGACAGTTTTATGTGCTGACTGTTTCCTATTATCGTATAGGAGTCACTTCTCGTCGTAGGTGACAATGCGATCAAGAATCCCCGCTTCTTCATGGCGCAAAAGTAATTCCGCACACACCTCCAACCGATGCTCTTTTTGGTTTTCCGTAAGTTCATGTGGGACCCATTTGTCCTGCTTTTTCACCTTGCCGATAATCCTAAGGTGTCTATTGACAGTCGACGCTGATACAGCATGATCCCCTGCAAGGTCTCGAACAGTTTTTGACGGGTCCTCTTCCACAAATCGCTTCAGATCAGCGTCATTCAACATGTTGGGCGGTCTGCCGTGTGGCTCATTTGCCAGGTCCGTCACTCCCGCCCGGAATTTTCGGAACCAACGTTGGACAGTACGTTCGTTTATGGTGCCTACACCGAACACCTTATTGATGTTTCGAGAGGCATTGGATGCAGTGTGATACAACCTAACTCGTAATGCATTATCACATGCAATTCGTATGAAGTCATGACTATCTTCGCTTGGGTTCAAATGCTATTAAATATCTTCGCAGACATGCAAATTTCAGGCAGCTGGTAGCTGATAGGTTTATCTCTGAGAATGTACCACTTTGTTATGGGTACTTGCTACTAAATGAAACGGTGCTGAAACACGGAACCCGTCTCGAAATCCGACATTTGATATGCAACAAACTGATATTTATAATGCATCGTGATATGTAAGTACAGTACACAAAATAAGAGTAACACACAAATCCACATTTAGAGTTTAATGAAAGCCCGAATGTACGTTTCGCTGACATCGTCGGCTTCTTCAGCGAGATCCTTGGACTACTGATTTATTGTGAAACAATATACAGTATCAAAAGCCAAATTTATACAGAAAGAATAGCCTTTTTATAAGGAAAAGTGTAACTTTACACTTATAAAAAGGCTATTCTTTCTGTAAAGGATTGACGAATCAGAGAAAACTGAGCTAATAGCGATGACGAATCAGTTACAAGGAAGAGCACCACTATGACTCGCAGATAAAAGAGCCAAGGGGAAATATAAGAGCAAAAAAATGAACATCCATATGGTTTTGTTTTTAAGACAATAACTAAAACCTATGTAAAATGGTATTTACACAAGATAATTATTCTTCTACTTGCATAGGACTGTTGTCGCTATGGAATTATGCCATGTAGTCTGGGTTTTTGGGATGATTATATTTACTGTTAAATTTAGCATTAACTTTTATTGTGTAATTTATTTCGTTTACCATTGTTTGAGTGTTTGTTGTGAATTTTGCTTTTTAAATTTCTTTTCTGGCTTGGCCAGATGTTTTCATGCATTGTTGCTCCAAGGAACAACAATGTGTTGTCTTTTGTTGAGGTAATTGTTGGGGGAGCTTTTTAGGGAATTGATGCTGAGGTTCTCAGCAATTTCCTGAAAAGGAAATCCCCTGATTTTCCTATTGTTATGAAAAAAGAAACTGGAGAAGCAGAGTTGTTTTTTTTTTTGTTTTTTTTTATTTTTATATAAAGTTTCTTGTTGACATGTATCCCGACATGATCCGTTAAGAGCATGGTGAAGGCAGACATTGTATACATGGCATGCTAGATCAAGCTTGGGCACACTGGTACGTATGTTAGTGCCGCGCAGGTGACTGGGCGCAAAGAAGCTGTTGCGCGAAGGACTATTTTCGGTATCGTTGGAAGCAGACAAAGCTACAGTTCTCTCAGCCTCGAGATAGCATTCAGCACCTTGGAGAAACTTTGTTGCTCCGGGAGCATCGTGGTGTCAATATAAAGAGGTTACGCAACATCCAATTCACCAAAGAGATCGAAGAGGACCAAAAATTAGCTTTCTTGGATTTGCTGATAACCTGGATTGAGGATGGACTCTTGTTTAGTTTGTATCACAAACCTAACTACATATCATAAAGAATGAATCAAACCATTGTCACCTACAAAAGTTGGTGGCTTTCTACTATCAGCTGCGCCACGCAGCCCACCCCCCCCCCCCCCCCCCCCTCACAGAAGAAAAGATAAAAGAAGCCAATGCCATAAAACATCATTCGATATACAACAACTACCTGGAAAAAAAAATGATAGACTTCACGGAAAAATCCAAAAGCCCTGAATATGTAACATACCACAACCCTAAAATTGAGTAAGACAGAAGACGACCAAACAGACGATATGCTACCATATAACTAACATCTCAATCACGGCCTACAGAAATTATGTAGATATTCCAACCTTAAGGTGGCATTTAGAAGTGGCAGCATCCTCAAAAGAAAACTCTGCAAAATGAAAGACAAAAACCCCCAGGAGAAAAGATCTGGTGTCTGTAAGTTCCAGTGTGCCTCATGCCTAAGTTCTATTTGTGAAGCTCGTGAAGGGCTATAAACACAAGAAAGAAGTAACATATCACTTGTATTAAACATGCGAGATGGGGTGCATCGTCGTTCGTGGAGTACATATTGAATGATGGCTATGATTACAGGTACTCATCGGATAACTTTGAAATCATTCACTCGTGTAGCTTTTCCCGCTCCTGGAGTAGTTAGAAATTATCAGGAACAAACCGTCAATAATGACGACGGTCCTATGTAAGTAGAAGAATGGTTACCTTGTGTAAACACTATTTTACAGAAATTTTTGTTATTGTCATAAAAGATTTTCTTCTTTTTTTTGCTCTTGTATTTCCCCTTGGCTCTTTTATCTCAGTTATAATGGCGCTCTACTTTGTATTTACAGTGCGTCCGTGATTGGTGCCAATACAAGATATGTTTTTAGGATACAATTTTTATTTTTGAGGAATTAACATAACTTCATCCAGTGCATTAACTCACAAAATTTTTAGTAAGTACTTTTTAAACAAAAGAATTTATTGAACTCTACATGTCATACATTTGTCTCAAAAACAAAAAAATTGTTTCAAAAGTTTGGGATTTTTTTTTTCTCACCATTTTGTTTATTCTGCTATAGCATGAATTACTGCTCACAATGCTTAGGCATACTCAAAATTAAGTTTATCACAAAAATCTGCATCAATTTTAGTCCATACTTCTTGGATACATTGAATCAAGTCCGACTTCGTCCTGGGACATAATTTTCTCACACGAACCCTAATTATCGCCCACATGTTCTCAATTGGGTTTAAATCTGGGAATTACCCGGCCACTCAATAACATGAATGTTTTTTTCTTGAATTTATGCTTTAGTTCTTCGACCTATGAGCTGGTTCTTAGTTTTCTGCAAAGAGAGGTTCAGCGTTTGGAATCAAATAACTTTCCAAGAATTCACAATAAACACCGAAATTAACTTTTGAATTGATGATACAAAGTTCTCCTACATCTTTACTTCCACAACATCCCCAAACCATGATCTTGACTGGGTTCTTTGCTTGACAATTCACACAGGATGGTTGAGCTGCTTGGTTACGGGATCTCCGCACTCTATTTCTGGTATTCAAATCTAGACAAACCAGGGACTCGTCACTGAACAAAACTTTGCTCCACATTAACGGTCTCCAGTAAAAGTGTTTTTTCGCCCTTTCAAGACTTTTTTTCTTCTGAGGTTGTTAGAATCGGCTTTTTCGATGTGATGCACGATTTGATATCCATGTCTGCTAGTCTTCTGTTTTTTAATTGAATGGGATACATATTTGCTTATGATCCCTGATAGAGCCGAGGCAACTTGACTTATTTTAGCTCAATGTCACCCGCTACAATGGCTTTTAACTTTCTCAAATCCCGATTGTTGAGCACCTTTGGACGTCCATGTCGAGGTTTGGCATAAACAGTTTTCATTTCTCGCCATCTTTTTATGATTCTGCTGATGATATTGTGTCCTCTGTTGACTTTCCTTGCAATTTCAACTTGTTTAAGTGCTTTCGAATGCCAAAAAATAATTTCATTTCTGTCCTTTTCAGATACTTGTGTCTTTCCCATTTTTGAGACGTTTGCAATTATTTGCTGCAATCTAGAAAATTTCCCCACCATTCCCTATTTTCTAATTTGAGTTTGACCCAATTTTGCATAAAATTTTATTATTTTTTTAAATTATAAATTTTTCCCGACCATTTAAACGAAAATACCCCAAACTTTTGAAACAAATTCTTTAATTTTGAGACAGATGTGTAAACTTTGAGTTTGAATAAAGTTCAATGTTTAAATCATAATTATTTACAATTTTACAGACTAATACAATACAGTAAGTCATGTTAGTTCCATAAGTTTGGAACTGATAGTTACAAATCAACCGATTTTTAGGAACTTTTATGTGCGTGGTGACAGTAAAGCTTGGGATATCCCAAACTTTTGTGACATACTGTACTAGGGAATCCCACATAGCCTATCCACTTTAACAATGGAGTCTTTGTATGGTTATATATGCTCAAATTTTTTTTCCCGCAGTTTATTTTGAAAGAAACAAAACGTTGCATTCTCTTATTTTGCAAGCATCTATAGTAGCTTCAGATGAGTAACATATTTCAATATGGTGGAAATCTGTGACATACATGTTCGAGGGATTCCCTTGTTAGTTTTAATGGCACTCTACCAATGATGCGTCATCGCTATTAGCTTAGTTTTCTCTGATTCGTCAATCCTTTGGGGCCATCCACAAAATATGTCATGCAAAATCCAGTCATTTTGAACCTCTCCCTTCCCCCCTGCCCCTGTCAAACTTCGTCACATTTTTGTAAACCCTGCCAACTAATATTACGTCACAACCCTCCTGATCCCCCCCCCCCCTTAGAAACAAAAAATTAATAATAATCTGTATGAATTTCAACAATACAAGCAATGTTCATTGAAAATACTGTATTTACACACGTTTTCTAAGTAAAAATTAAAATTATTCTTTGGCGTTTATTGCACTAGTTATTAAATCATCAACTATTGGATAGATTATCAAATCAACATCAATCAACAGTTATCATTAACACTGTGACGGAATAAGTAATAAGAGAAAAACATTTTATTCATCACAGTTACAAGGATTTTTTTGTATGGTCAGACGTTTCTGTAATAGACATCAGAATAACTGTCATAACCAGAAAATTTATGTTTACTTCATCTTAGTGCATCCATTCTGCATCCTCTGAATCACAGTTTTCATCACCTTAAGATACATGGAGGGAAAAAAACAAAACAAAACGCCATCGAATATTCAAATATGCTGTGACGAATCTGAGATTCATCACACGCAGATCCACATTTTATACGTGAATCTGCATCTATTTCTCATGGCAATGATCTGTTGTATATCACAAAAGATCAGCGTTTTTATCATTTGTTTATCACAAAACTTGATCAGCAGTTTCCCTTATGTATTATCTTTCATTTAAAATCATGTCTTTTACAACTATCATTTGTATTCACAAATTTGGATAGCTTGTAAGTTCATTATTAGTCAATTTGCTTCACTTTCGTTTCTAAAGGGACGTGTTCCCGCGCTCCAAGCTGGTCTCCATGGCAACGAGCAGAGTTCGTTAGCGGCGGTTACTTCGGAGCGTTAGTTTGGCGGGAAATTTCAGCCAGTGGGAACACTGTTTTCTTTCCTGGAACTTTCGTCAAAAAAATACACCGGAGAAGCACATTGGCAAATGCTCTTCCCGCGCTTTTCGAGAAAAAGTGTATATAAGGCCTTGATTGTAGATAAAGACCCTCTCTTCGATCTCTCTTCTTCGATTCTTGAACTCTTATTTTTGATTCTTTCTGACATTACGTATCAAAAGTACTCTGATACTGAATGTGACAGCGAACGAGGTGAGGGGCAACCTGCCCTCACGGCGTGCGGCCAGCTCATCGGTCAGCCCGACAGCGACGTGTAGAACAACGAGCGATGGACACGAGAAACTACGCAGCGCATGGAGGCATTGAACGCCGAGACACTGGTTTCCTCGCATCGGACGAAACGGTCACTCTCATGCAGGGGCATGGTGAGCGAGGCGAGCGAGATGTGAGGCGTCACATCCTCAGGGTGAGCAGCCAATTTATCCGTCAGCTCAAATCAACATCTCGGAACGATTGAAGACGACCACGACGAACCACGCAGTGCAAAGAGGCATCGAACACCGGGGCGCCGGTTCATCTACATCGGGCGGGAAGGACAGGGCCTGTCCCGAGGGCGATCGAGCTCAGGTCGGAGCTCGGAGAAGGAGCTGAGCAACACGGCAGATGGGATGTTACGGCAGGCATCGGAGCCAGTCGAAACGGACGGAATTTCCTGAGAGTAATCACCAGCTTCTACTAGGATTAAAGAAACCTGATGCACCATCGGAGTCACACAGTGAACTTCAATCCAGCTCATTAGCGGGAGACTTGAAGGTACTAAACGCATAGGTACCCTAGGCTGTGTATTGTCACTCATCAGGACCATACCGGGTCCATTATTGTTATAATACTGCTCCTCTGTTGTTTCTACGTAACAACTGCTGTGTCTGTTCTTGCTTCGGAATGTGATGTGTAAATAGTGTTTAAGGACATCTATTGGGACTTAATTGAAGGAATATTCTGTGGTATGTAATTATTTCATATGTTGCTTTTCTTCTACAGTTTGAACTTTTTATAACATTAAGAACTAGGATATTTGTGAAATTGAATGTTTTATATTATGCCATTCATTGATTATGTAACATTTATCTTACTAACTCTGTAACTAATCTATTTCATTCTTGATTATTCGTTTTATTGTTCGTATTAAAATAAACAATTTGAGTTTTACTTATTGTCTTCTCCTTTCATAAATGAATCACTCTTTTACTCTTATTGATGAGAGGGTAGGTCTGAGTATCTTAACTGATCTTGTTTAGAATTAATTTAATGTTATTGCGGGCACAACTTAATTAAAGAAATGATTTAACGTTATTGCGGACATAATGGTTTCACTTAGTCAAAATCCACTATATGATCTCTACTTGAATTAGAACTTTCTAAATTATTCTCATGTAGAATAACGTGGGCACGTAAGCTCATATGTTATGTCTAAACACGTAGCATTGGGCAAGCGTTAAATACTACCCACGTTGCAATCCAAAGACTAAGGAGCTAATCACTGGCTTACTATTGCAGTCATGTGCGAAATTGTGTGGGCAGTGCTACCTTTAACTTGTCCTGCATTAGTTTATCACTTCATTAGTTTGGAGAAAAGATGTCTCTGGACATAGCACCTGGTCACAGCAGAGTTTCAGAATGGACAAATTCTTGGTGTATTCTAAGCAAAGAAGACAAGCGGCAGTTACTGAAATGGGAGTAAGAATTGTTCAACGCATTATTAAGGCTTAGAAGAAAAGATCTGAACCATCAACCTCGTGGACTAACTATGGTCGGAAAAAAAATCGGAATATTCGTGACCAGGGATAATTAAGACGTCTGGTGAAGGCATACCGAAGAGATTCCATATTAGAACTGACGGGGAAATTTAATAAGGCAAAAGCATATCCACACACACAAGGAATGGGACTAAGCTGCTTCTCTGCCACAAGAAAATCACTTGTCATGAAGACTAATAGAAAAATACGATTGCTGTTCGCCCTAGAGAACAAAATTTGTAGTGTGGAGCAGTGGGGAAAAAAGTCATGTGGTGATGAATTCTGATTACTCTAGTCCAGAATGATGGACGCATCAGGGTAAGAAGAGAACCTCACAAAGTGATGGACCTGTCATGCGTGGTACCTACTGTCCAAGCCTGTGGAGACAGTGAGATTATGTGAGATTGCTTCTCTTTGTCTAGTCTGGGTACTGCAAATTATGCAGCAATAAAATGACTTCAGCCGAGTATCTGAATACATTGGCTAATCAGGTATTCCGTCTATCAACAAGTTCTTTCCTGATGGCACTAGAATATTCCAGGACAACTACAACAGGATTCACCAAGCTCGAATTATAACTGACTGGTTTTGGTCTTATGGTCAGTCATTTCAACGCCCGCAGAGTCCTGATCTTAATCCTATAGGGAGTGCAAGTGACTACATCATAGCTGACGTCATTTGCACGACGAAGGGGTCGAGAGCCTAGAAAATGGGATCGCTGGTTCCAAACATTGGAACCACGCAATATACGTACTAGTAACGTTGAAGCGGGCGACCAATAAAAATGTTATCTCTTAAAGTATTATGTGAATTTGTGTAATTTATATTATCATTAAGACATTTAATACCGTTAAATAATTTATAAATTAATATTTGAACTCTTTTTTTAATCACTTTTAATCTCTTAACGAAAGAATGCCATCGTTCGTGGATCTTTCTTTCTTTTGGAAAACAATAGATGTGTAAATCGCTGTTTTGGCTCCTCCTTGAGCAGTGAGGAACTCAACAATTTCACATCTTATAATTGTTATAAACTCTGGGTTTATACAAAGAGATTTTATTCCATCTCTACGTTGGAACCAATGTTAAATCCCAAAGCGAGAAAACTTGTTTGGAACCAATTCGAGTCACGTGACTGAAGAGCAACCAAGATTGACGTCACACTTTCACTCCCTATAGAAAGTTTTTGGGCATATGGAGAGGTTTCGTTCTCCCCACATCACTGCAGGATTTGGACGAAAAATACTGGACCACTGGAAGAAATTAGATGCAGTGATGATCCACGAATATGTTGAATCCATACTGTGGCGCATGCGTGCCATCATCAAAGCGAAAGGCTGCCCAATTTAATATTGAACTGCGCAGCTTTTTTTATTTTTATTTTTGGCCAGGCAATATACACGACGTAAAAGCAAAAACTTTGGTTGTTATTAAAAATAAAATTAAAATCTATCATAGTATTTATTTTTGTGATGTCACATTTGGTCTTACCCCCCCCCCCCCCTCCCCGTCACACTTTTTCACGCTAGGCAACATGCCTCCCTCTCCCCTTATTGCGTACGTATTTTATGGATGGCCCCATTACTCTTTTCCTTATAAAAAGACTATCCTCTCTGTATAACTTTGGGTTTTGATATATTGTTTCAGAATAAATCGGTAGTCCAAGGATCTCGCCGAAGAAGCTGACTTCAGCGAAATGTACATTCGAGCTTTCAATAAACTCTTTATCTGGATTTGTACATTACTCTTAGTTTGTGTATTAGACCTTTGCACAGTTTCTGGCCTATGACCTGATGTTTAAGTACATCGTTGTTTCCTTCATTTTACTAACTCATTGTTTTGAGCATTCAACCTTTGAACTTTGTTCTTGAGTTTTGTTGGGGTTTTTTTTTGTTGTCTTGGTATAAAAACAATGCCTTTGGGCAGATTGTTAGATTTTTTTTTTGTTGTTGGCTCCTGGTTGCTATAAGAGTGTGTTCTTTTCAGACTGGAGAGGATTGATGTGAGTGTGAAGTGCGGCAGATGAGCCACTCTGCTAAAGTTTGCCTTTTGGATCACTGGGACCAGTTACATAATACTATGTTAACGTTCTTGAACCGGGAACTTCCATTTCTGGCCTCTGTATCAGAATTGGCCACTGGAAGCACGCAGCTCAAAATTTAAAACTCAATAACGTTAAAACTTTTGACACTTTATCGCCAATTTTTTTTATATATAATATAGAAACCTTCCTTTAAATTATCTGTTTAATATTAGGCACATGCACACATTAGAAGTTTAATAAAAAAATATTTATAACATGCTGCTCTCATAATGAAGAGCGTTGCAACTCGACAAAATAGCGATGTATACCTCATCTTATAAATAAATCTCTTATGCAGCTACATATCTCAAACTGCTTGTATATTTCAAACCCTACATTTATTTTCTAGCAATAGGCAGAAATATTTATCAATAAAAAAATAAAAAAATGACATTTAGACTTACTCAGAGCACTGGAGCATAAAAGGAGAAAATTTTTTTATTTCGCACGCACTGACACCTCCATAACACAATACCGCAGTCCAGAACGGGAAAAAACAATTCAAAACACAGCAGAAGATACTCCTGCTTTCGATGTCTTAATTAATTTTAAATGGAATTGGAAAATATTATAGTGCTCCAGTTTTTGGCTGCGCCATTGCATTACGTCATCAACCTCGCTAAGAGAACAAAGGAGATTTGAACTTTGTGCCGTTCCTCGTAATAGGGGGAGCTAGTCACATGGGTAACGCACGCGATAGTTGTTTGATGCTATCAAATGACGTGTTTACGTTAGCAAGCTCAAATTACAATATGACATAAATTCAAATGAAAATTCATAGAAAAGTAACTTACAAACGTATTTTAAAAATTTCTTCACCCTTCTGTCATGAATAAAACCACCTAAAATGTGACTATTTTCATTTTTTGTGAACTTTCATGTACAACCTCTGACAATTAAGTTCGGTGAATGAGTTCACACAACAAAAGGCAAAACAGATAGAGCCACATTTACTTTATTGTCCTTCAAAATAATCACCCTGGAAGGCAATACACTTTTGGGATCGGGTGTATGGAAGCTCCTTAGGGATGGCTTTAAGTTCACGTGTCACATTTGCTTGAATGTCTGGAAAGTCCGCAAATCTGTGTCCCTCTTTAAGGCCCGTTTCAGGCGTGGGAACAAGAAAAAGTCTGCCGGTGCCATGTCTGGTGAATAAAGTGGATGAGCTATGGACACGACCCCTTTGTTGGCCAGAAACTGTTGCACGATTACGGCAGTGTTCCTCTTTGATCCTTTATCCACAGTTACGTGCGCACGCTACACCTTCAACTGAAGAAACGAGCGTCTGCTAAACCATTGCACGCACAAACGTGACCTATCTGAACTTGCTTAAAAAATGACTAGGCTTGTATTCACATGCATTGTTACTCGCGTAAAGCTCGCACAGATTAGGGTGTGACGTCATTCACTGAACTTAATTGTCAGAGGTTGTATAGATTCTGAAAAAATTTTGAAACTGCGTATTTCATTTCTGTGACATTATTTAACGATTTCTATTATTTTTTTTAAAAAAAGTGAAATATATTATATGAAAATAAAATAAATGCTATAAACCAACAAACATCTCCAATTTATTACAAAAATTTTTGGTCCAAAAAGATCATTTATTACTTAACAAAAAAAAGTTTCCCCGAGTTATCACAGAAATCACTTTTTCCTTCAAAAAATGAAGTGGCGTAAGACGGTTAAGGCATTTCTCCGTCAGTGCGAATATGCATCATATGATTCGGCCGATTTTCCATGGCCGCATAAAGTTGTGCATTTATGTGTATATTTGGTTCGTTTTTGCGTCTAGACGCAAGAATCGATCAAACTTTTATGTCTTGCAATTCAGATCATGTGATCACCCGTAATGACAGTGTTTTCATCTTTCATCTAACATGTGCTTTCAATTATCAACAGTCGAAATCAGGCTTGCCCACACTGGACCTCGCGTTTTCTTCGTGTTGGCCTCACGAGAGAAGCTTCTGTATACAGTGCGGACTAGGTCGAACACGGTCCGCTAGATCGCGAAATCGGCTCCAACGCGGTTTTGGCTTGGCTCCCGATCCCAGCACCTCCCCCCGACAGGTGCTGCGATTTCTATATTGAAATTGAAATCGACCAAATCCCCAATGTCATATAGACATGTACATGTGTCTGTTTCCTTTTCGTTTATTTTTACGAAATAAAAATGTCAATTGAATCTACACTATTGAATGTAGAAGCCGTTCAGTCTAATAAAGAAAACGTGATCGACAAAATACTCGATTTCATATAGATGTACACGTTCCTGTTAGAAAAATGTTTGAAAAATCAGCTGAAATTGGATCGTTTGCGATCGACAAAATCCCGATTTCATATAGACATGTACACGTAGTTGTTTGTTAAAAAAAATGTTTGAAAAATCAGCTGAAATTGGATCGTTCGCGATCGACAAAATCCCCGATTTCATATAGACATGTACAGTTTCCGTTTCATTTATTTTCACTTAATAAAAATGTCAGTTGAATGTAGAAACTATTTGTTAATTATTTTTGATTTGGATGTATATGTTGCTTTATTGTTGTATTTGTTGAGTTATGTATGATAAGCTTGCAAATCGTTTTTGTAAATTTTTTTTTATATGTAGGCTTCCGTATTTGTAATGTGTAAATTTTCAATATGTGCCTTTTGAACTCCCGTATTTTGTATTCTGTCATGACTGCCAAGAGAAAGATTGTTGTACATGTTGTCATTTTTTTTTTGAAAGTAATGAAAAGCAATTAATTAATGCAATTAAAATTCAGAATTGAGTTTGTTTAATGTGCATATGTTGTCCTTTCTTCCCACGTCTATTTTATTTGAGATGTCATCACTCGGTGGAGCTGATCGATGTCAGCCAAGAAACGCTATTCTGGACAAATGAAATCGCAGCTCTTGACAGCCACGTTCGATCTGATTGATTTCAGTTGATTTATCTCTTTTAGACTGAATACCTTCTACATTCAATACTGGATGTTCAACTGGCTGTTTGATAAGGAAACATAAACGAAAAGGAAACTGCACGTGTGCATATAAAATCGTGGTCGCAAAATCGTGGCTCCCGATGACCGCGTTCGACCGGGTACACACTATATTTTAATTATAATTTAATGAGTGAAATCAGTTTGAATTAATGAAACTCTTGCGTGGTTCTGGCCAGTGGTCAATTACCTTTCAACCTGTTGATCTATAATCTTATGAAATAATTTTTTTTTCTTAAATATATATAAAATGAAAAAATAAATTCTCTTTATTAAATGAATAGGATTTTTACTATCAACATCCTCTTATGTTTCTTTCTGCTACATTTTTCATGCAGTTTTTTCTTTTTCTTGTTTTCATCTTGAAACTTTTTTTGGGATCTCATCTGGAGCCTTTGTCAGATAATTTATTTATTCTGCTATTTTAAAATTTAATAAAATTCAAATTAAGGTCTGCTTAATAATTGTCATTGCCAATTAATAATCAATGGGTTGCTTTACTTAAAATTCATCTAAAATGTCTTTTTTAGGATTTTCTTAAAATAATTCTCTTGGGATAATAATTTTTCTAATCAAGCGAGTTTCAATGAATGGCTAGCAATCTATCATTTATTATTTTTTCTTTCCAGTTCTCTTATTGGCCCTTTTGTTGCTTTTATACCTAAGTTTACAAGTTTTTACTGTGTATTCTATGTACAATTCCTTTTACGTTTCATTTTCTTTCATCGGCCTTGGTGGCTCAGTGGTTGTATGATCTCCTTTGATGCCCGAGGACACGGTTCGACCCCGGCCGAGGATGACGAGGATTTTTTTCAGGGTGAAAATCCTGAGATCACGCACTTTCTTCGGAAGGGAAGTAAAGCCGTTGGTCCTGTGTAGTAGTTTGCCGGCTGCACGTTAAAGAACCCTTGCGAGGCAAAATTTGCGGCCCTTATAACGCCGTCCTGAAATGACCATGGCAGTTGAAAAGGACATTAATACCAAACGGACCAAACTAACCAATCATCTTCTTTTTTCCTTTCATTTTTTGTGTGTATATAAAATAATCAACGACAATTATGCCAAAACCATCCGAAAAATTTTTTAAAATTTATTATATAACTAGATGGATCACGTCAAAATTTGATGGAGCTATTTTCTTTTTTTTTTAATGTATTACGGTATTTACCTTCATTTGCATATTTGCCATTTTTTTCTATTAGTTTTTTCATTACTGATTTTGAGAAAGAAATTACTCTTGGGGTAATCTTAATTCTGCTATATTTATAAAATATTTTTTTTTTCAATTAGGGTATATTTCTTTCTTGTAAGATATCGATTGACTTGTTTTCCTATTATAAATTTTATTGTTTGGAAAAGTTAACGATTTTTTATGTTATTGTTATTTATGTATACATTTTAATTTTATATATTTGAGAACATAGATTTACAATCTTGATTTCTAGAAGGATTTATATAGCCATAAAAAAAAACAACCCTATTTGCTTTTTCTCGAGTCCTTTTCTTCAAAAGGAAATGGATGAGGCTTCCATTGCACACCCCTCCCCCCAGCCCTGTCCTGTCAGCACTATTCAACCTAGTGTTGTACTTAAGAATATCCTTAGAAATATTCGCTTCAATTAGCTCGAGAGGGTTTAAAATCACACACATAGTCTGTCTCATAACATATATTTTGTAGATGGCTGGAAACAATTTTAAAATGGCACGAAAACACATCGTCGCTGATGCTTAGGTGAAGAGAAATGGCTCAGAAGAGAAAAAGATGAGACTTATCAGCAAGTGAAAAAGTTGACCTTTTGAACCGGTTTCATTCAATGGATTGTAGTCATCGTGAAGCTGCTGAAGGTTTGTAAATTTCGCGAGCACTGCTAGGAAAAATGACAATATTTTAAATATAATATTTTGACAAGTTACTGTACGTGTACAAATGATTATTTAAGCAAGCAAGCTTGTCTATATGTAAGTACAAACACATGCGCGACTTGTCCGATAAAAAATGAATACTTTTTGTAACCTCGCTTAAAGTGGCCACCGGTTAATGTGGCCACTTAAGCATGGTCCCAAGGTGGCCACATTAAGCGGCGACCACTGTAATATGCACTGCCATCATCATGAATATCGATTTATTATCGATAGTTATTATTTATACGAAATCTGATATAGACAGTAACCTTCCTCTATATAACTTTAAATTTGTATTAAATACAAACAAACCCACCCACAAACATTCTTCTTTATATATATTCTCTGACAGAGACTAGCAGAGGACCTGGCTTTGCCCGGGATAATTACACATGTAGGTAAACAGAACAATCTCAAAAAGTTAAATTATAACTCCAAATTGGTTAAATAATAACTCAATCAATACAATACAGACCGACGGGACTATCCATTCTACGAAAAATTCGAAAAATAGGAATTCTAGGTGATATACCGGGACTTTATTTAAATTCTTCTTGACTTGCCTCAGATTAAAACACATTCATCTTCACCATCTGGGAACATCACTGGATAATTTGGACCCATCTTTCTTTTAAAGTTTCCCTTGCCCTTGACGTAGAAGCTCGTATACCCTCTTGCTCTATTTGAAACTCCCGTTGTTCAGATGTTTGCAATGCCCATATAACCTTTTCTGTTTTAGCTGCAGAGTTTCTCTGACCAATACTCGTTCTTTCTCTTTCCTTTCCAGACACACAAATTTTTGCCAGTCGTTTGTACGTTTGATAGGGAGCTCAAGGGAGACACGTGTAACACCTCTGCCTCCTCAGTAGATGCTGCCTTATTTATGTCCTGTCACTGCATCATCATTTTATACTCATTATTAATAATTTTTGGAAACGAACGTTCAATCATCGCATTATCAGCATCTCAGTTTCCAAAATATTCACATTTAGTCAAAATGTATTTTTATGAAATGTTTGGATCTTCTATGCTACCAAATAAGTTAGGTGATAATCCCCGCATGGCTCAGACTCTGTCCTTTTGATTAAATTAACACATGAAAACGCTTAGAATTAATAAAATAAAAATTCATAATGAAAATTCGAAAAAAAAATTTTTTAATTCTAACAATGAATGGACCTCTCCAAGTATCCCACTGCTACCCTAAATTACAACCTCTGACAATTAAGTTCGGTGAATGAGTTCACACAACAAAATGCAAAACAGATAGAGCCACATTTACTTTATTGTCCTTCGAAATAATCACCCTGGAAGGCAATACACTTTTGGGATCGGGTGTATAAGTCCTGGAAGCTCCTTAGGGATGGCTTTAAGTTCACGTGTCACATTTGCTTGAATGTCTGAAATGTCCGCAAATCTGTGTCCCTTTAAGGCCCATTTCAGGCGTAGGAACAAGAAAAAGTCTGCCAAGTCTGGTGAATAAGGTGGATGAGCTATGGATATGACCCCTTTGTTGGCCAGAAACTGTTGCATGATTACGGCAGTGTTCCTCTTTGATCCATTATCTACAGTTACGTGCGCACGCTACACTTTCAACTGAAGAAACGAGCATCTGCTAAACCATTGCACGCACAAATGTGACCTGTCTGAACTTGATTAAACAATGACTGGGCTTGTATTCACATGCATTGTTACTCGCGTAAAGCTCGCACAGATTAGGGTGTGATGTCATTCACCGAACTTAATTGTCAGAGGTTGTATTTCTTAGTCACGTAATCTTACTTTAGATGTACACTTGATGTTGTTGCAATTCCCTCTCTGCTCTCGATGTATTGAAGCAAAACTTGCCCATTCATCACTTTATGTAGTCTAGCAGTTGCTGATTCTTCTATTGACATGCTTACCATGTGCTCAATACAACATGGAGCTGAAGGGCTGATTCCTCCAGAGCCGGTTTTAGGCAATTTGTCACCTGAGACAACATTCCTAAATGGCGCCCTTTTCCATTCACACATTATGTACAATGATCATGATTTTTAAAAGTTCATGATTTTCACCGAAATGCACCCACATGGGTGGATTTACAGTTTCGTGCCCACTTTTTGCCAAACTTTCATGATTTTACAAGAGTTGTAAGCAAATGTTTAGATATATATTTAGAGAAGAACGAGACATAAAATAATAGTTATTAATTAAAAATACAAAATGAATAAAAAATAAAATAAAGTAATTAATCAAAACCAAATTAATAAGCTGACGTTTTGGATAGAGACTATCCCTTATCAAAGCAGAAAGGATAATTCTCTAAAAGCAAATAGAATATTAGAGAATTATCCTGAAGTTATGAAAGGAGTACTAACGGACGGGTTTATATATAGTTTGCATAGGGAATAGTAATACGGTATTGGCTGAAAAACAAGAAGAGAACAAATGAGATTAATTACAAGACCTATTGGGATAGGACAGGACGGAGGACAAATAGGAAATAATAAGAGGGCGGCGAGAAAATTGCAATAGGATAACACATAAGAAATTAGAATTATAAAAAAGGTTAGGAATGATAGGGTGCCTAGCAAAAAGATTTCGTAAAATTCCCTGAATGTCCCTTGATTTTTCCTGATCATCAGCATACAAAAAAAGGCTATCATGAAAGAATATTATTGACATTGTTCAAAATTTTCATTTTATGATTCCCTGACTGTTCCCGGTTACAAAAAAAATTCCTGATAATTCCCAGTCGCTAGTAAAATAGTACTACATATAAGAGCACCGAGTCAAAGGTCACTGAAATAAAGGAGTATAAGAAGCCTGTGAGAAAAAGAGTGTGCAGGGACGGACACAAAATGAACATAGAGGTAGAAAAATATGATAGAACATTAAAAAGAGGAAATAAAAGATAAAGCAGAAAGGGAAGAAGAAAAGGGCCCAGTGAGCTTACGACAAATTAAGGAATAGCTGAAGTTGTAGAGGGATATGGGAAAGGTAATGAGGGAATGGTGCCTTTGCTAAGGTTAATGCCATTAGGGGTGAGGGAATTGAATTTCCAAATAAGAAAAGACTGGAATCTCTTTCTCTCTTTTTTGTTATGGAAGTTACTACGAAGAATATAAAGGCTGATGGCCTGTAAAGAGTGGCCAGGGGAATTAAAGTGTTTAGCGATAAGGGTGTCAGCATTGCTAAGGATGTCGAATTTATGTCCGGCAAATCTGGCACGTATGGTATTGCCACTCTCACCAAGATACTGTTTCTGGCATACATTGCAATGTAACAGGTAAATTAGGTTGTGAGAAGTGCAGGTCAGGTTCTGGTTAATTTTGAAAGTAAAGGAGGAAGCACTGCTGGAAATGGAGGCAGCAGGATTCAGAAAATGGCAAACGCCACAACGCTTTTCATTGCAAGGAGAACATCCCTTAGTGGGAGTGCGTGGTTTAGTAATAGCAGCATGGACCAGAATATTTTAAAATTAGATGTCTGTTTAAAAGAAACTTTAGGTGGTTCTGGTAGAATGGAATGGAGAAGAGGAGTGTTGTCAATTCTATGTTGATGTTTCCTTAGGATATTTTTAATACTACTGAGGGATGGATGATAAGGAAGAATTAACGTAGGTGTTGCCATGGCTGGAGAAGGTTTAGGATTGTTGTTAGAACAGGAATTGCGATGTTTTGCGTATGACAGATTTGGGGTAGCCTCTTGCTTTATGGGAGTGTGTAAGGGCGTTAGCATGGAAGTCCTTGTCAGACTGATTAGTGCATATTCTATGGATGCGTGTTAACTGACCCAAAGGGATGTTATCCTTGCAATGGCGTGGATGGCAGCTATCATAGTGTAAGTACTGGTGCCTGTCAGTGGGCTTCTTAGAGATTAGTAGACAATTTGTTGTTAGTGATAGAGATAGACATCCAGAAAAGAAACAGTTGTGATAGAATAATTGTGAGAAAACTTGATAGAGGAGTGGATGGAGTTAGAATGGATTATAAAAGATAGTCTTCATTATGTGGCCAGATCAGGAAAACATAGTCAATATACCGCAGCCAGACCAACGGCTTCAAGGGAGACGTTGAAAGCAGTTTGGTTTCCACCTCCCCTATAAAAATGTTGGCATAGTTGGGAGCCATTTTGGAGCCCATAGCAGTGCCACTGGACTGGATATAATACTCATTGTTAAAAGTGAAGAAATTGGAGGTTAGGATGGTGTGAAGGAGAAGGCAGATAGTGTCAGTAGAAGGAAGTTGAAAAGGTTTGTTAGCCTCGAGACTGTTGCGAACAGCTTCAATCCCATCATCATGAGGAATGTTAGTGTAGAGAGAAGAGACATCAAGTGTGCAGAGGAAAACGTTCTTAAAATTGTAATCAGAGTCGTTAAGGCGCTGGATATGGGAGAGAAAATCGTTAGTGTCTTTGATATAGGAAGGAAGACTGGGTGGGATGTGGCGTATGTGGTGGTCGACATAAGCAGAAAGTGGCTTTGTTCCTTATCTTTTATTTCCTCTTTTTAATGTTCTTTCATACTTTTCTACCTCTATGTTCATTTTGTGCACACTCTTTTTCTCAAAGGCTTCTTGTACTCCTTTATTTCAGTGACCTTTGACCCGGTGCTCTTATATGTGGTACTATTTTACAAGGTGATTAGCGACCAGGAATTGTCAGGGAATTTTTTTGTAACCGGGAACAGTCAGGGAATCATAAAATGTAAAATTTTGAACAGTGTCAATAATATTCTTTCATGATAGCCTTTTTTTGTCTGCTGATGATCAGGAAAAATCAAGGGAAATTCAGGGAATTTTACGAAATCTTTTTTGCTAGGCACCCTATCATTCCTAACCTTTTTTATAATTCTAATTTCATATGTGTTATCCTATTGCATTTTTCTCGCCGCCCTCTTATTATTTCCTGTTTGTCCTTCATCCTGTCCTATCCCAATAGGTCTTCTAATTAATCTCATTCGTTCTCTTCTTGTTTTTCAGCCAATACCGTATTACTATTCCCTATGCAAACTATACAGGGTGTTTCATAATTGGTGTCCCATCTTTAGGTCCAAATAACGACTCAAGGGGAACAGATTGGGGGAAAATGAATATTGATTATTTAGTTTTAATGTCCCCTAATTCAGAATAAAAACATTTCGCATCCCTGGGGGTGAAGGGGTAAATTTTGAAAATTTTAATTTTGCAGGGGTAGGGGTTAGACCACATGTGTTATTTAGAAAGTTGTAGAGCATCATGTAAAATGTGGGTTTAGCAAAAAACCAGGTGAAAGAATCTCATCTGCTGCCCTTTATCGAGTGGGTAAAGTGAAAGGTATGGCTAGCTAATGTAGACAAAAACAGAAAAACTCATAAAGGGGGACAAAGTTTTCAAATTTCATGTTTTTCCTGGGGGTAAAAGCCCGGTCGAGTTTATTACCTTTTCAGGGTAACAACTCATTCATTCTCATTAATTTTCCAAATGTAGGCCCTACTGTTTTCTAATAAGTATGGTATTTGTCCACATCGGCTAGCCATACCTTTTACTTTACCCACTCGATAAAGGGAGCAGGGCATGAGATTTTTTCACCGGGTTTTTTTGCTAAACCCACATTTTACATGATGCTCTACAACTTTCTAAATAACACATGGGGTCTAACCCCTACCCCTACAAAATTAAAATTTTCAAAATTTACCCCTTCACCTCCAGGGACGCGAAATGTTCTTATTCGGAATTAGTGGACATCAAAACCAAATAATCAATGTTCATTTTCCCCCCACCTATTCCCCTTGAGCCGTTATTTGGACCTAAAGACGGGACACCAATTATGAAACACCCTGTATATATTTATTTATTTATTTATTTATTTATTTATTTAAACATACAATTTCAATTTCAATTCAATTTCAATTGTTATTTACAATTGCAAATACAATTAATTGTAATCATAGAACAATAAATTGGTAATAATAATAATATTCAATTTAAAAAATATTCATATAAGATAAAATCAGCAATTTTAGCACCAAAAGAACTTAAAGGTGCCCAAAGGCCTGGGGCCTGTCCAGGAGCATCCTTTAATGAAAAATTTATATAATCAATATGAAATTATATAACTTTGTATGATATTAAACAAAAACAATATTAATTAATAGTAGAATAAACAGAGGACTGCGTAAATTAGTTAACATTTAATAGTAAACAAGTTAAATCAGATGTAATTTGGCCCGAGCAAATGCTTTTAAGGAGAAGACGTTTAAAAATTTGAAGAGAAGGTGCATCATGAAGTTCTTTAGTTAATTTTGACCAACAGATAGCGCCAGTAATTGAGATTGATCTCTTTGAGTAATTCACTTTATAAAATGGGATTATTATTTTTTTCTCTCTCGTGTAATAGTGATGATATGGATTAGTTATCATTGGGGGATTTCTAATATAATATACGTTATGTTTGACTTTATATATAAATTGAGCTAATTGGATAAAATAAAGTTCATCAAATTTTAAAAGGTTAAAGTTATTAAATTCTGAACTGACGGAAGAGAAAGCGGGCCTATTTAACAGTATACGTAAAAAACGTTTTTGAAGTTTAATTATAAGGTTTTTATTTTCCTGTGTGGTTGATCTCCATAAACATATTCCAAAGCATAAATTTGTATGAATTAAGGTAAAGTATAAATTTAATAAAATATTACGTGGAAGATGATTGACTCTCTATAAATAATGCCTAAAGAATGGGATAGTTTAGTAGCTAAATGTTTTATATGAAGGCTCCATGATAAATCAGGGGTAAAATAAATTCCTAAATATTTATAGAAAGAGACTCTAGTTAAGACTTTATTATTAACACAAAGCTTAATTTTATTATAATTAATTTATTTACCGTATTGCGTTGATGAAAGATCATGTAGTAAGATTTGTTTAGGTTAAGTTGATTTAATAATGACCAGTTATAGATTTTACTTAGTAAAGCGTTTAATACATTTTCAAGTTCTTCTTCGGAATCAGCTGAGGCTATAAATGAAGTGTCATCAGCAAATAATATGCATTGTGCATTGCCAGCAATATTGGAAATATCATTAATAAAGAGTGAGAAGAATAGCAGCGATAGAATAGAGCCTTGTGGTACTCCCTGGTTACTGATTAATTTTGGTGAAAGAATTGAATAGAGACAAACAGAATAATGCCTATCTAAAAGAAAGGAAGCTATCCAATTCAGTGGCAGCCCCCTAATACCATACAATAATTTTAATTTGTTTAATAATAATATATGGGGAACCATATCAAATGCTTTTTTGAAATCAAGAAATAAGGCTAAAACCATTTTCTTTTGAACCATTTGTATATTAATATATTCCGATATTTCATAAAGAGCTGTAGAGATGTTTTTCTTTGGGCAAAAACAGTGTTGTGCAGGGGAAATGAAATCATGGGAAAATATGAAATGACTTAAGTGAATAAAGAAAAGTTTTTCGAATATCTTTGAAAAAAAAGGTAGAATAGAAATGGGTCTATAATTGTTGAAATCATTGGAATCTCCTTTCTTGTATATTGGAATTACTTTTGCATATTTTAATTGTTTAGGGAATTTTCCTTCACAGAGAGACATATAAACCGGTCCGTTAGTACTCCTTGCATAACTTCAGGATAATTCTCTAATATTCTATTTGCTTTTAGAGAATTATCCTTTTTGCTTTGATAAAGGATAGTCTCTATCCGAAACGTCCACTTTTTATTTTGATTTTGATTAATTATTTTTGTTTTTATTTTTTATTCATTTTGTATTTTTAATTAATAACTATTATTTAAACAAATGTTTACAAATGTTAAAAGTGGTATGAAATTAAAATAATGAGAAAAAAACAAAAAGTATGTAAAATAGAAAAATAATGGAAATTTGGTGCCCCCTTACACACTCTCCCGAGACGAGTGCCTCACTTGCCATGCCCTAGATCCGGCTCTGGCTTCCTCTGTTGTCTTTCCACTCTTTCTCAATAGTCTGCTAACTCTCCATTATCTCCAGTTACTGAATATTTTTAAAGATTTTCAAGAAATTGTTAAGTACTAAGAACTCTCAATTCTAAGAAAACCCTGAAAAACAGGAATTCTATGCATTGTTACAAATTGAACCTTATCTATATTGCACAAACTTTGCCTTGCATTGTTGGTCATGAGATATATATTATTGATCCCTGCATAGTGATGGTGCATTGCATGTTGATACCTATTGTTGCACAAACTTTTCCTTGCATTGTTGGTCATGAGATATATATTGTTGGTCCGTGCAGAGTGTTTTTGAATCTCATGTTGATACCATTGTTGATAACTATTGTTACACAATCTGTTCCTTGCATTGTTGGTCATAAGACATTTCTTATTAATATGCCCTGCCATCAATATGAATATCGATTGAAACATACCCACAAACCCACAAACATTCTTCTTTACATATATAGATAACGTTATTATGATCCCTTTATTTATTTAAATTGTCCGTCTACATAGAAATTATAGATTTTCACTTATTTTTACTGCCTACTTTAACCATCATATCACATAGGAAAGGGCAAAATCGTCCACAAAAGTAATCGACTACTGTGTCCTGGACATTCTGTAATTTCGACTATGCTTCACGCTGGTTTTCTCCATTGAGTCAGTGATCCAGGAGTGTATAGATATCATTGCTCCACACACGTTGTCTGACAGCCATATATCCGTGGCACCATCTATTGACACAACATTCAGCAACGATGAATAGGACAAATGTCGCAATGTGAAAAGAAATTGATCGGCCGAGTGGGTAAAGTGTGGTGATCGAGCACGTCTAGCTGCTCTTTGTTCCAATCGCGCTAATTCTTTTCAGTTAATAGAGGTAAAGTTTCTCTACTAGGAATCTTATCTGCTATTTAATAGTGTTCTTGGTAGCTAAAGACTATTAAAAAAAAAAAAAAAAAAAAAAAAAAGAAAATAGAGCTCTCGTTTACCTTCCTTCCTTTTTTTGCTCCTGTCTTCCTGCTGCTGTTTGATTGTGTGTCGGCGCTGCTGGGGCTTCTTGAGCAGCTGTTGCCGGGATGGGGGACCCTTCGGCCCCCCTCTGCGGCCAACAATCACTCTCCGTAGATAGGGCGGAGAGAAGTAAAAAACTCAAGATCGACTTTTCCTCATCGGAAAATCATGACGAAAGTCTGACTAGGTCTTATGGCTCGACTAGGAACTCCGCTGAAGACCTTTCTTCTTCTCTTCATTCTACAAAAAAAGCACAAAAGAAGGAACAAGAAAAATAATATAAACAAAAAAGGTTCATCAAGTGATGTTTCTAATCAAGAAGGTGTTCCAGGTAATGTTAGTCACCTGTCAAAATCTAAATCTACTGGATCTCCTGTATCTCCTGGGTCCACGCCAGATCAACAAAGAGTGCTGAGCTCATCTAAGGAGGTCCTATGCAGACTTCTCTCAAGATCAAGAGTCCCTTCGGAGTGAGCTCCAATCCCAGCTTGCGCTGGCTGCTCGCCCGTGGTTAATTGTGTCAGTTTGTTGCTCTAGTTTGAAAGGCGCCCCCTTCAGACCTGTTTCTACGTTCGGGGAATCTAGTAATGGCTCTAGCGAATCCATTTCTCCGGGCCTCTTTCGCAGAACTCGTGCTTCACTTATTGGCTCCTCCCCTACTGTGTCCAAATTAAGCTCGGGAAAATTTCTCGTTAAGTTTTATTCCAAAGCTCGAACCCTCTCTTGCCTAAAATTTTCCAACATTGGCCTTTTTAACTTGGACTTTGAAGTTCCGAAGTTCTTAACTTCTTCTGTAGGCTTTGTTTTTGGGATTCGGCGGTCTGTTACCTTGGAAGACCTCCAAGCCCAAGCTGACAAAGGTGACATCATCACTGACATTAAGCACTTAAGCCCTCCTTATGACGGTGCGTGTTATGGAAAGATTCTCCTCTATTTTAATTCCCCCAGTCCGCCTGAAAGAATTAAGTTTGAACATGAGTCATTCCCCGTTTCTCGTCCTCCTCCCAGGCCTTTGCAATGCATAGTCTGCCATAAGCTGGGTCACAGAAAGGCTAGATGCAATGGCTCCCCGTCCTGTTCCAAGTGCTTATCGCCAGATCATAGCAGGAACAGTTCTTCCACCTCATTCCTCTGTGCCAACTGTAATGGCAGTCATTTTTCCTATTACAGGGGGTGCAGTAAATTCAGACATGAGGCCTTGATCCGTACTAAAATGATCGATTTATGTTTCCTATTATGAAGCGAAGCGACTCACGGACATGGAATTAGGCAGTGATGCCCCAAACCACAGGTCTTACGCTGCAGTGTCTAATGTGAACCCGAATTCAACAAGTCTGAATCCCCCACCCCGTCAGTGTTCCCAAGCTGGATCTCATCCTTCGCAGTCTCCAAGCGCGGCCGACCCTCTAGCTCTAAACAATGATATGATCAATGGCAATAACCTCTCAGAATGTTCTTTCACCTCGCTATGATTACCTTTTCTCCCAGATACCCTGGTCCCAGTTGTCCCCCTTCCCAGAGAGATTCCAGGGAGGTGGAGACTCCCCTCATGTTAATAACGATACTCTAACTAGTGACAGTAACAAACCGACTGCTCTAGGTAACCATACGGTGGACCAGCTTGTAGGCAATTGCCTGAAGCTATTTATCTCGACGCTCGTAGACCTTCCTGCTGCTCAGGACAGCCTCAAATGTGTTGGGGACATGTTCCAAATCATGGCTTCACACTCGTCCCACACCCCAAAGTGATTAACTGATGTCATCGGCTGGTGGAATGGTATGCTCTTCCCCCTACCTCACGATGGCGTCATTACCCAATAAGCACCTTGATGTCCTCCACTGGAACGTCAGGGGTCTGGCAGCCAATTGGGAGGACGCCATTTTGCTTAGACAAAAAACCCAAATACTTACTCTATGTGAAACTTTTTTGTGCCCGGACAGTACTATTAGTTTTCCCCGATCTCAAACATACATAAATAGTAGAGAAAAATACGGAGGAGGCAATTTATTAATTGATTTAAAACATTGATTCTCCGTTGGTTTCTGAATTCCTCACTTTATTAATTATTTAAAACATCTTGAGGAAGTGGCTATCATTGATCTTGTGGTTTATCTCCAGGGAGTATGGCTTCATATTTATTGCATATGTGCCGGGATTTTTGAAGAGAGAACGTTGGACTGTTTTAATAGATTTGCTAGATCCTGCTTTCGTTGCCATTGGGGATTTCAACTCCAAGAACCCACTCTGGGGCTGTGACGGATGTAACCCAAATGGCAACTACTTGGAAGAAATTCTGATCAGCAAAAATCTCACTGTACACTACACAGCTGAACATACTTACCAGCCAGACAGGCTTCATTTGTCTCCTTCAAATCTGGACATTGCCATAACTTCTTCGGATTTTTCCTTTCAGGCCTATTTGGAAACTATCCCGGGATCGTTTGGAAGTGATCATCAGCCCCTTCGCTTTCGAATCTTTTCAAATTCCTGTGTTTCAAGCCACCTCCTTCATCTTGCTTTCCAATGACCACCTCTTGTTCTCCCCTATGGTCAGCCTCGTCCAGTGAGACTATCTCCCCTCCAGGTCCGAGCCCGCTTGGATATCTGGACATCCAAAATCTCCTCCAAATATTCCAGGCGCAGTTACTCAAAAGCAAGCGTCCAAAGATTTCGTCTCCTACTAGGCCATGCTGTTGGTCCTCTGACTGTGAGGAAGCCACATGGCTCCACAACAAGGCAAAGAAGGAATTTCTTAAGTGTCGGTGGCCTTAAAGAAAACGAAGGCAAAATGTAAGCGACTACTAAAAAGACTAGACTGGCGTTTTTGAAGTCATCGATTACCTGTAATTCAGAAATAACGTCTGGAGAGTTTTGAAAGTGTTCCAAAAACGCCCCTCCTCCTCTCCTCCATTGATTAGCAGTGGAGGTTCTTTACTCGACCCTAAGGCTTCTGCATCGGCAATTTTACGTCTTGCTGTAGGTTCACAGCCGGCCATGCTTTTACCTTGGCCTAATCCTTTGCCTAGCTATTATTTCTCCGCAAACTACATCTTACCATGGGAACAATTGTTTTCAAAACATTCTGTAAAAGCGGCCTTTAGGTCCAAGTTCTCAGCCCCGGGGCCGGATGGTTTGGTAAATTCCACCTTCGGGTAATTAGGGGATGGTCAACTTTCTCTCCTGGAATATCTCCTGGACTTCAGGTATTATTCCTTCTAGCTGGAAGACTTCCATTATTCATCCAGTCCTGAAACCCAGTAAGTCTCCATCAGCACCCTCTAGTTACAGGCCAATTGCTTTGACCTCGTGCCTTATCAAAATCTTGGAGCGGCTTGTTAACAACAGGCTTCAGCATTTCCTGGAAGTGAATGCAGTCCCCCGGAATACAGTCTTGGCTTCTGAAAAGGCCGTAGCCATCTCCACTCTGTAATCAATTTAGTGGACGAAATCTTCTTGGCCTGGGAGAATGGAGAGCATATAGGGATTATCTTCCTGGATATCAGTAAGGCTTTCGACTCTGTTCCTCTGGAAGTTCTCTACAATAAGCTTGTTAACATCCAAACACCTAGGAGGCTTGTCATTTGGGTCATGTCATTTCTTAAAAAAAGGCATGTGGGGATGAAGTACCCTGGTGGGATTATGTGGACAGAACAGTGTCATGGTCTTCCGCAGGGCTCTATTCTCAGCCCCACACTTTTTAATATCTTCGTTGTTGATGCCTTCCTCAACATCTCAACGGAGGTCGGCAGAAGCATATTTGCTGACGACATGGCTCTCTGGATCTCTACTAAAACTATTCCAGAAATTCGAGTCAAGCTTCAAGAATCCTGTGATCTCATTTCTGACTGGGGTCTGGCTAATGGGGTTTCTTTTTCGCCCGAAAAATCCGTGGTGGTATGCATTCCTAAAGGAGGCCCCCCTCCCCTTCTCTCAGTCTACCTGCAGGATTCTAAACTCCCCATTAGACGGATCCACAAATTCCAGGGTGTGACAATCGATGACTAGTTAAGCTGGCGTCCTTTTATTTCCTCGCTTAATCTAGTATTACAATGAACTTGGCTCGTGCTAGGTTAGTTGTGAAATCAAGATGGGCCCCACCCTGGAGCGAAACGTCTACACTTATCAGTTCCGTTATCAGGTCTCCTGACATTTATGCCTTTATCCTCTTGTTGGCTAAAAACTCTGTAATTGAGCCATTGGTTAGGGAGGAGAGGGAAGTCCTGAAGTCTTGCTTAAGAGCAACCTGCTCTTCTCCCTGTCCGGTGTTGTATTTAGAGGCAGGCATACTTAGATGGGAAGCTAAAGCTGTCAGGCAGCGGTTTGAGATCTCCCTTACCAAGCAAACTGTCGCCCTTCTGCGTTCTAGTCGCCTGCGAGACTTGGCTCCAATTTACTGGATAAATTTTGCTGTGTCAATATGCATATGTGTGAGGTCACTGTCTTTGAATATGTCTGGCCTTCTCCGCCTAGCAGTCTCTTCTTTTTTTCCCCCCGAATGGGTCAGCCAAGCCCCATCTCAGTCTACGCGTAATGGCCTTTTTGATTCGTTTCTGCAGAGTACTTTTCCGGGATACCGAATATTTTTTATGGATGCTTCATTGGCGCCATCCGATCCTATTGGATGAATTGGTGTCTTTAGGAGAGGAGTAATTATTACACAAAAAAATCTCCCCAGCTGCCAGCTCTTTTCAGCTTGAGCTTATCTCTATTCATAAAGCTCTTGTGGTGATTTCTTCCCTGCAAGTTATTTAGTCATATCGGATTCTAGAAGTGCCCTCTCTTCTATTCAAGGTGCCTTCAATAAGGACAAATGGTTCTTCATAGGCCTACTCGGCTATCTGATAGCCCTAATCCAAGAACTGTTCTCGAATGGTTTCTGCATAAGTTTCCTTTGGGTCCCTACCCACAAAGATATATATGGAAACGACCTTGCTGATAAATTAGCTAACTGGGCCAGGTTAGGAAAAAGTCCCATAAAGCCAGCAAGGGTCGACCCTACTTCTCTTTTCTCCCTCGTTCGAATAAGGTCTGCGGTGCTCTGGAACGAGCTTTGGGCGGCTGAAACTAAAGGGTCTCACTACAAAGCGTTATTTCCTAAAACGGGGGACTTGAAAAAAGCAACTCCTAAATGGTTATCGTCTCTCCAAAGGTCTGTGTTATTTTGTCTTAGAAGTGGGCACGTACCTTTTAATCTGTTTCTCCAAAGGTAAATATCTCTGCGTCCGATTTTTGTCAGTGCGGCGCCCGTGAATCAGTGGAACATGTGCTTTTGGATTGTTCTCGTTTTCAACGCCAGAGGGCGCTTCTTACTCAGGGCCTCTCTAGCCGGAACTTAGCAGTGTCACTGAAAACTCTTTTGCTGGCTTCGCCTATGAGTCATTCCCAAAAACGCACCGTTATCAGACTCCTAATGTGTTTTTTGTGCGGTTCTGGCTTACTAGGGATAATCCTAGGACCCCTGCGCTCTTGATAGTTTTTGACACTAACTAATCTGTCCTGCCTGTGATATCCATGAGCTAGCCTTCGTATCTCTAGGAGGTGCAGGCTGTGAAGAAGAAGAAGAAGAAGAAAAGAAATTAATGGTCACATTCTCCATAAATAATAATATTCTCACAATTGAAATATCCACAAAGAAATCATCATTCATTGTTTATTTTCTTTTTAATAGCTCTATTTCCAACATCTGAGATGATCTTATGATGGAAAGCAAAATTTAAAAATTCTACATTCCTGCTATTTTAATTTGGACCTCTTTTTTTAATTCAATACATTTCTTGTTTGATAATCTACCAAGGTAATGTAGAATATAGGTAAGCCCAGTTGTCAGAAGTGCCTAACGCGCATGCATATTGTGACGTCACTGGATGATTTAGGGCATTACTTCCGGCAGTGTGCGGTAGCCATTGTTCTGGTCACAAAAGAAAACGTTTTTATGTTAAAAAAATAAAACTCTTTTGTTGTATTTCTAAAAAACGCTTATGTAAATTTACTATTTTATAAATTAACATGTCCTAATGCCTGCATAAATAAAATGATTATTAAATAATATCGAAATTATTATCTCTGTCTCTTAACTGCTAACGGTTTGGACAAATCAATTTCGAAATCTTGACGAGGAATGATAACTAGTAGTGTTGAGCGATACTCAACTGAAGTACTCAATACTCGATACCATCGATACCAATTAGTGATACTCGATACCAAAAAAAAAAAAAAAGAAAAAAGACATTTCTTTTACACTACATTTTTATTTATCCTCATTCATTTTATACATTGAATTTATGAATAGAAATTTATCTACATTTAAAACATGATACAATGAAAGTTAAAATACTAAACTCAAATGAAAATAAATTACGTAAATGAAGTGCCAGCTTAAGATGATAAGGCTGCTGCCTTTTAGTGAAGCCATTTAGTGTGGTTTGCTGTAGATCTGTTTGTTGACCACATGTGTTTTCTTCGAATTCGGCATATTTTTGTTTTGTTTTTGCTGGTGCAAGGACCGTGTTTGTGTAGAATCAGCTTTAGTTTCTCTTATGCTAACCAACTGGCATGTATGACGTGATTTTAGATGCTAACAAAAAAAATTCAGAATAACGTGTACATACAAAAAATTCATGAATATTAAAAAATTACATGTGACAATTTGTCACTGACAAACCTTACGTAAATTTGTTCTGTTTGATCCATGCTTCAATTTCTTCGTGCAAATTGTGCAAACAGCGAGGCCTTTTATCTGTATTTTTTTTAAAAAATGTCCATACCGCACTCGTATTTGCCATACCATACTTTGATAAATACTAGTGTTGAACGATACTCGACAAATGTTATTAACCCATATAAAGAGTACATACGAGGGTGGGCTGAAAAGTAATGCCTCCATGGCTGTAACTTTTTTATTTTTTAACCGATTTTCAAAATTCTTTTTGTATCTGATACTCGCATTTCTCCTCTATGTAATGCACTATTCACTTTTCAACATAGTCCCCATCCCTTTCCACGCATTGTACCCGTCCAAACCTGAATGACAGCAGGTTTCACCTTGTCGTCAGAACGCAACTCATGCCCCTTAAGGTGCTCTTTCCTCTTTGGGAAGTGGTGAAAGTCGCAAGGTGCAAAGTCTTTCATTTTTGAACTGCAGTTTTTCATCTTTGAACTGTAGGTGCTGCAACCCCCTCTGATGTGTGGCGATCGTGTGCGGATGGGCGTTACCGTGCTGCAGAAGAGGATCCAAAGCTGCCATTCAATCCTCGTGTCGACGACAACCCCGGAATTCCTCTCCGACGGGTTCACCCGACTAGTCACGCGTTGGTACAATGCGTGGAAAGGGATGGGGACTATTATGTCGAAAAGTGAATAGTGCATTACGTAGAGGAGAAATGTGAGTATCAGATACAAAAAGAATTTTGAAAATCGGTTAAAAAATAAAAGTTACAGCCATGGAGGCATTACTTTTCAGCCCACCCTCGTATTTATAGAGATAGCAAGGGTAACAACAGTTGCGAATCCCAACTTGGAATTTGTCGATATTAAAAACTTTTAATAAAAAGCATGTGACAGGATAAGCGAATGGCCAATGAAAATGCTTAGATATGAAAAGTGAACTAAAAAAAAATCAGCCCAGAATTAAGTAATCTGAGAAACATCACGTGATACTCGATATTTCAAACAAAGTATCGACAATACCGATACTTCGTCGATACCGCAAGTATCGAGTATCGCTCAACACTAATAACTAGACCTAATGATAACGAGAAATATTTTGTCCTTGTCTCGGTGTTCATATTAAAAAGAAATACGTAAGTACATTTTACAATAAATATAAATCCCTCCTTATAATGGCATTTTGCTGTTATTTAATTAAAATTAATAATATATAGAATGAGAATTGTGAAGGAAATGATCAAGTCGTCAAGCGTCGCTATCACAAAACTGTTGTTATCATTGCCGCCATGTTTTGGTTTCTGTGGAGGTTTCGATTTAGCGGCTGTTGGTTTCGCTGTCATCCAGTGACGTTAAAATACGCTTGCGCAGGAAGGCAGTTTTTACCATGTCCGGCCAACAGACCCCCCATCTTGTTCTAAACCACCTTGATAATCTACTATATAAGCAAATTCCAGGTTTTTGCTTTGGTGTTAACATTTAAGCTTTTTGAAATTTGAAAATTTAAGCTATCCAATAACGAAGTCTTATTGTCAGTTCCATTGCTATGATTGGTGGCTGCAGAAATAGAGATTTTTTTAATGATTGGCTGTCATTTAACAGAAAAAAATTGAGAAAAGTCTGCTAGCCAGTGCAATATAGATATTGTTGTCGTTCATGGCTGATCAGCTCCTTTACTTTTCACAATGGCAGAAAAACACCGCTTCGCTAAATATTTTAGAATTAAATGAAATAATTTCACTGCAATGCCCTGAATTAATACAAGGTGCATTTAGTATTTGAGACAGATTCACGTCAAGAAAGAAAACAGATATAATAATAATAATGTAACAACAGCAGGGAGAGAACAGACAGCCAGGATCAGCTGAGAGATTTAACCCCCATGTTGTCTCCCTACAGGCGTGAGCCCAAAACGGGATTAATGAAATTACATATAAAATTAACAAATAAGGAAACAAAATTGATTAATGCCAAAAAATCATAAATCTAAAACTAATTAAAAGACACAATTACAGGACAACACAGAAAGACTCAAGGACAATGATAAAACAAAATCTAATAGTAAAAACAAGACTAGTACTAACAATGAGAATAAATTGAAATAATGCTATTACAAACAATAATAATAATAATAATAATAATAATAATAATAATAATAGTACAGTGGACACACACAGATCTTGAGGGACTTGAAAGGAAACAACGTAAACTGCTTACAAAGCACAGAAAGCACCATCCACACGCAGCTATTGAAAGACTCACCCTGCCTCGTTCAGAGGGAGGCAGAGGTCTTATTGACATAACAGATCTACACCAGAAACAGACTCAGTCACTCAGAGAATTCTTTCACTCTAAACAACACACATCACCATTACACAAAGCAGTCTGCATGGCTGATACAAAATACACACCTCTGAATCTGAACAGCATGCAGAACACCCATAACATTCCTACAACATGCACTAAACTTCAATCATGGCTCGGAAAGCAACTCCACGGTAGACATCCTTCTGACCTCAACCAGCCACACGTCGACAAAAAAGCGTCGAACTTTTGGTTGAGTGAAGGGAGTCTCTTTGGGGAAACTGAAGGAACCATGATTGCCATACAAGACCAGATTATTAACACTAAAAGCTACAGAAAACATATTATCAAAGAATCGACTGACGGGTCTTGCAGGAAATGCCATATCGCAGAGGAAACCATCCAACACGTCATATCCAGTTGCAAAATACTCACGCAGACAGATTATTTGCACAGACATAACCAGGTAGCCAACATCATACATCAACATCTAGCTAAAATACACAAGCTAAGGGACATTCACACTCCTTACTATAAATATATCCCCGACACTGTCTTAGAGAACACCACACATAAACTATATTTTGACAGAGCTATAATCACTGACAAAACTATCCCTCATAACAGACCAGACATTACACTAGTAGATAAGCAAAACAAAGTGACTTACATAATTGATATTTACATCCCCAATACACACAATTTACAAAAGACATACACTGACAAAATCACTAAATATACGGATCTTGCACACGAAATAAAACGCCTTTGGGGAGTTAACAGAGTACACATTGTTCCTATCATTCTTTCCGCCACTGGGATTATTCCACACTCGCTACACAAAAGCCTATCAACACTAAATTTAAACCCACACTTATACAAAACCTTACAGAAAGCCACAATTCTAAACACATGTCACATAGTAAGGAAATTCCTACACTCAAACATCAATACTCCCACGAGTGGATAACTTTCCCTCCCTCGCATTTGAGTCCCTTGGGCTTTGGCCCTCTTTTGGGTCCGCCTCTGGGATTGGCTTCCGGACTTGATCCGAGTTTGGTTTCTCCAAACAATGACAATAATAATAATAATAATAAAAGCGATGCAAAAGCTGAGTCAAAAAATATTTTAAAGTAAAAATATCCAAGTAAGAATTCAGGGTGTAACTTAGTAACGGGATCTATCCACTCAGCATTAGTTCGAAAATTAGGACAGGACAAAGTAAGACCAACGCGATTCGCTACGCGAGAACAGCGAAAACCAATACGCATCAGAAGATCAGGGGCGTTAATTTTACCGGAGATAATTCTTTTCAAAACGGAGAGAATATTATTCTCAATAATTCCCTTTAAAGATGAATCTAAATAATCTTTTTTCACAAAATTTCTGCCAGACAAAAACTTCAGAAATTTCGAATGAATCCTCTGAAGTCTATTAAACGAATAATTATCGCCAGAATACCAAATAGGCGAACAGTATAAAATCTTTGATAACACCTGAGATGTATATAAAGACTGAAATAAATAAGGATCATGAAAAAAGTTATTAAGCCTTTTATAATTCCCACTCTTTGAGAAACGCCAGAAATCAAAGTGGCAACGTGCTTACTAAAATAGCCTTTGTCCTCGTACACAATTCCGAGGTCTTTTGAGTAGCGTTTGTCTTCAATCGGTACCCTGTCAAGCATATAGAGAAATTTTAATATGGTAGTTTTCCTAGTGAAACGAACAATAAATGACTTATCTGTATTCAAGTAAAGTCCATTCTCAAAAGCCCACTGATGGATTTCACTTATGATTGATTGCAGCATATACGCATCATGAGAAGTATCAATACGATGATATCGTTTTAAATCATCAGCATCTAAAATGAGTTTTGGACCTTTGTCTTTGCTAAGTCAATGAGATAAAAATTAAACAGCAAAGGCCTTAATGGGGATCCCTGAGGAACGCCACTACCAACCGATCCATAGAGATCACTTTTGAGTCTTGACATGATGAAAAACGTACGGCCCAGTAACATGGATTTAAGCCAAATTAATAAGGTTCTGTCCACACCCATTAATTTTAATTTTAACAGAAGACATTCATGCTTAACAGAGTCAAAAGCCTTAGCTACATCACTATAGAAGACATCAAGTTGGGATCGAGAGTCCAATGTAATCGAAATAGCATTGTTGATTACTTGAAGGTTAGTAAATGCCGATTTTCCAGTAGTAAAACAGTGTTGAAACGGTGGTGCTATCTGGTCATAAAATGCTTCAGTTCTCGGAATATTATAGTTTCTAAAAGTTTTGCTGGATAGCATATAACAGATATAGGTCTCCAATTTTAGGTTCTCTAGGAAATCTTATTTTTGGTTAAGGAAGAAATGGAATTGACTTCCAAACTTTCGGATAACAACCTTTTTGCACGGAAAGATTAAATAATCTAACCAAAGGCCCATGTAGAGGTTTTAAACAACCTTTAAAAAACATAGTCCGGAAAATCACTTGCAATACACATTCTTGAAGCCTTAACCTTATTCCCAACATATAAAAGTTCTTCTTTCGTAATATATAAATTATTAAAGATATAAGTCGAGATAACTTTATTATCGAAACATATCATGAGCATACACAAGAAACCTTCTTAAATAGCTATTGAATGATTCTGCCTTCTGCTTCTATAACTGCTTCAATGCATGGTTCATATTCGTCAACATGTGCGAATCAAATGGCCATGGTTCATATTGGTCATTACTCGAACAATGGCAGCTTTCAATTCATCTTTGCTGTTATGGGGGTGTTCATTGACCTCTCTCTCCACAACGTTCCATACGTAATAGTCCAACAGATTCAGGTCAGGGGAGTTAGGAGGCCAAAGGTTAGGGGTTACGTGATCATGGAAGTTGTCGGCCATCCATTCCTGTGTCATGCGAGACTTGTGTGCTGGAGCAGAGTCTTGCTGAAACACGTAAGGCCTTCCGTTGGTTACCGTGATATCTGATGTTTTCATGGACAACATTCCTGATTGTTTCTTCCGACACATGGAGATCTTTGACAAGTGATCTCATGGATGTTCTGGGATTGTCATCGATGGCCTGCTGCACTTGCTGGATAAATTCAGGTGTTCTGATGATGTCAGAGTGAGGCATGCTTTTTACGCTTTGATACTGGTGCAACATTGCCATCTTCGGTTTCCAACTCCTTCCGCACTTTGTGGAAAAATGATCTTGCGATATTTAGAAATTGTGATATCTCTAAATCGCTTTGCTCTGCCTTTATTACCAGGATTACTGCACGTCTCTTCATGGTTTGTGTTACTTGATGGTCCGCCATTTTCCTTTCCGTAAACGAAAAGACATACAATTTACTATAGTGCAGACATAGCCAAACGAAGGTGTTTTCTCAAATACCTTACGCCCCCTGTAGTGTAGAAAAAATTCTGTTTGTTCAAGAACATCGATTATGAACCGAAGCAAGAAAGAATCAAAGTTAATTTTGCTTATTAGAGAAGATTGGGTCGGCGGTAAAGGACGTATAGATAAAAGCGACACTATCCTCATCTATCAGCCAAAATTGTAACCACTTTATTGGAATTTTGCAGTATGAGCACAAGGATTTAACGATAATGCTTTCACCTTGAACATTTATAGAATGATCATGATGACTGAACGGGTTTTTACACTATTTTAAAGAGTAAATAATATAATTTATGATTCTGTTCTTTTTTAGATTTTGATATTTATAAATATATATAGCATATTTAAGCACTATTTGATCAATCAGCTACAGAACATTTCCATGTGCAAGTCTCTAGTACCCAGATAGTTTCAAATATTTAAATTTAAAAGTTTGCCTGTAGGTGCGTTTTAGATGCTTTAAGAGAATTTGTGTGTTCTCATTAGTGTTGGCGAGGTAATTTGTTATTATTATTATTATTATTATTATTATTATTATTATTATTATTATTATTATTATCTTATTTTTAGATTTTTAATAAAAAAAAAAAAAAACAGTTCTCAAGTTACATGTGAGGATGGCAAATCTGAACCACAAGTAAAAATTATGGCAGTTGATTCAAATTATTTTACGCAAAGAAATGCAGAAGTTCCTGGCCCTTCAGGACTTCTTTAGATGAGACAATATATGAGATGCAGTACATTAAATGAAATTCCTGGAGACAGAGAAAAGCGACTCTCTCAGTGAGCTAAGCAAAGAGCAAAATGACCGAATGATACAGTGACATTCCATGTCAGTGGAGTGGCATATGGGTCTATAGTAATTGGTTTGACTTTGTGTGTAAATATTATTTTTTTTAGCAACTTGTAGTCCGTTTTTGTTATATTGGTATTTATTTGCGTTTGAGTCGTCAGACTAGTTCGTGTGTGTGAAGGGAGGGGGGTGAATTGATCAATTGATTGTTTTTTCTGTATGTTTTTGTTGAGCGTTTATGAATATTTATTAACGTAAAAATGCACTTATTATTTCGCTAGATGTTTACCTGGTAGTTTGAGGTTGCGTGAATGTAATTGTTGCTGGAGTGATTGTAGCGAAGAATGAATGTGAATATTGTTTTCCTCTGTTGGAGCTGCGATTGTTGGGAGCGATTCCGAGAAGATCGCCTTATCTTCCAGCAGAGGATTGTTACAGAAAATTCTGGGAAGGAATGTGTGAATTGCGTGTTGTTTTTGTTTGTTGTAAAAGAAAGTTTTTTTTTTTTGTTTTTTTTGGGCGAATGTTTCCCGTGCCGAGCGGATGTATGTTTACCATCGGACGTTTTGGTTGTTGTATTTGGAACTCCGTGTATTACTAGCCATTGTGTATATTTTAATATGTTTCATTTGATGATTAATTTAATATTTAAAATATAAAGCATTATGGAGGGACGTTGGAACGATAGTTTTCTGGTTGAGTCTGGGAGAATGGAACGCAGAGTGCCAACCGAGGATGGATAATCAACGATTCGATGATTCCCGTCAGAGAGCCAGGACCCTTGTGTGACCGGAGCGTGATCCTCTACAATTAAAGTTGAATCCGGTAATGTCTGTGGAATGATCCAGATTTTGGTGAGTGACCCTTTTAATTACTTTTACATTGCAAGGAACAGCATTTGAGGATTTAAGTGTACTTTGTTTCAACCGGATAGAGCCACAATGCCTCCGTATGCTGCACTCTCGTTTCAAAATAGGAATCATCACCTTATGTGAGAGAACTCCCGTTCCGATTGACTTGTTGTCAGAAGAACATTGTATTTACACTTACTTAATATACTGTTCCTTAGTATCAATAAGTTAAGTGCACCCTAAGCACTAGACGAAATGGAGTAACATGTGCAGGCATCATGGCAGTTATGTTGGGAGAAGAGTAATCGTTCTGAGCTCTCTGGATCGTTCGCCTTATGAACACAGGTACTAAGCATTCTGCTCGGCGTCAGTGCAGTTTCAGAACCTCGCCAGTGGCTGTCGCGTCGTGGCTTTCGTGCTCGCCAAGAGGGGTTCCCGTACCTCCCCCCTTTTGCGCTTTAAAAGGAGCTGCTTAGTGCCTGTGTGCGTGCATTAGGAAGGAATACTTACTCGAGGGCACAAAGCTGTGGTTCTGATACGTCAGCCCTGGTAGTGAGTTCCTCCTCTCATTTGCATATAAGTAATGCATGACCTTTTGCTGAATTGCCATTAGGCTAGTGCGATGGAGTGCCAACGTTTTCATTATATGAGCGTCGCTCAGTGTATGGCAAGTGTATTGCATTAGCTGAATTGTTCGAAGGGGCCCCATCGATTTTAAGCAAGTTAAGGTTACCCTGTAACTGATTGTCATGATAAAATACAATAAGAAGTTAATGAGAATAAAGCGTTTGTTTTGCCTTCCAACTAAGTGGTGTGTCAGTATATTCCTTTAGTTTGGTTTCGAACCTTAGCATCCACACTCCCCAGCACTTATCACATTAACGGTGGTGCCAACACTATTTATTGCGGGGGTGGGGAACGCTACAATATGTAATTTTAAGACAAATAGGCAAAACTTCAAAGATATGCTTTATGACTTTTTTTTTTCTGTGCAAATGTAAGTCACACTGGTTTAGCTAGTTGTCTAATACTATAATCTTGGCCTGCCTGATGCTAACAAAGAAAGTTACAACAATCCATTCGAAGCCAGGGATTGTTGTGGTAAGACAATGCTCAGTCATTGTTATTAATTAAATAAATAAACTGAAAATAATATCAAACTATAAATAAAGGAGAACATGTGAGTTCGTCACAGAAACAGTTTTGCATTGTTGTTGCGCGTTTAAGCATTGTTGGCACTGGCTTGAACCACATGCCGGAACTGAAAAGTCATGTGACCTATAATCAAACTATAAATAAAGGGGAACATGGGGGTTCATCACATGAAACAATGTGAATGTGCAAGCTTTGCAACAATATTAACCCTAGATAACTAACTATCTGCCTTAGATACATACAGGTAGTTAAAATTTTAAACATCAGCTGGTGCACTTGACCTTGAAAGAATGCCCTCTACCTCCAGCTATGCTTCATCAAACGAGCATTCTTTCGAACAGTTGTGTTTTAGTTGTCCCGCTTACATATCAACAGTGTGTATTGATTGTTTTCGTAAACATAGTGTGTCTTTTAGATGTAGAATTAGTATTCAACGCATATTTTTGTACGTCTCTTGGACATGTTGTTATGAATGATAGATGTATTATTCTACGTCTGTTGGACGTATTGTTATGAATCTTGTTGCTTATTTGTACATGACGTAGACGTAGTGTTATGAATGATGGGTGCGTTTTTCTACTTCTCTCAGGGATATTGTTAAGAATCGTGGTGCTTATTTATACTCTCTGAGATGTATTAGTTATTATTAATTACAAGTGCTTTTATCAATACAAAATTCTATTGTTATGGATTCTTTGGAAGAAAAAGAAATAGAAAAAATTAATGGAAGTCTAAATATAAATAAGTCTTCAGGAATTGATGGAATTAAAGCAGGGGACATTAGAAGTAAGGTAAAGTTTTTGCAAAACCATTTACAGTAGAACCTGTATATAACGAAATCTATTAAAACGAAAAAAATATTATACCCCAGTCCCCTTAGAGAAAAAGACATTAAATGTTAGCTGTTTAGAATGAAAACATTTCTAAAACAAAACCGGTTATAACGAAGAATTTTTTTATCCTTAATAGAAGAAAATACATCTTTCCAGTGTTGTTTTTTTTTAAAGTTTTGCACCGATTTTTAATTTTATTCGCTTGTGTAAACGATGAATACGGCCTAAGTATGGCCGTGTTTGTAAATTGAGTGCACAGAGGGCGCTCGCTCCAAATACGTTTGTAAAATCATGCGCTCCTGAGCTTGGTGAGTGTAGTTTATCTAGGCTCAGTTCGCTCGCTACAAAAAAATATGGCGGCTCGATAGAGAGCTTTATTACTTCAATGAATTTGCATGTTTTTTTACGTTTTCTTTTGTCATTTTTTTGATATTTAATTGCCACCAGTTTCAAATTCATTTCCTTTTACAGTGTATGTCATTTTAGGAAATGCTGTTCATCGTTCTCTAATAAACTTGAGTAAATCGGCGATGATCACAGTAGTTTGATGCACGTTAGTTTGAAAGATTAAAAGATCACCAGTTAGATTGAAAGACCATGGTTTGATGTAAATCTTTAATAAATTACAAGAGCACTCATTCTCTCAGACGGTTCTGGAAAATTCGATCGATTACCCGCCATTCCTTTATTTCTTGTAATCACGCGTGGCCGAAGAGAGATTAGCGAAAATCACGTTTTGCTTTCTTTAATCTCGTTGATTGTGCCACAGCGATTTAATCGGTTATGGCTTCAAATCCATCAAAAAGAAAACTCAATTCAGTGACATTAGAAACAAAGATAAACATTTTGGAAGCGGTTGAAAACGTCAGTGTTAATAAAGGGGAATTAGCGAGGCAATTCATCATTCCCCCATCAACCCTATCAACCATCATAAAAAAATGCGATAAAATTAAAAAAAAATAGTTTAAACTTTATTTAGTATATTCATTATCTCTGACAGTAATACACATTATATAAAATATGTACAATATTTGTAAAAACGTGATATCCTGTGTACTGTTTTATAACAAAAGCCGGTTAAAACAAAAGTATTTTAGGGTCCTATGGGATTTCGTTATAAGAGGTTCCTGCTGTACTCATTTACACAGTTTAATATTGAAGACAAAACGAATGGCCAGAATAGATGAAAATGTCAAAGGTTAGACCAATCTATAAGAAAGGTAAAAAAGCAAATTTTAAATAATTATCGACCAATATCTATACTTTCTGTTATTACAAAAACTTTTGAACATTGGATTAAAAAATAACTTGAGGAATTTTGGGAAAAGAACAGTATTTTTGGTAAAGTAATATATGGATATAGAAATAAAAAAAGTCAAGTGAAAATTTATTAATGGAATTGACATAAAAATTAAATAAATCCTTTCATCATGGTGTTAATTCAACAGTTATTTTTTTGGTTAATCGTGATATTTTGTTTTTAAAATTAGATCAATATGGTATAAGAGAGACAATGTTTAAATTTGTTGAAAGGATTGTATACGAATAGAATGCAAAAAGTAAAGGTAAATAATTCTGGAAGTTCAGTTCGTGAGATCACAAAATGGTATTCTCAAGGGTCAATATAAGTCCAATTTGTTTGGGTTTTTTTTCAAATTCTAGAAGATCTCTTTTCATTTGTCTTTTAAGTCATTTAGACTACAAAATTCGTTTTTATACATTTATTTTTTCAAGTATTCTTATATCGACTGTTTTTTTTTTAATCTTTGCCATAATTACAGAGTTGTTAAACGGTTAATAAACAATTTTTATAATGAATGTGTTGTTCTAAATTACTTCTTATATAATAAATAAATACACAAAACTCCTTAATTCAATAAATGCAACTATACAACTAATTGTAACTGCATTTCAATGCGATGTACGTCTGGGAGATGCATAGTTAGCAACAAGGATATGCTACTCTTAGTTACTATTCCAGGGTTAATTGAATTTGAAACTAATTTCCGTGCAAACTGCACATGAATAAAATCTTGTTACTATAATAATTTAATACTATAATTGTCTTGATCTGTCTGAGGCCAACAAAAAAAAGTTACAACAATCTGTCCGAACCAGAGATTATTGTCAGAAAACTGTATATTAAATAAATAAACTGAAAATAATACCTAGAATAGATAGTGTGGTAATTGGCAGTTTTTGTGTGTCCCATTCAATGATATGAAGTCATTATGCTGTAGGCCTGCATTTCGCTCTTTTGACTCTAAAAATTTGGTTATAATTTAAAAAATTGAAATAAAAATTATTTCAAAAAAAAAAGCTGACGTTTTGGATAGAGACTATCTTTTGTCAAAGCAAATAGCAATAGTGATAATAGGAGCAAGAGAAAAAATCTTTTACAGTATACAGGGAAATTACGGAGTGGAGGGGTATTGGCTAGAGAGAACAGAAAGGAACCAATGAGAAGCCTGGAAACGAAATAAGAAATGTGCTGGAGTAGGACAAGAACAAGGACCGGTGAGGGATGATAAAAGGGCAGTGAAAATATTGTAATAGGATAACACTTAAGTATAAAAATGACAGAAATCATAAAAGAAAATAAGACCGATACAGTCAAACCCTGATAAAAGAACTCTGGATAAAAGAACCCTCTGCTTACAATAGCCAGTTTTTATTTCTCCAAATAACTGTTTTGTTTTTTGTAAACTCCATTTATAAGAGAAAATGTTATTCCAGGCTTCCCATCGGTTCCCTTCTGTTCTTCCTAGTCAATACCTCCCCTCTCCTACTTCGTCTGTACTTAATACGTCTTTTATTGCTCATACTAACAGAAGACCTGGCGTTGCCCCGGGATAATTACACTTGTAGGTAAACAGAACAACCTCAAAAAGTTAAATAATAACTCAATCAGTGCACTATCCATTCTAAGAAAAATCCGAAATGTAGGAATTCTAGGTGATATAACAGGACTTTATTTAACTTCACTCAGATTAAAATGATATCCATCTTTACCACTGGGGAACATCACTG